>CAJHNH020000076.1:205000-329095 GCA_905116865.2 Candidula unifasciata | reverse complement strand
GCAAAAAATAAGTCGATCTGTAAAACAGATGCACACGAAAACACTCGGTTTAGGAACAGGCTGAAGCCCAGAATTGGATGAACAAGCATAATTTTTTGAGGGATTTTTACAGATGGTGAACGGAAAAAAGTGAGAAGAAGTTTTATTCCTTTATATATCTCTATATTTTTTTCAACAAAAAATTTCAAAAATTTACATAAATAAAGATGAAACAATTTTTTACTGCAGGTAAAAAATTTTTTTGTTTTTTTTAAAAGGTTTTTTTTTTTTATTTTTGAAATTTCAGGTTTTCAGGGCCCTTTTTTTTAAAAAAAACTTTTCGAGGTAAAAAGGGAAAAAGGCAGTTCCAGGTTGTGCTGAAATTTCGACGGGGAGGCAATATCTCCCCTTTCCTTTTCCCCCTTTGGTTTTCAAAAAACCCCTAATTAGTTTTCAATGACAATTTTGTTAGGGAGACAGGGGTCTTTTCCTTTTCCCCCAAAAGGGCCTGGAGCCCAAAATGTTGTGTTGAAACATAGGACACAAATGGCCTGACCAAATGGCCTGACCAATATGAGGTAATTGGACTTTGAGAAATGTTTTCTCCATAGAGCTAAAATAAAATGCAGGATTTATGTTGCTCCACCTTTGAGAGGCTAAAGGGCTTCAAGTTTCATCAGCTGACTCTTTGGTATGGCAAGCATTCCAAGTACATAATATGTTATCGACATAAATCACATGCTGGAACACTGTGAACAGCATTCTTTGTTCCATGTCTTTTGCTGCCATAATCTTTAGAGCATTGAGTCCTTTTTGGCATTTCACTGCAACTGCCTCCACATGATCTCTGAAGGACAGGCTTCTATCGAAAATGATACCCAGATACCTCAGTTTGCTTTCTTTTTTGATGTTTCTATCAGTAATTGTGAGGCTTGAACATTGGCTTTTACAATTTATTTTCCAGAGAGCACACCACAAAACAGCTTTCTTTTCTGTAGCTCTTGTGCTGTTTCCTATCGCTGCACTGCCTCTATGCAAGAACATCATCTGTAAATGTCAATATCCTGCACTTGGTGCTTTAAGTTCTGAAAATTTGCTTGTAAATTAATTAAAGTGCACTGGTTAAACTGCGGAACCCTGGTGTAGTCCAGGGGCGATATTATTTGGTTCCGAGGTTCATGTACCCAGGCGAAGGGCAACCATACGTGAATGCAGATCACCATCCATGGACAAACACTTATCTCTATGAGCACAGGTATCAGAATATTTATATCTAACTCTACTGTAGGCACATCTTAAAAGACATTAAAAAAATGTACTGTACCAACTGTAACAATCAATAGTGTGCCTTTTACAACCTGTTTTTCATTTTAACCATCAACCCCAACTCTCTGACTAAATTATAAACATAACGCAAATCTTTATGTCCAAAACTGATCCCGACTTACAGCAGACGACGACTGTTGCATTTTAAGACATCCCAGTCGCGCGAAAGTTCAACCATAAATTCGATAAACTATTCAACATCTCTCTTCCAGTTTACTTAACTTACCTGTTCGGTGATTCATATTTGTCACAGTAATCCAGGAATCGCATAATAATCCACCTCATAGAAGGTAAACTCCAGTTATTTGTGAGAGGAATTTTATCAACGTTAAAACCTTTTGTTTTTAGATTGCCTGTTTCTGAACTTCATTTGCCAGATGGGCAGAAGGAGATGGTTTTGGTATTGTTTGTGCCAGAAAAATCGTGCAACTGCAGCCAAATTTATTGTTTGTTTATTAAGCTGAAACAATTATACACAACTAGCTTACTGTGTAGTTAGAACACGCGGGTTTATTCGGATATAATCTATATGAAAATGACTGTTGCTCTCGCTGCTGCTACTGCTACTATTATTAATACAGCTACTGCTGCTACTACTACTACTACTATACTACTATAAATCGCCACTAATACTACCATCAGTTAGAAGAAAAGGTGCCAGAAAGTGTCTCCAATAGTGCCGTGCTCACCATAATGTATCTGAAACAGTAGCACTGAACATACAGGTATGCAGGTACTGCGTACCACCAGAAAAAAATGTCCTGAGTACTACTACTATTTATTATTCTTACTACTACTACTACTACTACTACTACTACTACTACTACTACTACTACTACTACTACTACTACTACTACTACTACTACACTACTACTACTACTACTACTACTACTACTACTACTACTACTACTACTACTACTACTGCTGCTGCTGCTGCTGCTGCTGCTTCTGCTACTACTATAAGTTCTACTGCTACAACAACAATAACTAATAGTACTATTTTAACTGCTACGACTTTAAAAACTACTAATACTACTTTAAACATCACTACTATTTGGCTCTAGTACAGTCGCACTATAGTTTATTTCACTAGCACATACTGCATCACACACGCCTATTTTTCATCAACTATTAAATGCATGGTATGACGCTAATCAAAAGGGTGCATATCAGTGATACCCAGTAAAATCACTTTCTGACCTTCACCTATTACATTCAGTGTAACTGATTACTGATATCTATCTGATGAAATATTTGTGAGATCTACTGTATTGTCATGAGGAAACGATATCTACCTCATTATCTAACATTTGCGCTATGTGTAGTTTTAAACTAAAAACCCTTTCGTTATTAGGAATGATCAACAGCTATACGAATTTTTTTAATAAATCAAGTAATTTAAGACACAATGTTATTAATATTATCTGCATTATAATGGTAAAGTGCCTGTTGTAATCGAAACCAAAACGTTGTGATCATAACACTATTTCAAATAGTAATACTAGCATCATCATGTAGAAGGTTCTTTTGCAGAACGTCGCTCTCATCACAGTCTGCCTGAAAGAAACTCGGTCTCTCGCCAGTTCTCTCGCCTCATGCACTTTCAAACTCAAGGAGTCACTTATATCTTTGTGCCCATCTTCGTGTCGGTAGGGCCCCTGCCCCTCCTTCCTGGTACCATGCCTTCTGTTATAATTTTCAGTATTAATATAAACTGCATAAATATCTAAAAGAAATGATTAAAAGATACATAAAATAGCGACTATATACTCCGAAAAGTCAATGAATACTTTGCATCCCAGTTATAACAGAGGGTCGAACAGGATATGGATGTGTGTATGTGCGCGCGCGCGTGCTTGTATATGTGTTTGAAAATTACTGCTACCATTCCTTCATCATCCTTTGTTACTATAGTTCCTTTTGGCCCATAGTGTTATCATTTGCACCCCTTATGATAAATTCACGTATTACAGTGATAACGGCAGTCAAGGAAAGGAGCAGTTGAAGAAAACACAGAGAAGTAGTCGAATGTTAAATTAAAAATCTACACAACAGCACTCAGGACACTACCATAAGCGCTCCGTCCCCATCTTCAGCAGCAAGCGAAGAGTTCAAATTCTGATGGCACCAGTAACTGATTGTATATCCGTCTCACCTTTTCCCTTGAGTGTTTAAGCGTCGGTCAGATCCCACCGGTAACTCCTCGCAGCGCCATTTTCCTCAGACCTTAGTGATCTATCTGTGCCTCCACACAGTTCACTCGCTCCCAAAGGGCCCTTACAACATCTAGCTTCTCATACATCAATTTCACTAACAAGTGATAAAGAACCGGCCAGTTTATCTGCCTGTTCACTTCTCAACACACCGGCATTAACTGGAGAAAATATCCAAAGGATGTTAACAACCCGAGACCTCTGAATTTATGCTTGTCACTCTGCATGGAGCATGCCTGTCTCCACTTTTCTTAACATGCTCTTTGAGTCAGTTACAATCACGACATGTGTGTACAGCTCATTCTCAGTCCAACGGAAGGCAGCAGTAACTGCTCCACCTCCATTCTCAAACTAGATGTTGTAGTATCGTGTGCCAGGCTTTGTTGCACTAAGCGACAACCATTCACTTTTACTATAAACACCCATGCACTTCGTTTACCCCCTCGACACAAAAGAATCTGTATATATTATCGTTTCATCTGGGCAGAAATTGTCATGAATCATTTGTTGAACTTCTGATTTTACAGCACCAACTGGCCAGACCCTGCACTCATGACCTAAAATGATAAAAACCCTACACAAGCCTGAAGCTTTGACCCACTTCTCTCCTCGCCCAAATGTATCAAGCCTGTACACATGTCTTAATTGTGTCTTCAGTTTGGGCCATCCAAGACCTTTTTCTTTTCAGTCGGTAACCCTTATTTCTACCCAAGGCTTCATACTGGAGGTGCTTTTTGTCTGCAGCTTCTTCTTTTGTTCGCTTGAAATAGATTATCCATATCTGCAATTCGGTCTCTAGTATAAACTTCACTGTCTGTTGTAATTCAGTCAGCGACCCGTACAGTTTGGCTTGCATCTGTGTTTCTCGTGACGCTGACACATTACTTTGCTAGCAGAAATTTGAGCCTATCTGCAGTAGTAGGCAGTGCAGATAGTATACACACAGAAATTCCAGGGAAATTTGACTAAAAAGCTAAACCAGTGGGGAAGCAGAAAAACGTGCACAAAACAACACATTTGTCTGCCTCCTCATTTGGCCAAGCTTTTTAGTCCAATTTCCCTGGAATTTCTTGTATTAGCTTGACTGCAGTCCCTCCCATATTTTCACCATACACGCAGTAGTATAAAGACGAGGAGCCAAGATTTCAAAGGCCGGTTTATCTACGCTTATGTAACGTGAGGCCAGAACTTCTGGTCGATAATGATGATGGTGGTGAAGATGGTGGTGATGATGATGATGATGATGACAATACAACTTAGTTTTTCAAATACCTTGAAACTGTGCTTGAAATTGATTAGATGGATTTAGCTTGCCATTTTCCTGGCTTTGTTTCAACTACAGAGAATGAAGTATTTTAAGACAAGGTCACTTAAGTCGTGCTTTGTTTAATCAGTTTATGTTACCTTGATCATATTCGTATATCATCCCTTCATTATCATTATCATCATCTTCTTCTTCTTCTTCTTCTTCTTCTTCTTCTTCTTCTTCTTCTTCTTCTTCTTCTTCTTCTTCTTCTTCTTCTTCTTCTACTACTACTACTACTACTTCTTCTTCTTCTTCTTCTTCTTCTTCTTCTTCTTCCCCCTTTCTCCCCAGTCCCCCTCCCCCATCAACTCCCTAATCCCATCTTCATTTCCTCAGAAGTATCAAAGCGTTCGTTATTTTACCATTTTGCTGGTTACTGTTTGTAGTGCTGTGTAAGGCTTGGGTCTGTCGTCATCATCAGCATCACCATTAACAACAACGTTGTCGTGTCTTACCGACTGGGTAATGCTACTTCTCTTATACTTGCGATCTTCAAGAGCTTGTATCACTTCAGTTTCTGGCACTTTTCCAAGCCATGACAAAAAGCTGTCAAGAATGTTCTCCAGTTGTCTTCCTCTATCTTTCTGTCTATAAACCTTCGCTGTTGTGACATGTTCCAGCTTCCTCTTTCTTCCTTTAAAGCAGTGGTTCTCGACCTTCCTAATGTCGCGACCCTTCAATACATTTCCTTGTGTTGTAAAAAAAAGGTGGGGGGGGGGGCTTTTCTACGCTTTTAAGCGTATAGGGCATATAGGGCTAGACCTATATTTTTATAGACCAATCGGCAATAGATGGGTGATATGGTCAGCATCACCCCGATCGCCTTTACTTCCCGGGACTGCACCCGGTACCCATTCAAGGGTGGATCGACCTGGGAGTCAAGGTCATCTAAAAAAAATCGTCCAGCTCCGCCAGGGAGCTAACCCCAACTTTCCGATCTGCACACGAGCTCCTAGCCGATACGCCACGGCGACTTCCAAAAGTAAAGATCCCTTTTCACGCCTTAGGCGCATTGTGCATATGGGAAGAGCACTCATATTTGTACAGACCAATCACAGACCAATCGGCCCTAGGTGGGTAATGTGGTCAGCATTACGCCGGCCGTCTTTACTTTCCCAGGACATACATCCTGGTACTCAGTTTAGGCTGGGTCGACCTGCGACGCCCCGTACCATGATAAAAATCCACGCATCCAGCAGTGGATTTCGATCGCGGTACGTTGGAATTACGGGTCGGACTCGCAACGCCTAAGCCACAGACGCCGCCCCTCGTGTTGTGGTCACCTCCAGTTTAGTGAATATGTGTTTTGCGATGGTCTTTGGCGACCTCTGTGAAATGTCGTTCGACTCAAAAAGGGTCGCGACCCACTGGTTTAGAACCTCTGCTTTAAAGTGGCGAAAGGTAGTTGTTGTGATACAGTTGTCTTTCAAAGCCCAACCCCACGTCCACGTCGTGAGAGGTCGTAAATATAAAACACTAGGGGATTGCTAGGATTGGGGGAAGTATGGTGTGGCCTTGTGCCACGGGGCACAAGATAGCCAAGACGACCATCTTTGGTCACCCCGAAACGTCCTAGCCAACCGCTTTCTGATGAAGTTGCAACAGGCAATGGCGCTATTATGGCTACAGCGAATACGATGAGATACAAATGGACTGTTAGTAGGAAAAAAACATATGTCTCTCTCGACAACACAAGCAGTTAAAAAAAACAAATGGAAGGGAAGAATAAGTTATAGATGAGTAGTTTTACTTGTTGCTCCACACTTTCCTCAGACAACCAGTTGACTACCCACATCAGATAAAACCCAGCGCAATGAAATCCATTCTCTCGTCCGTAAATATTCTTTTAATCTCTCCAAGATAGTGGTTCTCAACCTGGGGACAAGTGCCCCGTGGCAAAAAAAAGTGGGGAGGGGTGGGGGTGGGTGCAAAGATGTTTCAAAGGGGTGTTAAACAATTTTGAAATTACATTTGTACTTACTAATTTGTTAAGAGGGTGTCAAACAATTTTGTTATAATCTGTTATACTAACATTTCATTTTCAAGGGGTGTCAAACAATTTGTTATAATCTGTTATACTAACATTTCATTTTCAAGGGGTGTCAAACAATTTTGAAATTGCAAATCTACTTCTAATAATCTGTTATGCTAACATCCCCCCTTCCCTTTCAACAGTTTTGTAGAACACTAAAAGCCGAAGACTTTTTATACTTTCATGAGCAGTATGTACATCTATCTACCTTTACAAATATAACTAACAAAACTATGACGGTAGGACTGGATCTCGAGGATGCTTATAACAGAGTGAGATACGACATCTTAATGACTGCACTGAGAGAGAAGGTCAGTCCATGGCTGGTGAATTGGTTTGCAGCTGTCCTGTATTCACGTCGGGTTGCTCTCCGACTGGGCTCATGGACCTCAGAACCATGCACTTTGGCCCCAGGACTGCCACGGGTATCCGCCATCTCGCCTGTGCTCTTTGACGTATACGAGCAAGATTGCAAGCCTAGAAGCACCAGGAGTTGAAAGGATACTGACTTTTGCGGATGATATACTTGCATATAGGCAGGGGGAAGAGAGGAAACAAACAGCCCAGTAGACAAAGTGACTGAGTGGTGCACAGAAATGAGGGCTGTCGTCCACCCAGAAAAGACGTCTGTTTTGTGGTGTTCTCTGGACAACAGAATCGTTAAAGCTAATGTCCCAAGTCTCACGATAGATGGTAGGAACGTCAACAGAGAGAGCAAACTGAAGTATCTAGAAATTACATTTGACAGGAGCCTGTCATTTAAGGACCATGTGGAGAGTGTTGTGATGAGATGCTAAAAAGGACTTAGTGCTTAAGACTTTGGCTGCAATTGACATAAAGCAGAGAATGCTTTTCACACTATATCAGCACCTGATCCTGTCAGTGGTTGATTATGGCCTGGGAATGCTTACCGTCTCAAAGAGGCAGATGGACAAACTAGAGCGCATTCAGAACGTGGCTATGCGGGTCATTCTGGGTTGCACCAGAGACACCCCAGTGGTGTGTATGCGATACATCCTTGGTCTGCCGACAGTTGCAGGTAGGCACCAGGTGCTGCAGGCGAAGTCATATCTCAGGGTAGCTGCAGGTCCGGTTGTATCTCCTCGATAAAAACTGTTAACACAGAGGGACTCCATTCTTGCACAAGAACGGGAATCCCCGTTGACCCAGTTGGCCTATAAATAGAGAAGGCCGTGCTGCAGACACAGACCACCCTATGCATGAAGCTCTGGGTGCAGTTAAGGTTCAGCGGCTGATAAGATGGAGGTCATGGATGGCTCAGGCAGAAGACGCAGTAAGACAGGTTTGCATCTTTGAGAACATTAGGCGAGGAAAAGAGTGGGTCAAAGTGCCACCTGAACAGTCAGACTTGTGTAGAGTCATAATCACGCTGAGCCGGGAATGCAGAGACTGGCCAGCAGGTGCCACAGAGGTAGAAATTCAGCAATTAATTCAAGATAATGCTCGCTCAGAGGATTTGATCATTTACACAGACGGTTCAGTGTCAAGAGGCAAATGAATTGCTTGGGGCTTCTTAGCAAAAGTAAATGGTCGGCGTTTGGTGCAGGAGAGCCTAGCATATGAAACATTCAGCTTAAGAATTGAGGTGGAGGCGGTCACTGCAGCATTCCGCTGGCTAGAGAACCGACACACACACATTGTGATTGTAACTGATTCAGAAAGCATGCTGAGGAAGATCAGAACAGGTATGCTTCGTGCAGAGTGGCATGCTTCGCTGTGGAGGACACGAGTGAGGAGTAATATCTGGATTTTTTTCACTGGGGCCGCCGCTGTGTTGGGAAATGAACAAGCGAGCAGACTGGCTGTCTCTGCCCAACTTGGTGGAATACTGATACATGATAAGGCAGACGTGGTTAGTGCCTTGTGGGAGAGCGTGTACAGTTCGGAAGAGCAGACGGATCACCACAGTCTGGTGAGATTGATGCAGCGGGGAGTGACGAGAGGTGCTGGCAGATGCTCGAGGCTCAGAAGAAAGGCCAGACGGACGTTTAATCAGAATGCTACTGGCACCATTAGTATCGGAACTCTTCGCTGGTTGCTGAAGATGGGGACGGAGCGCTTATGGAAATGCCCCGAGTGCTGTGATGTCGGTTCTTGAATCAAATCAAATCAATCAAATATCACTAACAGGATAACACAGTTCTTTTTAATAGTGTTTGGAGGTTTTCTTTCCTATTTTCAATCACATTTTTTAAAGACTGGCCCTGTGACTGGGGGAAAAGGGGGTAGGTGTCGTTCAGGGGGTTGCCACGTAAAAAAGGTAGAAAACCAATGCTCTAAGACATTTATTTAGACTATACTATATGAAATGGCTGTTATTCTTATATAGTCCCCGAGGTGTGGCCTTAGTAATCTTGACTGTCCACATCCTCCTGATTCAATAATTTCTTGTAGATATATCCTTGCACGGCAATATACCTGCCCAGCGTCTTCTCTCTTAGTCTTCCTATGCCTTTCTTAGCCTTTAAAGTTCTAATTAGCACAACGTACTTATGTTTTTCTTCTCTCATGCCTTCCTTCTTGTTCTTGTTCTTGTTCTTCTTGTTATTCTTCTTGTTCTTGTTCTTCTTCTTTTTCTTCATCATCTTCTTCTACTTCTTTTTTATGGCTGTTGTTGTTGTTGTTGTTGTTGTTCTTTTTCTTCTTCTTCTTCTTCTTCTTCTTCTTCTTCTTCTTGTTCAGCATTTCGAGCCCATGAGATTTACTGCTGCAGATATCCTTGGCTTCCATTCATCTCTGGGAATGGCCTTCTCTTTTCAGTTGTGTCTATAAGTACTTGTAGGTTTGCATGTATATTACCTCTCGGCAACCTTTTTGGTCTGCTCGCGGTCTACTACCATGCAACTCTTTTGTGAATTCTATATGTCTTCTCACAGAGTGTCCAAATAATACGGATTGTCGTGTCTGCTTCTGATGTGTGTAGTATGGATTTACGCAATAATTTGTACAAATACTTATAAAGTTCTACATTTTCTAAATATTACTCACAGAATAATGCAGTTTTCCGTTACTTTTATCCATCCTCAAGAACAATCAGGCATATAGTCTAGGAACCGAGCTTACACCAGCAAGAGAGCTGCCAGTTAAGACAAGAGTGTCCTTCACAGTGTGATGTCTGATAAACTGCTAATTAAATATATTCAAATAATTGTTGCAACGTAACTAACGCATACACACAAATTAATGATTATTGATTATGTATTTAACTAATCTGTCTTGATAACTGGGTTAGTCGCACTAGAAGAAAATAGTGACGTAAACTTCACATTTACGATGTGCCATTTTACAGGAAAAGAATTATGGCCTAGAAATACCAGACGGCTCTTCACATGTCTTGAACGCGGTGAAGTATCCTCTATTCCACCAGTTACTTCATCAAAGTGTTATTGTATTGTATTCTTTTTAGTGCACTACACAAGCTGCTCTTCACTTCTTTAAGGCTGTTCTTGACTATGTCGTTGTATCTTTTGCACTGACTTTCATTATATTGCCTCAGCTTTGTACTTCCTGGCAGGTGGTACTAGAACATTCTCATCAAACGGTTAAACCAGCTAACCTGTTGCTCTTTAATTACCAGTATGACTGAAATATGCAATAGGATAAATTAAAACTTGGTTCATATAGTCATTGTGTTCAAAAACATACTTACAGGATATGAATCTACTTAATTCCGCATGGGTATTATCCCGTATGATAGCGCCGATGAGCAAACAGATAACCACTGTCTTAATCTTCTTAAAGTCTATGCCGTGTGGCGTTGATAGTCATGTCTATCCGCAACCTTCTGTCTCGTGTACTTTCAGTTAACTCTGACATAGATGATCTTCCATGCCCTGATGTCAGACTATCCAGCATCTGTTCTCTCGGTCTCCCTCTGCATCTCTTCCCCTCCAACTTTCCTACCTCACGATGTACTCCAGTTTTCTCCTTCTAATCACATGACCAAAGAACGTAGATTGTCTCTTTCTGATGTTGGCAATCAGTTCTCTTCGTGAGTCAGTTTCTATTGAGACGTCTTCATTACACTTTTTATTTGTCCAGTGTATTCTCATCATTCGTCAATAAAACCACATTTCCGGAGCTTCCAAATACGTCGAAGCCGGATTGCATCTGCCTGTGAGGCAAGGAATCAACAATCTGCATACTCAAAATTCAGATCTGTATAACAGATGTGCCCACAAGGCTCAGGTTCTGGAACAAGACTACATCCGAAGGTGGACGAACAACCAAAACTTTCCGCAGGAGTTTACAGAATGTGAATGCGATGACGACTATTCTATAGTCAGTACTAGTAGCTTTCGGCACAGTCTAAGCTACAACTTCCCGCTTAACAATCTGCAGGCACCTAAAAAGAAACGCACACTTTTTCCACGAATGCATTTTTTGTGTAATCATCATCATCATCAGGTGCCTTGCCGACTGGCGTGGGCGATCATGCCTCTCCACAATCTGCGATCTCCTGCAGCATGTTTTGTGTAATATTTTCAAAAACCCCCATAAACTTTCAATTTTTATTAATATTATATTAACCAAGGTATTTATACCTATTCCGGCTTGTTGCAGCCTATTTAAATTGAATAAAAATAATCAGCCTGAATTTAAAGTCGAGAGGGTCGACTTTATTACACTGGGTTTTTATCTCATTTGGCTCGGTCTCTCTCCGCAGAATGGCTAGCTCCCTACCGAGAGCGTCACAAAGAGCACGAGCTCCGTAGCTCCGGCGATGACCGCCAGGGATCTCCATAAAATTGGGCCCGTGAACTGAATGGGGCAGCCGTGAAACGAACTACGACCTTCAGAGCGCAAGGCAAATTGTTTGACCACTTCGCCATGCGCCAACGTCCGCTTTTCATTAACTTACATATATGTCAAACAGTTTTCTGAGATGTTATGTTACGCAATATTTATTCAACGGATCAACATCATGGCACACGGGCGTGACCCATAATTGCTCTGTTCTTCTTCCAACTCAGGGCTGAATCAGAAGAATCTCAGCCAAGTGCACGAACTCCGTTGCACCGGAAGGATCCTGAAAATACATTAGGTAGATTTTTTAACTCCAAATTTTTGCCCGGGCAGCGCCGTTTAGCTACTCTTTTCTCTTTTCAACTGCCAAGGGATTTTTTGTTAACGTGTGCAACACTACACACGGGCGTCCGGTCTTACTTACCCCAGCCCTCACCTCTAGCACTCGAGGCGGACTTCATGCAGCGAGACCACGCAGCCCCCTAGTTGTTCTGAGATTAACTGGTATAATTTAAAACTGTAGGGGCCTCAGGTTTTCACATAGCTTAGGATCCTATCAAGTATAAATCAGACCCTGTCTATAGCAGAATAACATAACATAACCTTTTACCCGTTAGGGACGTGAAGGTGTATTGATGGAAGCATTAGCACATAAAGCCCGCCATCTTTCTCTGTCTTCCGCTTGATGAATAAGTTTGGGATAATTCAGTCCTGTCCATTTCTTGATGTTGTCATTCCAGGTTCTTCTTTGCCCTCCTCTTCTTCGACTACCCTCTAATGTTTCTTGAAGCACAGTCTTTGCAATGGAATCATGTCCCATAACGTGCCCGAACTAAGCTAACTTGCGAGGTAGAATAGCAGGAACACAAACGCAAACCAAAAAAGATGTAGAACTTACCATTCCTTGACATGGATACCCGACGGTTAAGCGTTAACAATCAAATGCCAACACCCAAAGATCAGCTGCTTCACTTTCGGGTCGTCGGGATGCTGGGCCGGTGTTACTGGAACTGACCTTGCCTCTCTCACACATAAACCTACAGACGCACCTAAACACCACTCACGTACGCACGCGCGCGCATCAACTCACACAACACATTGAGCCGTTATTATCGCATGACTGACTTGTGCATCAGAGATAAGCTAACATAACTTTTTTAACATGTTTAGGTTACGCCAGCTGCCAGATATAAACACACAGAGACATAGGTGCTGAAAGCTGGGGGACACTCGGGAACACCCCACCCCCCCCCCTAACTACTAAAAGTTTGGGGTAGGGTGCGCTTACCCTCCCCCACCCCCCCCCCCAGAAAATGTACAAGGGGTTTAGGCAGCTCCCCTAAACGTGTATAGACGTTCTTTCTTAAGTATTTTGTTAACATTACCATCCGAGATCGAGTTAATAATGATACTATCAGACAAATAGTTAAAACGACACCTTGTACTAGATTCATCGAGAAACAGCAGATCAAGTGGTTTGGCCATCTCGGTAGAATGCAGCAGGATCAAATACCATCACAAGCATTACATCTCAGAAGATCATCTAAAAGAGCAAGAGGACGGTCGAGGAAAACATAGATCGACAAAATCAAAGACACTCTACGCCTTCACGACACGACAATAGCCAGTGGCAGCCATCGTGCTCTGGATCGCAAACTATTCATCCCCACGTCGCTTAACGGCAGAAGCGGTTTATGATGATGATGATGATGATTTCAACATATGGCTGTGAGTCCTGGACAATCGACAGCCAGGCCAAACAACTGCTTGAGGCCTCAGATAAATGGTTTTACAGAAGAACGCTTAAAATACATTGGACAGCCAAAAGGAGCGACAAAGGCGGGAGCCCGAAGACAACTTATCCCAGACATCAGAAGGAGACAGTCATCATTTTTCAGCCGTTTTATGAGAAAAGGGAAAATGAAACATATTGTGATCACTGGAAAGATCTGTGGAAGGAGGTATAGAGGAAGACAACTAGAGAAGATTCTTAGCAGTCTTGTGTGCATGGCATGGAAATGTGACTACACACGAACTGATACATGCCGCAGGAGATCGCAATTTGTGGAGAGGCAAGATCGCCCACGCCAGTCGGCAAGGCACCTTATGATGATTATTATTTGAAATGATTATTATATTTATTTACCCATTACTACGTAATGATAATAGCAATAATGATAATATTAACAAAAAATTAGTTGCGTATCCTTTAAAGTACGTTGGAGAACCAACTCCAGCATTTTTTGGCTGTTGTGGTTTTTTAATGCAAATATTGCGTTCAGTAGTTTGCCACTGCTTCCGAGCGGTCAGCTTTAGGTACCACTGTCGAAACAAACGCAAGACAAACCGTCCGCAGCTGGGATCGAACCCGGCACCCCGGCATTACATAGATCGTTCGCAACGCCTGAACCACAGACGCCGACGCCTAATGACAATAATAACATCATTATTATTATTGCTTACTTAATAAAGGCTACGCCGCTTGAGCTCCCGCTCCCAGAAAGTTTAATAAAGGGGCTGACCTTTCCCCACGCCCAGGGTTTCATTATGTGCGCCCCTGCAAGTGTTATCTCGTTTAGTGTTAATGTTTAATTAGGAATCGACATCACGGCGCTCAGACATTTCCATAAGCGCTCCGTTCTCATCTTCGGCAGCAAACGCAGAGTTCAGCCTCCAGTGGTACCAATAGCAGTCCGAATGTATATCCGTCTCACCTTTCCGTTGAGTGCTGCTCATCGACCAGATCCCCTGGTTACTCCTCACAGTGCCATTCTTTTCAGATATGATGATCCATCTATGCTTCTGCACTGTTCACTTGCTCCGAAAAGACCTCTACAACATCTAGCTTGTCACGCATCAATTCACAACCATGTTATGCAGAACAGTCAGTCTTTCTACCAGTTTATTTCCTAATACACCGGCATATCCTGGGGAGAATTTCCAAAAGGCACTAAATACCGGGACCTCTAAAGCGATGCTTGCCACTCTTCACGGAACACACCGGTTTCCATGGGCCGGTTACAATTATGACATGTCTGTACAGCTGATTCTCAAGCGAGCAAATGCTGCAGTGACTGCCTCCACATCCATTCTCGAACTAGATGTGGTGTCATGCCAGGCTTTGTTGCACTAAGCAATGTCCATATATTGTATATGTTATATCTCGTGCTATTATCAACAGCTTGCGAACCTGCAAATGTGAAAGAGCTTAGGAATTTACATATATTTGTGTTTAACAAAATATTTTCCGGCAGTAAATTTAAATATTATTGACGTGAACACACAACCTGAGCATGCATTGTCCGCATGCAGAAAAGCCTTAGGTCAGGGACGATACACATGCCGCCATAGTAAGGTAGTAAAAGAGTTGGCCCAGGACCATCGGTAGTACAGGACTAGCTGCTGACGTCATCAGCTTGACGTGAGGTCACCTCCGGTGGCTAACAATGTGTTCCCTTTTCACCGTAACAGTACTGTTTTGTCGGTGTGTTCCAGGCCGTTTCCCTGAGTACTAGCCGACAAAACTTATAGCAGTAAGCTCACGGCTATTCAACAGTAAGCCCCCGGACCAAATCTGTCACGTTGAGGCCTAGCGAGTGGCCCGTGGATCACTGCTGGTTGTAATGAATAATGCTGGGACTCGGACCGCTGGCCCACAACGATCCCTAATTTCACAATGTTGACCCCTGAGTAAACTTAAACTGACTTAGTTGAACAGCCCTGGATATATGTATTCACAATATGACATAGAAACAGAAAGCAAAACAGAAACTACTTACGATGAAGCTGTCCAAATGGTAGTCCATAATCCATGTAAATCTAACACTTAGTGAATTTAGTTTTCTTTTCTTAGATGATTTATCCAGCAAGGATGCAACGTTTTTTTTAAATAATGTTTTTGTAGTTGTTCATAAAAACATTTGCCAGAGATGGCAGCTCTTTGGAAGCAATGTTTACTTTAGAACAAACCTCAGCACAGACGCCACAAATTTCATCATTGAAAAAAGTGTGTAAACTGCATGAAACAATATGCATAAAACAATTTTTTGTGATGTTTGCAGGCTATAAATGCTGTTTCCAACTCAGCTAATATAAGCTTCTGCGTAGCTGCATATGCTACAAAGTCAATAAATTTACAAACTTTGAAGGTTATTTCAAGCCTCCACGGTCAAGCAGATGTATGTAGTCTGTAGACATTGCACCCGAGTCAACATCATATGATAATGGCCTATCCATGTGCAGTAAAGTCTTGCAGGCAGCACAACTAATTGTTTTGTTCAGCTTATTTGAGACAAATCCAGAAATGTGCACCAGTGACTCCTCTGAACCTTCCGAAAGCAATAATTCACAGTCATTTGGGTTTATCTGAAAAAAAAAAAAAAAAAACTTGTTCACGTCCATCTGAACAGCATCAGTAATTATGTCATACCCATTTTCCTCTTCATCACTGCTACAGACGGTCCTGGTTGGCCATTACTGTGGACAACCCTAGGATGAAGGCCAATGCGAGGACCGTCCTAAAGTCCCTTTCAAGGGCTTCTTCAAGACTGGGCAGATTTCTTAAGGTTCGCCCAGTAAAGTCGCATACGCTCCATCCGTACTCGACTGTGCGAGGGACTGGCAACTAGCTGTTGACCTGTATGGTTTTTAGAAAAACCCCGAATCAGTCCGAAAGATTCACCTGAGACCAGATATGGTATTGCAGTCTACTGCAGAATGCCAGCTCGTCCTAACTGACCTGAGCGTACTGTACGAGCCGCGAATCGAAGACAATCACATGTACCTGCTCAAGAAATACAGCGATTTGGTAGTCAATCTGAGAAGCATTGAAGTTTACGCGGGAAAACTCTACGTCATTGAGGTAGGCGCAGGAGAGCTAATCTTACCTCCACATACAATGCACTAAAGCAGCTGGGCTTGCGAAGAAAACGGGCGTAAATGGGCACTAAAGCAACTGGGTGAAGTTGCTGAAAAAGCTTTGAGTGGTTATAGACGCGACGTAACGACGTGGAGGATAGACGTGCGTAGACCAGTCTAAGTCCTTAGTAAAAAAAAAAAAAAAAGAATAAATCCCTAAAACCAAAGTTGTTTGATAAACGTCTGTCCCTGCTACTGCCAACTGTCAAAGTCAGCCCGATGAACCAACCGTCCATTTGTCGTGCAGGTGGGTACTTATAGTTTGCTACCACAGTGACGATTTGTCACCATAATCTCAGTACCGTAACATCTTGTCCGCTTAGTGCAGAAGGAAAAGTCCGAGGCCTTTTGCGCCATGATCCAGGTCGCCCCTCCTCCCCGAGATTGTCTAGGAGGGCAAACGGGCCGAAACAGTTGTTGAAAGGGTGACACCTACTGAAGATCGGCAGACTCCTGCTGTGCACGCCACAACTGTGAAGTTTCTATTATTATTCACTGTGTATTTCCATACATATTTATCTAGCCTATTTCTCAGCAGGTTGATTATCACAGAGCTACACAAACATAAGAGTAAGGCACAAAAAGTGAATCCTTTCTAACGAAATACACAAATCACGGCTCTATCAAGTTCACAAATATGTTTCTCTCTCTCTCTCTCTCTCTCTCTCTCTCTCTCTCTCTCTCTCTCCCTCTCCCACCCCCCCCCCATTTCCACGTCTCCCTTCTCGTATAACACCAGAGGAAGTCACGAGACAGGGAAAACTTGAATTTCTCCTGCCCTTGGAAAATTAGGATGAAATGCAGGGATAAATGTTTAGGAGACCGAAGGTTTTGGGTAGGTGCTCTCCTCCGCCTTCTTCTTCTCCTCTTCCTCTGGATCTGTAAAACGGATGTACAAACAAAACTGGAACCCTAGAATAATACCAAAAGTCTAGAAGTGGATGAACAACCAGGACTTTCCGCAGGAGTTCACGCCACGTGAACGATAAGAAGAACCCATCAAGGTCTACAGCATCCAGTCTGAGAATCCCCAACTCTGGAACAAATTGAGCCTATCTTTTAGTTTCGTATCCCACCATGGAGGTGGCTTATACACGTGTGTAATCAAATGCATCGGCACGAACACGCCAAGTGTGTTAAGTTAGCAGAAGATATTCTCTCAATGAGAATTATCTTGTCATGCTGATAAGTTCTGACGTTGTTCTAGAGTCCTGAAGCGAAATTTCCAAGTGACGAGGAGTCGTGTTTATCCATCAATGGCGGGCATGCTGCGGAGACTTGTTAAAATAACTTTAACTTCAGAAAGGTATCAGTATCAGTATCATCAGCTGTCATTTGAATTGTCGTTGACTGTTTACCTGTGCATCATATGTTACAGCTTTCTGAACAAGTGGAGGAAATATACGTCCACTTTCAGTTACATAAATTTATGAGTACCCACTAAAGCCTTCAGTGAAGGGAAAAACAAACATTGCTTCTGATGATGATGATCTAAATTCTAAATCAAATCCAATATTAAATTCATCATTCTATCTATCCATTATTATTATAATTATTATTCTTTAATTATATTTAGTACTAAATACTAAACACTGAATGAATATTAATATCAGTAAGCATATATCACAGTTTATAACGTTCACAATAGTAATGAATAATACTTTTACTTTTATAAAAACCATACTGAGATACTGAAAGGAAAAAAGTTTAAAACAATTGCAATTATTTGCAGGCAAGAGGCAATCAGTGATACAAAAACAAGTGGGGGGATGATATGGAAAACAAAAATGAAATTAAACAGCCTCGTATATTGTACATCTACATCTACTGAGCATGTTGGAGATCAATTTGTGATGAAACTTAACTTTGAAGATGGTACCTGATTGAATGGTCATAAAATACAAGTATAGTATAAATATTAACTAACATTATTTTAGAACAAGCAGTAAGTATCCTGTAATTAAACTATATATTTAAGATGTAAGCTAGGGGTTGAACATGATATATGTAAACTACAGAAAGATACTTACTGGTCTAATAATTTGTGTTCCCAGTGTGGAATCAAGGACCTTATTTTGGGAGGAAAAAAAAAGAATATGCAACGGAACTGAAATATTTATCCAAGATAGTATTTGTTGTTTTTGAATTCTGGGCTATCCTCCGAATAACCAGCACAAAAGGTCGCGGCCGCAAAAACACCCTAACAGAGCCTCAGTCACGTGTCAATTGTGCACTTCCGCCGACTTAATTTGGGGTTTTCCGGCGACTACCGCCATTGCGAATAGCGGCGGGGGGATACTCTCGACGGTGGTGGTAGTCGCAGGAAAACAACAAATTAAGTCGCCGGAAGTGCGCAATTGACACGTGACTAAGGCCCTGTTTTTGGTCGCCATCTTTTGTGCCCGTTATTCGGAGGATAGCCGAATTCTGCCTCTGATATAACTTTTCCATTAGCACCCAAAATTTTTATCTTCATATTGTAGCTTTTTCACCAGACCTAGTACTACCAACTCATTTACAAGAATCATGTCGTCCTATGTTGCCGTCAATGAGCCATTGCTAGACTTTGCCAAGGGAAGCAAGGAGGCTGCAGAGCTAGAACAAGTTCTGAAGGAGTATGAAGGAAAGACAGTCGATGTGCCTATTGTTATTGGAGACGAGGAGATACGAACCCCAAATGTCCGAAAACAAGTGGCGGTAAGTGACTGAAATTGTGGCTGTGTGAACACGATTATTTACATTTAAGGGAGTTTAAAGGTACGAGGAAAAGTCAATAAGCAAGTCACAAATGGTTATGGGTTGGCAGGAAAAGGTAGTTGGTGGTTTCTAAAGGTATCATTGGGTGACAGCAACATAAAACTTTATCTCTCTGTTCGTTAGGGGGGGGGGGGGGGACTAGGTGTTGCATGGTATTTACAACACAAAAACCAAATGGCGACTGTACTTATGGAGTGTACCCTCAAAGAACAAAGGTTTTTTTTGTGGGCAAAAGGGCTGCCTGCAAAGGACATTCATAAGAAAATGCCAACTGTTTATGCTGACAAATGTTTATTCCATAAAGTGGTGCATGGCTGGGTTTTAAAAAAAAATTCTCAAGGATGCTCTATGATTGTTGATTAAATGTGATCTGGTCATTCTGTTGAGATTACAAATGTGGTTTAGAAAACAGAGCACGCAGTTCTATGCAGCAGTTTTGGGAGATCTGATAAAACTATGGGACATGTGCATCAATGTTGGTGGAAGTTATGTTGTAAAATAAAGATCAGTGTGTGTAAAAATAAATGTTTTTCAAATTGTTATTGCCTTTAGTTTTTTTTTTAAACGACCATTTGTGACTTACTTATTGACTTCCCCTCATATTTATGCAGGTTTGTGGCTTAGAGGTTAGTGACATAGCTTCACAGTAGAATCTTCGGTGTTTACCAGGGTTCGATTCAGTGGGCGGTTTAGAAAAAAGCCTGTTCTCATGGCTTTTAGACAGCAGTATGAGACTCACATGTGGAAGAGAAGTGGGCATCATCTCATAATATTCGCATAATTTACAGTGTATATTTTGCAGCCAAAAGTGTTTCCAAAACTGAACTATAAAAAAAAATTTGATAGCAGAAGGCATGGTACCAAGAAAGAAGGACAGGGGCGACCAGCATGAAGATCGGCACAGGATATAAGTGACTACTTGGTTATGAAAGTGCAGGAGAGCTGTCG
The DNA here is from genome assembly GCA_905116865.2 of Candidula unifasciata. Lineage (NCBI taxonomy): Eukaryota > Metazoa > Mollusca > Gastropoda > Stylommatophora > Geomitridae > Candidula > Candidula unifasciata. The sequence goes on along the minus strand of CAJHNH020000076.1, from coordinate 308,850 downwards.
AGAGGCGCAGTTTCTTTAAGGTAGACCAGTGGCTCTCAACCTTCCAAATGCTGCAACCCTTTTATACAGTTCCCTCATGTTGTGGCAACCCCCAAACAATTATTTTCCTTGATAGCTTTAATGAATATATTTTTTTCGATAGTCTTAGGTGCCCCTTGTGAAAGGGTCATTCGACTCAAAAAAAAAAGGTTGCGACCCGCAGGTTGAGAACCGCTAAGGTGAACATGATGAAAGGGAAGTTCTGCAAAGGAGACAACACAGTTTCTTTTTTAAAGGTATTTCAAGGCAGGAGGATCAACTTATTGCACTGAGTTTTTATCTCATATGGCTCAGGCTCTCCACAGAGTGGCTGATCAACCATTGAGAAAGTCACACAAACTCATTAGTTCCTGTGATGACCCCTATTGACCTGAGAAACACCTGCTCTTGTAAAAATGAGGAATTGAGTTTGAAAATCAACTCATGACCTACTTAGCTTCATTGTCATCAGTCCATATTTTTCTTGCGTGCCCTTCATTTGTTTGGCTGTTGTCATACCTTGTGAATAAATACCTGGATGGCTTGGCCAAATGAATGGAGGCAAGACAAGAGTATTGATCTGTGATTATGGTGATCATGTGAGATGGCGAAACATGACTGCCTGCACTTATCGACATGGCAAATGATGATGATGTGAATGTACTATGTCTTTAGTGTCATTAGTCCATCTTCTTCTTTGGTGCCCTTCATTTGTTAGCTTCTTGAAATTAATCTCTGTACTGTACATCTAAAGAAATAAAACAAAATTGACAAGCAAAAAATTGTAAAATTTTTATGTTTTCTTTATTAAAATTTACAGCTTGAAAGCCTAAAATGTATTTTGACCCAATTAAAAATAGCCTTTTATTAAATATTTTCTTCTTCTTCTTCTGCATTCATCCGAAGATGTAATTGCGTTGTGTTCGTTTACAGCATGGCTGCAATATTTGCACCTTTCGGCCAAAACATCCTAATTCTGTGGGCATTTGTTAACTAGGTTAGCCTTCCCGGTTATTAAATATTTTCACATGCAGTAGTAAAGTGAAAACCCAGATGTGGAAGGAGGAGGACTGGGCATGGGGCCAGCCCCCTACTGTGTAACAGTTTTGCTGCAGAAACTTGCAGGTAAGGACGCCATTGCTCTAAAGTCAGATGGTGTGTTTGGTGCACAGTGTGCATGTTTAATGGTTACGGATGAAACCCTAAAACAAACGTTGAGGAGAGAGGCCAAAGATGTTGGACTGAATTACATTTGTGATATTGAATCAATTGCTTAGGATTGAATGGAGTGGAAGAAAAGACTGTGAGACCTAGGAGACATATAGTAATAGCACAAAAGGACATTGATGATGATGATGAGTAAGATCACTCTTTATACCAGTATCACATCAGGTATATGATTTCGGACTCAGATTTTTCTAGGTCAGTCAAAATCTAATGGGTTATGTGGTTTACTTCCTGTGTGGGTTCCAGGGCCCTATTATAGGGAAAACAAGAATAGACCCACTGCCTCCCCAAACCATGTCATTGGAGTTGACTAATTGTGAGCTTTCTTCGAAGTCGGAGTGCATCTGCCTGAGAGACAAGGAGCCAGCAGTCTGCATGCAAGTGAGTCAGATCTGTAAAACGGATGCACACGCAACACTCAGATTCTGGAAAAGGACTGCAGTCCATAAGTGGACAAACAACCAGAACTTTCCGCAGGAGTTTACAGCTGGTGAACGCAAAGAGGAAGAAGAAGAAGATAAGATGATGTGCTTTACATCACACCAGCCGCGTTTACTTCCCAAAACATTATCTCGTACTCATTTTAATTTGGCTTGACCTGGGAGCCAAGATCATCCCCTCCCCCCTCCAAATCTGCCATTAAGCAGGTGATTTTGGCATAAACATGGATAATACATGTTTGAGCAGAGAAGACACAAAAACTAGATTGTTGATCTCCTATTGCAATGAGAGGATAATTTATTTGCTTCATTATATTCAGTTGTTACTGTATGCACCTGATGAAATACAACCAGACAGTCTGTGTCTTCTTGAAATTTACAACAGGGAAGCCTTGATTTAATAATTTGCTTGTTTGTTTATTTTTATTTTATAGCCATTTGATCATCAAAGAGTTGTTGCGACTTTTTATTACGCAACACCGGTGAGTATTTCATTATCCGTACCCATCTTTGTCTCTCACCGGTTTCCTAATCTGTTCACTTTCTTTCTCCCGCTCTCCATATCCCACACTTACCCCTCCCCCACTTAACCCTCCCCCACCACACAGTGTCTGTTACTCTCTGCCCTCTCTCTTTGTGTCCTCTCATTTTCAGTCTCAGTGTCTCTCACTTTATCTCAGTGTCCATGTTTCTCTTTCTTCACATCTTTCTCTCTCTGTCCATATTTCACTTGATCTCTCTCTGTATATACATATGTGGGATTTGTCACCAGGAGATCATCAAGAAGGCCATCGCAACAAGTTTAAAAGCTCGCACAGAATGGGAAAAGCGCCCCCTGAAAGAACGTTGCGACATCTTCCTGCGTGCCGCCGACTTGATTTCAAAGAAATATCGAATGAGTGTGATTGCTACAACCATGCTTGGACAGGTGGGTAGTTTTAGGCTTTGAGGTGATATGGGAAAGATAACTAACTTAGTGAATACATTTGCCCCTTAAAATGTCTGTTTTCTATGCGTTCTTTTATTTGTTTTCTTTGGTAGGTATTTTTTTGTTGAGCCTTATTAGAGTTAACACTGTTACCATGAGAAGACTAAATGTAGGCACTTCTGGGTACAGATCTGATATATTGGCCTATCTGCAGTGACCTGTTCTCAGAATGCTTAGTTAAATTCCATTGGCTCTATATGTGCTTGTGCAGGCCAGGATATGAATTTAATAACTAAAAATAACATTGTCGGGGGTAGTCTCCTCTAGATTCATTGTGTTTTGTGCCTCTTCGGTCACGCACAACTGTAGAAGGGTTTTCTTGATCAAGGAACTTATGACCTAAGTGCACCATATTGGAAACGGAACTATTTTTTAAATAGAGATGTACGAGTGGGAAAATGTTCTGTTAACTTCCGGGGTTTGAACCTGAGTCACTGACTCGGCAGCACACAAACCACTCATGATTCCCACATAAAGTAGAAATTCAAGATACGTATATAATCAGTTCCATCATGACTGAGCTCATATGATGAATAACTCATATCCTGAATCTATTTTCCCCATTAAAATTAATGTAAATAATTTTAATTCATTCCAGTCCTCCTAAAAAAATAACCCTATTAGTTTCTTGTGACCGGTGTTTATCATGTTTAACTGCATTGCTTATAATAATAAATGTTTAAAATCAAAGTACTGAAACATTATTTAAATAAACTTGTAATTTACATAAAGAAGCATACACAAATGTCCTTTGGAGGTCAGGCAGTGATAGCTAGAGAAGTTTAGGCAGAGGGAATAGTTTCATGATCACTAGTACAGTACATATCATTTTTTACCCTCCCTGGTTTTGGGCCTTATCTCTCTCGTCTCTCCTGCTCACATCCTTGTTTTCACCTCATATTCAGAGGGCACAAATACAATTGGCGGGCCTGACCTTGCATCCTGAAGAACTCTTATCCATGTCCACTTGTATTCTGAAGATCAGCTCTACGTATATTAGAGGACACATTCTTACCTAGCTGCTGAAGATGTTGATGCATATATTGGTTTGTCAGCAATGAATTAAGTAGAAAAACCCTGTTCACGTCTTTAGTGCATTGGGCATATGATGCAAGACCTATATTTTATATACCAATCAACACACCACGGCCACTTTTACTTCCCAGGACATTACCGGGTATCCATTTTGTGCAGGGTCAAGCTAGGCGGTAAGGTCAGTTAAAAAAAAACAGTCTTCTCAATGCAGATTTCTTTCTATTTATGTTGATTGGGTGTAGACTGGCAGAAAGTTCTGGACTTTATAGTCTTGTTCCAGTTTTGGATGCACATACTTTTACATATCTGGCTTATTTGTATGCAGACTGTGGGTTCCTTGCTTCTCAGGCAGAGGCACTGTGATTTTGAAGGAAACATTCCTAATTAGTCGAATCTTGGGACATATTTGTTTGGGTGGGGGGGGGGGGGGGTGGGTCGTTTCTTTCCCCCTTTCCCTACAAAGCCTTTGAAACCCACACAGGGGGATGCAGATGTGAACCCTAAAACTTCTTGCCAGCAAACAAGCATCTAGCTGCTACACTACTGCAGCTCCCCAGCAGTACAGTAGTGCCACTTTTTTTAAACCATGCAAATATGTTTGCTTCTCAGGCAAAGAATGTGTACCAGGCAGAAGTTGATGCTGCTGCAGAGTTGATAGATTTCCTGAGATTTGATGCTATGTTTGCCCAGGTATGTCTTTTTACAAATTTCTTATGTATTATATTATGTGATGCTATATTGTTATGTTATCATCCCTGGCTGGTTTTTGCAACCTCGCTTTGAGGAAGTAAATTATAGACCCACTGTTGCCTGTTACTTATTGCCTTTATGACATTAAAGAAGTTGGTTGAAGTCATATGTGTTGGGACACAAGGCGCAGATATCGCAGCCTAGTTGTGATCAACAACCCAGTAAGTAAGTAAGTTTTACCCCACCAGGACATCACACAGAGCGATAAACACCTGGTGACACAAAGTGCCACCATGCGGATGAGGATCACCTGTGGAGAGGTCCCGGAAACCCTGTTCAACCGTTAAGTTATATAAGGCCCCCGGCAACAGCCAGGGTGGGGCATCAAAATAAAGAAAAATTGCAACTCACAAGTGGAGGACATAACCACAACACAGTGTGCTAACTGCCCTTTTAAGGCAAATGCAGGAGAAGAAGTTGTGTTATCATATTTAGCATTTACACACTGGGCATTCTAAAGTCCTCCTATCCAGTTTTATCTCGAGGTACCTCTTCTCAATGAAGAACATTCTAATTCCTCCTATCCAGCTTTTATCTCGAGGTACCTCTTCTGAATGAAGAACATTCTAAAGCCCTCCTATCCAGCTTTTATCTCGAGGTACCTCTTCTGAATGAAGAACATTCTAAAGTCCTCCTATCCAGCTTTTATCTCGAGGTACCTCTTCTAAATGAAGAACATTCTAAAGCCCTCCTATCCAGCTTTTATCTCGAGGTACCTCTTCTGAATGAAGAACATTCTAAAGCCCTCCTATCCAGCTTTTATCTCGAGGTACCTCTTCTGAATGAAGAACATTCTAAAGTCCTCCTATCCAGCTTTTATCTCGAGGTACCTCTTCTAAATGAAGAACATTCTAAAGTTCTCCTATCCAGCTTTTATCTCGAGGTACCTCTTCTCAATAAAGAACATTCTAAAGTCCTCCTATCCAGCTTTTATCTCGAGGTACCTCTTCTGAATGAAGAACATTCTAAAGCCCTCCTATCCAGCTTTTATCTCGAGGTACCTCTTCTCAATGAAGAACATCTCGTGCATCAGGTTCCTCCCTTTGGATGTCTGAAAGAGAGTACTAAAATGTTATGTAGAACCTATATTGCTGTATGGTATTGAATCATGGAATGTGAATGCTCAAATTAGAAAGAACTTGGTGGCGACGAAGATGTGGTTCCTCCGACGAATTTTAAGACTTCCTTGGACTGCCAAAGTATATAATGAGGATTGCTTGAAAGAAGCTAATGAAAAAATCTAAAATATATCCAGCTATAAGGAAAAGTGCCTGTGTGTCACTGAGGCCCTCATGAGAAGCAAAGAATAGTGACACTGCACCCTACCAGGTAAGTCGTAAGAGGTGACTAGAGTTGGGCTTGAGGTTGGCTACCTCATCCTGTAAAAACCATAGCCACAAAAACCAACCAACCATGGATAAGTCAAAAAGAGAAGTTTACACCTATTTGGGCATTAATGTAGATAAAGATGAGGGAACTGATAGAGATATTAAAATAAGAATACAAAAGGCAAGAGGAGCTTTCATAGCATTAGAAAATTTGTGGAGGTCAAAAGAAATTTAAAAAAATTACTATACTTTAAATTTTTAATTCTAATGTCAAGTCAGTACTTTTGTATGGAGCGGAAACATAAAGAACAACTAAGGCAATTACTAATAAACTCCAGACATTTATTAACTGGTGCTTGCACAGAAAAAAGGGAATGAAATGGTATGATAGAATCACTAATGTAGAGCTCTGGGAGAGAACTAAGCAAGCTCTAGTGGACCAAGAGATGAAGCAAAGACGCTGGCTTTGGATAGGACACACATTGAGAAAACTGGAGAACAATATAACTAGAATGTCTTTGCACTGGAACCCACAGGGGCATAGGAATAAAGAAAGGCCAAAAAACACATGGAGAAGGAAGCTGGAGAATGAAGTTAGAAAGATGGGGAGGACATGGGGAGATCTACATGCGATAGCGAAAAATGGGACGACTTGGCATGAGTTGGTTGAGGGCCTTTGCTTCATTAGGGGCTAGTAAGGCAGAAGAAGAAGAAGAAGAATAAGGAAAAGACAAGCCCTGTTTTTTGGTCATGTGATGAGGGAAAAGGTGTTTGAGAATTTTGTGACAACTGGGAAGATCAACAGTCGAAGAGGGAGAGTCAGGCTGAGAGAGAGAGATGATGACATATGGATTGTGACGGTGGCAATGAGGGACATCATCGGTGGAACTAATCCATAAGACAAGGGACTGAGATCTGTAGAGAGGCATGAACGCTTACGCCAGTCAGCAGGGCATGTGATGATGATGATGACCTCTTCTGATGAGTTTTGCGTGTGAGTTTGGAGGCCTCATTTGAAGTGAAAAAAGAATAAATCCACTACCCTGCAACAGGCATGTCATAAAAGGTGACTAGTTAGAGAAAATGCACAACATTAAAGTAAATGGGACAAACCTCAAGCAAGTTCAAATGTTTAGTTAAGTACTTGGATACCCTGATAACATTAGATGGTAGATGTATTAAAGAAGTTAAATGTAGAATAGCTCAAGCAAATGCAGAATTTTACAAAATGAAGAATATTTTCTTTAATCTTTCTTTGTTGGTTGAGACAAGAAAGAGAATTCTTAAAAGTTATATAAATCCTATCTTGATATACATAATTTACATTCTTTGGTCATGTGACGAGAAGCAGAAACTGGAGTACATCGTGACAGTAGGAAAGGTGGAGGGGAAGAGAGATGGAGGGATACTGAGAGAAAAGATGCTGGACAGTTTGACATCATGGCATTAAGAATCATCTGTGTCAGAGGTGATTACAAGTAAACGAGACAAGGTTGTGTATAGGCATGACTACCAGTAACAGACAGCATAGACTGTAAGAAGAAGAATTAAGTGGTTTGCTGAAATTGGATGTGTTGGGCTGCATAGTAAGGATTGCCTAGCCTACCTGTAAACTTCAACAGAACATGACAACCGTTATCTTAATGATGAAAAAGAAGTTACCGCAGCCAGCCTCACCACAGATTGGACATTCCCATGTGTGCTCTGATGCAGCATTTGCCTCAAGGTCCCTCTTCTGACTATCCCATGGAGAAGTTATGTCTTACGTAGCTTGACCTCAAATAAGGTATGGGCATGTGCTTGACCCACTTTCACTCATCTTGCTATTTCGTCCCAGCAAAATTAAGTTTTGAATAAGCACTTTTGAAGATAAAGGTGAAGATGGTTCCGGAAAATAAAGGCTGGGGTTGACCACCAGCATGACAGTTGACACAAGATATCAAGAAAGGCAGGAATGTTTACAAGGGGATTGAGAGGCTGTCCAGCATACCTAGTTGATAGCAACGTTCTGTAAAGAAACTGCTACACGATGATGATGAACTTTATATTTCTCTTTACAGAATACAACGTCTTACCAGCCATTAAGTCCCACACCAAGTGTTACAGTCAACAGTCTTAGCTATAGAGGTCTTGAGGTAAGGCAGAAGGCATCTAGTGTGATCAGGGTTCGTAGTGGACCGGGAAATCGGGAAATTACCGGGATTTTTTTCGTTGACCTTGAACCGGGATTTTTAGCTTATAAAAGACATTCCGACCTTAAAAACCCGTGAATTTTGACCGCGGCAATGAAATCGTCAGAAATCCTGTGTTTTTCAGCACAGGCAATTTTGAGGGAGCCATTTGGCTTTTTTTGGCCATTTGGCTAGTTTTTGGCTACTTTCGTTGTATGGTCGTTTCAGGTGTGAGGGCAGCTGATTATTGGCTATTTTCAGCCGAAATGGCTTGTTAAAGGCCAGGGGAGGGCGGGCTTTGTTGCTGATCATGAAAACATGCAGACAGCAGCGGTGTGGCATGGGACGGGAAGTAGCAGATTCCGTCTCGTGCGTGTGTGTGTGCCTTTGTTTCTAGCGAGTCCGGCAGAATGAACAGTTTAAATCGTTTATGGCCGTGGTTTCTAGAAAGGATTACATTGGGAGATGGTGGGGCTCGGTGCAGTTGTATTTATAAATAGAGTCGCCGTGGTGGGGGCTAAGCACGGCCTTCTCTATTAATTAGAGATGGCATTGGGGCTAAGCAAAGTGACTGCAGCTGGATTTCCCAGGGCGATCAGTATTGTAATTCCCCAAGATTCCCTCTTCTGTTGTCTCACCCCTCTCTCTCTCTCTCTTCCCTCCCTCTTTCACTCTTCTACCTATTGCTCCTTCCTTCCCGTCTCCTGCATTGTCTCTAACCCTCCCTTCTGATCTTCATCTTCTTCTCTTTCTCTCTATCTTTTCTTTTACTCTCTCATTTCCTGTCCCCCTCCCCCTTTTTCCTATTTTATTTCTTGTTTAAATGTTTAGTAAATGTGCGGCTCCATAACTCTTCCTAGCAACTCAAGTACACAGGAAGTTGTATTGGGGGGGGGGGGGGGGCATTCTGTGGGAACATGGTGGATATTTTCTTTTGATGTGTTTGTTTTCCTAGCGGCCTTAATCTCTGTCCATCTCCCTTCCCGCCCCCTCACATTTTTGTCCTACCTGTTCCTCACTCTCTGACTGTCTGTGTCACTGCTTTCCTCTCTCTCTTTGTATTTGCCGCTCTCCCTCACTCCCTCCCTCCCTCTCTTTCTCTCTCTCTCTTTCTTTCTTTCTCCATACCTTCAGTTGGTGTATAAGGTTATGTGTTGCCTAGTGCAGAACATTTCATGTCCATCATTCCCCCCTCCCACACATTAAATATATGTGTACTTTTAAAAACACATTTGCCGTCACCTTCCCCCCCCCCCTTTTCTCCTCCCACATTGATGACACCTAGGGGAGGGAGTGCACCCCTTCCTGCTACCTTCTTCCCTCTATATCTCATCTTATTTCTTACTCCCTTCTTTCTCTCCCTGTCTCATTCCCACTTTATTTTCTTAAACTTTATTCTCTCACCTCCTCTGTCTCACCCTTACCACCTCAGCCTTCTACACCACTTTCCACCACCTCCTCTCTCCCCTCCTTTCTGTAATTGGAAAACCAGAAATAAAATGAAGTCCACTGCTGCCCTGACCTATTTATGTGTCTGACCTATTTATGTGTGTGGGTAAATTTCTCTATTTTCCACCAGTGGTGGGTTGGGATCCCCTGGACTTTTTTTTTCTTCATAAAATGACCTTGGCTCTCAGGTCACCAGCCTTAAGTGTAAGAAATTGAATTATTGTTGTCACACACAGATAGGACAAGCAAGGGGCAGTAGGTGTTAGCACTGTTGTTTTTGGACCACGGCCACATTCACATTGGGAGAGGGTAGGAACCGGAAAAGTGGCCTCACTTAGAGATTTCCTAATTCTATTTTGGGCACTCATTGTTCTTACACCCCCCACCCCCACAACCGTGTCTTACCTTTCTTCTCTCACCCCTTCTCTTTCCTTTGATCTTCTACTATTCTCCTTTCTCTCTCCATTCTTCCTCTCTTCCTTTCCTTGCCCTTTCTCCTGTCCCATCTCTTCTTTGTCTCCTCTCCATCCTGTCTTTTCATTTTCTCTAGATTTCCTTACCCGCTCCCCTCTCTCATTCTCTCCCCCCCCCCCCATTTTTTTTTACCTGGTTCATCTACATATTTTTTTGCCCCATAACTATCTTTTCCTAGTGGTTGTGTCCACTACACTTGAAATTGTGTGGGGGGGGGGGGGGGGGGTGGGGTGGGGTGGGGGGGGAGTGGGTGGCTGTTTTTTTTCTTTGAGGTATCTTGTCTCCCTTCCTTCCCCCCTCTCTTAATCTGTGTTTGTCACTGCCTTCCTTACCCACCTTTCTCTCTCTCTCTTGCTTTATGTCTGTTTGCCTCCCTTCATCACTTTCTCTTTGTATACCTCCCTCCCATTCTCCTGCTCTGCCTTTTTTCTCTTTCTTTGGTTCTCTCCCTCTGTCTGCTTGCCTCTCTGTGCTGTCCCTTTATGTCTACATCTCTCTCTGCTTGCATCTGCTTCTCACCCTGTCCGTTCTCTCTCCCTCTGTCTCCCTTCTTTCAACTCTTTGTCATATTTTCCTCCTTCCATATCTCTGTTTCGTTCCCTTTTTCCTTCTCTTTTCATCTGCCCATCTCTGTATCTGCATTCCCTCTTTCTGTATTTGTCTCCCTCTCTGTCTTTCGCTGTCCCTTCCCCACTTTTCCTCATCATGTCTCCATCCCTCCCTCTCATTTTTTCCTCCTTCCCCAGACTTCTTTTCCTTCTTTTCTCTACCTTCATCTGTCCATCTTTACACTGTCTCTCCCAGCCTACCTCAGCATGTGTCTTCCTCTCTCTTCATGACTCTCTCTCTCTCCCCTAACCCTCTCAGGTACCAGGTCCAGAACAGACAGGACTTCAGTTTGCTGCCCTCTACCACCAAGCCCTAAAAAAAATTTCAAACACTATATCAAGCTCAGGGGCCGACCAACACGAAGATGGACACAGGATATAAGTGACTCCTTGAGTATAAAAAAGTACATGAGGCGGGAGAGCTGGTGAGAGACCGAGTTTTTTTTGTCAGGATAAAGGAAATGCTACATGATGATGATATCTGTGCTGGTATACCAACACATGTGGCACAAATGAAGTACCTTGTGTGCTCAGTACACCCTTGAACAAGGCAAAAATCTTGTATTAGTATTACACCGAGACAACCTTGAAAAAAACTAAGGAGACCTTGAAAAAGACCTTGAAAAGCCTTGAAATTGATTGGTAAATTTGGCTATGAACCCTGTGTGATAAACAAATTGATATCTGTTAATAAGCGCTCGTAGATGCTGAAGACAGAAGTAGAGATAAAAGGATAGTCTGGACCAGCGGTTCTTAAGCTGGATGTCTCGGCATCCAAGGATGCTGCAAGTGTATGCCAGGGGTGCTGTGGCGATAACCAATTATTTTCAAAATCTGCTTGAGATCAGCGAAGACAGCAGTTTAAAAAAGAAATACCATAAAGAAAGCCAATAAGAGTCTTGGATGTAAGTGTATTCAGAAAACAATGCTATTCACAAGGCTGCATTGCATACTGAGCTTACGCTGACATGGCATTTAAGACAACTGAACCTTAAATTTACAGTTTTATTCTTCTTTTCCTTAAATATTTAAACCGCCTTAAAGGTAGGTGTGCCGACAAGGGTGCCGCGACGAAAAAAGTTTGATAAACACTGGCCTAGACCAGTGTTTGTTTGTTTTTCCACACCATTTTTTGCAACCGGTTTTACATCTGCAGACAAAGAAAATAGAAGAAATATTTCAGTAAAATGTAGATGGCATTTTCTTTTAAAAAACGTGATGTTATAATATTACAATTGTAAAGTGACATCAGCTGCTTAGAGCTTAGAAAATCTCATATCCGTGGCTGGAGGTTTTTTTGAGAGACAAATCACTGCAATAACACTCATTCAGTTTATCATTTTGATCTCCACTATAGTTGCTAAATGGTTGGGCGAACAGTTTTAGCAGACTGGTGAGAATTTTTTTTTTTGGACTGGCACTACCCGTGGACCACAAGTTGAAGAACATGACTCTAGATAATTTTTAAAAAAAAGGTATCATTACAGTAAGGAAAAAAATGGTCTCTGTACCTGCCATGGGCATATCGGGCATATGAGGCCAGACTTTTACTTTTATTGACAAATTGGCCCTCAGTGGGTGCCGTTTTTACTTCCTAGGATACCTGGTACCTATCGGATCACCTGAAAGCCAAGATCATACATGAAAAAATCCGCCTTCATGTGTGTTTGAGCCTGCGACCTTTCGATCCGCAGGCAAACATCTACAGTTATGGTTACCCACAAACAATCAAATGTGTCACTTCCAAACGGCAATGGTGCCTTGCAGCGAGAACACACATACTTCAGTGCATGGCCAGTAGATACACCTAAAAAATTGTATCATCAGCCAGGCCTGTCACTCACACAGGGGAACCCATAATTATGGAATATGGGGCAGAATTTGTCCCCAACTATTGAAATAACTGTAGTTGCCAGTAAAAAACATTTGTCCTCTCTGATTTGTCTCCCCCTTGAAGTAATGGAGGGATCAGTGTGGTGGATAGGCAGGCTCATGCTTTTAGCCATAGTAAGTTTTCACTTCTCACAGTAATTAGATGTTGTATTTTCCTCAAAATGTATTTTCCTCTATATATGTTCTTCTGTGGACTTCTGGTCCATAAATGGAGAATCTGCATCAGCAAAACCTAGCTGGAAACACAGTTTAATTAAGGACAGAGAGGGGGTCTCTGTAGCAAAGTGGTCAAGCTGTTTGCCTCGCGTTTTGAAGGTCATGGGCTCGTTTCACGGCTGCGCCTTTCAGTTCATAAGTGCAATTTTTACAGAGGAGACCTCTGGGGATCGTTATCAAAACTGTGGAGTTTGTGCTCTGTGCGGCACTCTCAGCAGGTGGCTAGCTGCTCTGTGGAGAGAGACTGAGCCATATAGGATCAAATCCGGTGCAGTAAAGTCGACCCTTTTGACTTTAAACTTTAGCTGGAAACAAACAACTTGTCAGTGCATCAGTGGTCAGCGAGCTATCTGCCATTTTGGGCAGGTTTCCAATACGATTTTATCAGTACAGCTCTGAGGTAGATCCTGCCTCATAAGAAAATAGGTACCAAGTAATGACCAGAATGTTCTGGAAAGGCAGTGAGGTAGCAGACTGGACACCCCGTACCCCATTTCATATGTTATGATTCATGACAGAGCTTTCCACACTTTTCATGTTGGTAACACGCTTCTCTTATAAGGCCTCATTTTGGGGACAAAAGAATAGACCCACTGCCCCCCTAACAGGACTGCTATAAGAGTCTACTAACTAGGAGTGTTTTGTTCAAAGTTGGAGTGCATATGCCTGAGAGGCAAGAAACTAGCAGTCTGCATATAAATAAGGCAGATCTGTAAAACTTTTGTGTAGGCAAAACTCAAGTTATGGATCAAGATCAAAGTTCTGAAGCAGACGAACAACCAGAACTTTCCGCTGGAGTTTACAACCAGTAAATGCGCGAAGAAGAGGAAGAAAGTGACACACGTTTTAGACTAACATAATTTTATGCCAGAATAATTCAGTCTGCTAGCCAACAAGAGGTTGAATTAACCTCTTGTATGCGACACGGACACATGTTATTCTGTTTAACACTTTAGAGGATCAGCTTATTGCACTAGGTTTTATGTGGTTTGGTCTCTCTTCCCAAAATGGCAGGCTGCCCACCAAATATCGCACAAAGCATAAATTCCATATCTCCAGTGATGATCCCCAGGGGTCCATTAAAAACTGCATTTGTGAACTAAAGAACATGTCAGTGAAATAATAAACCTATGACCTGAAGAGCGTACTGGCAAATGTCTTGACCACTTTGCCATGGAGATGTGAAGGTCCACAACAACAGGGAAACATTATTTCCAAACAAAACACATCAAATACTGAAGACCTGAAACATGATGATACTGATTTTCCCATGACTTTTGCGAGTGTTGCCTCTCTCTCCCCATTCCCCCCCCCCTCCCTCTCTCTTTCTCACATTATCTATAGCACATGGCATATTAAACAAAATGTTCTGGGGAAGGCTAACCTGAGCAGCAAATGCCTGCAGAAGTTGGATGTATCGGCCAAAAGGTGCAAATGTCAAAGGTGCCATGTTGTAAACGGGCACAGCACATTTACATCTTCAGATAAATGTGGAAGGAGAAAAAGAAGGAAAAGGGAAAAGAAGAAGATCTGCTTACTGAATAAATTAGACATGACAACCATTTTTATTTCACAGGGCTTTTGGGCAGCCATTTGTCCGTTCAACTTTACCGCCATTGGTGGACATTTGCCAGTGGCACCAGCAATGATGGTAAGTGAACTTACTTGAAGAAACTTTTATTCATATGTGCAAGTAGTCGTTTTGAATTTCTAAGTTGTTTTAAAATGTTTTATTGATGCATGAGTATAATCTTCTCGTGAACTTTGGTGTTTTTACATAGATATAGGTTTGTTTTTCAGGGTGCATTTTGTACACCCAAGCTTTTTGTTTTTAACAGTAGAAATAACTCTGCTTGATCTTACTGTTTAAAATATTAACTAATGTTTTTAAGTTAAAAACAGCTCTAAAACTGTAAGCAGCACTAGTAAAGAAATTCAGATCTTGTTTTAATCGCTATTGATTGCTGGCATCATAAGGGCTAATAGACTCAAATGTTTGGGGCAGATAAAGAGGATGGCAGATAACAGAGAAGAAGAAAAAAAAACACTGTGTACTCAAATGAGTTAAATGAGAGTTGATTATGAGGCAAACCAAGAAGAGAGTGGAGATATCATGTACCGGCAGATTTACAGTTATCAACTGGTGAGAAATCCTGGCACAGAGATGAATGGAGGTGGGTGGTATTTGCAGCAATGAACCCTTAGGCTTGGAGCACTGAAGAAGGAGTAAAGAAACCCAACCCATAGGACAGCAGGTTACTTCATAACTACTATGTAGGGTTGAATATGGTATCTTGGATTTGTTGATGTTGGATTCACATCTGAAAAATTGAGTCACTGGGTGTCAGTATTTATTATTAGCAATCCAATAGGAGTAAAATAAAAATGAAATTAAAAAAAATTTACCCACTTGTTTTTCTATTTAAAAAAAAAAAGCACTGCATATATCTAAAAACTCTGGCCAGTTTCTGATAATGAAAGAGATAAGATGGCTTTTCCTGTAAGTAATTGTTGAAAAAAAAAAAAAAACACATACTATGTTCAGCTGTAGGTATTCTTAACATGAAAAGGGGGTTATAGAAGAAATAAAAGATACACATGAAATATTTAAGCTAGATTTTGAAATATAATACTAAAAAAACTGGAAGGAGACGATGAATATAGGCAAACAAGAGGTAGACAGTGATGCAAGTCCCAGGAGAATAATGTCAAGAGATGAACTAACAGTAATATGTGACTGTACAACCAGGGAGAGAAACAAACAGTATGTTAGACCTAGAGAAACAGTATGTTAGACCTAGAGAAACAGTATGTTAGACCTAGAGAAACAGTATGTTAGACCTAGAGAAACAGTATGTTAGACCTAGAGAAACAGTATGTTAGACCTAGAGAAACAGTATGTTAGACCTAGAGAAACAGTATGTTAGACCTAGAGAAACAGTATGTTAGACCTAGAGAAACAGTATGTTAGACCTAGAAAAACAGTATGTTAGACCTAGAGAAACAGTATGTTAGACCCAATTGCAGCCAGTCTTCATTGTGGAGACAGCACTTGATTGTTGGATTCTTTCCATGAACATTTACCACATGTAATTTTGCCTGCTTGTTCATTCTTTTCATAAATGGTGTTTCAGGTGATAGTTTTGCTCTTGTATTTTCTCCACAAATGAAGAAATAAAGCAGGTAACATGTTTACGTAGCTGCTATATCCCCAGCTTTTCTTTATTCCCAGCTTTTTTGTTTCTCTTTCTCCCCCAATCCTCTTTCAGCAAGCAGCGATGCTAGATGGCTGTTCTTATTTGTTAACTTCATGAAAAAAGCACTAATAAAAACTTTACAAAAGAAAAGAAATCCTATATACATTTTCCCCCTCATGATCATTAGTATTAAATTTAATTTCTGTTACTGAATATCTTTTGCGGATTGTAACTGCTAGAGTGTCATTGTCATCATCATGTAGCTGCAAAATCCATCCAGTCATGAACTAGTTTACAGAAAAAATTGTTTGCTCTGAGTTGGTCGAGGGCTTATGCTGTATGGAGAGGTAGAAGGCGAATTTTGGCTATAATTTTTGACATTCAAATCAAGGATTATTTGGTTTGATTGTTTTTGCTATTTTACTTAATCTTATCGTTAAGGGAAGTAATCAATAAAAGGACCTGTGATGTTGGTGTAAATGTTTTAATCCTCATGATCATTAGTATTAAATTGAATATCTGTTGCGGATTGTAACTGCTAGAGTGTCATCATCATCATGTAGTTGCAAAATCCAACTAGTCATGAACTAGTTTACAGAAAAGATTGTTTACTCTGAGTTGGTCGAGGGCTTATGCTGTATGGAGAGGTAGAAGGCAAAGTTTTGGCTATCATTTTTGATATTCAAATCAAAGAATTATTTGGTTTGATTGGTTTTGCTATTTTTCTTAACTTTATCGTAAAGGGAAGTAATCAGTAAAAGGAGCTGTGATGATGTAAATGTTGGAGCAAAAATTGTAAGCACATTAAGGTAGCCAGTCTCATGACTCATGGCAGTATCTAGTGTGGGATTACATCATGCTCTACCCAGCTTTGTTTAGGTCAAATCGGGTTGGGTGTTTATGGTGTCAGATTTTTAAATTTTTTATTTGAATGCCAGATTGTTTACTGTGTCCTGTGTTGCCTGTTTGAAAATATTTTTTCGGAGGGCATCAGTTTACAGTTTATTGATTGTAACATTTGACAGTGGCAGTAAAAAATATTTAAAATAGAGAAGACCAACCTTATTGCACTGAGTTTTTTACAGTGTGTCTTGCAGTATTTCCTGTAATAAAATAGTCCTTAGCCCGCCAATAGTGGCGCAGAAAGCAAAAAATTAAAACTCTGCAGCTCCAATGATGGACACGCCCCCCTCCTCCCCCGGTGGACCCACCACAGCTTCAGTGATGTGCACCCCCTGCCCTTGCAGCTCCAGTGATGACACCCCTACCCCTCCTCCTATTTCTCCCCCCCCCCCCCCCTCCAATATCTCCAAAGCACCTGCACTCACAAACCCAAAGACAGAGTCACACACAACCTTCCTAATGTCCTTGGTCTCCTTGGAAGTGATTGGACGATTTGCCTCACACCTACTCCAGTTCTTGAAGACAGTCCTTTGGTTCTCAAGGAGTTTTGTTGTTGTTGATCCCAAGGACTCTGTCCTTCAGTTCTCAAGGATTCTGTCATTTGATTTTCAAAGACTGTCAGTCAGTAGTCATTTCTTGATGTCTCTGTCCTTTGGTTCTCCAGGACTTTTCTTTGGATCATAAGGACTCTGTCCTTCGGTTCTCGAGTGTTCTGCCCTCTGGTTTTCGCAGACTCCTTCAGTTCTCAGGTACAGGTATTTTGGGGATGCGTCTAGGCTGTCACTCTTGCTACATTTTGTTGTTGCTTTTTACAACTGTTTTGGTGGGCTAAAAGCCACTATGCAGAGAGAGAGAGAGAGAGGAGAGAGAGACCACATGTGATAAAACCCTTGTGCTGTGTAGTCCCTAATGTTTTTATTTATTTTTTATTTATTCATTTTTAAAATTTCCTACAGTTACTGTATTACTTTCCACAGTTAACAGACTTGTCTTTACAAATATTTTATGATCTCATATCCTTTCAGCAATTCATACTTATTGAGCATTTTTACAATCCTTTCATTTTTCCTTCGTCGATTTTGTTAGTTAACTTCTTAATGGGCAGTTTAAATGTATGTGATCAGTTCTTGAGTTCCCCATATGGGTTCCGGGGCCCAATATTTTGAACAATAAGAATAGACACTGCTTCTCTAATAATCATGCATAAAAGTATACTAATTAGGGGTGTATCCTTCGAAGTCGGAATGCATCTGCCTGATAGGCAATGAACCAGCAGTCTGCTTACAGATAAACCAGATCTGTAAAACGGATGCGCATGCAAAACTCAAGTTCTGGGATAAGACTAAAGTCCAGAAGTGGACGAACTAGAACTTTCCACCAGAGTTTACAGTTGGTGAACGCAACGAAGAAGAAGAGTATTGTCTAGAATTGTATGAATTTTCTGTTTGTTCAGTACTTTTGTAAAATTTACTGTGTTTCTGAAAATGTTAACTGTAGTACATTATAATCTGAATTTATTACTTTTTCTTTGGAAGGAACTGTTTTGCAAGTTACTGTTTATGTTCTGGCTCATGCAAAATTTTCTGAAGAAGACAGTTCTTATGAAAATATTTATTCCATGTGTTGTCATGTCGGCCCACATGCAAAATTTATATAAAAATCTTCCTTTTCTGCTTTGGATAATTTCAAATAAGTTGTAAGAAAAGAAGTAGTTATGAATAAATAATGTTTGGATGCCACTGGTGTCAAGAACATGGTGGGGATTGTTGAGGCAAGCACCATGTTGAGACAGGCACCGTGTTGAGACAGGCACCATGTTGAGACAGGCAGCATGTTGATGCAGGCACCATGTTGAGGCAGGCACCATGTTGAGACAGGCACCATGTTGAGGCAGGCACCATGTTGAGACAGGCACCATGTTGAGACAAGCACCATGTTGATGCAGGCACCATGTTGAGGCAGGCACCATGTTGAGGCAGGCACCATGTTGAGACAAGCACCATGTTGAGACAGGCACCGTGTTGAGACAGGCACCATGTTGAGACAGGCAGCATGTTGATGCAGGCACCATGTTGAGGCAGGCACCATGTTTATATAGGCACCATGTCACAGTAGACTGCTTGCAGCCCACAGACCAAAGAGTGAAACATTGATGGCCACTGAAGACTTCTGCCAAGTGGAAAAACACTGTAGCAGACAGCAGTGCAAGCATGTTTTTTTATGTTAACACAATTGACATCACTGCACATTGAGTATTCTCATGGCTGCTTCGTCCTCCGATGCAGCAGCCACCCAAGATACCTTTACTGATTGTCTCCATGAGAAGTTGTTTACAGTATCTTCTTTCTTGACCCCAAAGACAGCACTGATGTGCTTCACCAGGCTTCACTCCCAGGTCATGTAATCTTGCTGGCAGCAGAGATGTATCAGTTGCTAGTCTGTTCCCTATAGATCTGACAATAAAAGCTCTGTCCTTGCATCTTCATTCTTTCAGTAATGCAAGAATGTAACTAGCTATATCCACTAGGTGTTGACTGTCGAAAGTCTTACTCACGGTGCTGGCATGGTTGACCATGACGGATAAGTCCATTTAACTCACTTGAAGGGGTTAATGACTGTCTTCTTAAATCTGATGCATTAACATGCAAGTTTTTTGGGACATGGCTATTGGTGTGAAGTTGGCAGATATACTTTTCTGCCAACAACAATATTTAACCAATATATCTTCATGACTTGGTGGTGAAGTACCATCTTTATTACATGGAGACAGAGCTGCAGAGTTTTCCTTCCCCTCTCCGAGCTCAGAAACCAGCAGGGTAAGCAAGACTTCTTACCTGCCATCCTGATTACATAGGGACTGTGATGCAGAGCTTAGAAACTAGCAGGTTGTGCAAAACTGGAACTTGAACTTTACATGTATTGAGAGGTAAATTAGGATGTAATTAGGTTATGGTTCAGCAGTCAGATGCAAGTCGGGTAGTGAATTGGGTACCTAGTCTTCTCAGATAAGAAGATAAAATAAAGGCACCCAGCACATTCCACAAACCACCAGCACTTCAGAATCAAAAGGCTTAGGTCAAATTTGCTACCCCAAAAATGAGGAAACCCGTGCACAAATAGAGGCTTGTGAGATTAGGCATATGGTGCTGGACCTATTTTTATAGACTAACTGACACTCAGTATGTCATATGGCGTGCATCATGCTGACCGTCTTTACTTCCCAGGACACTTCCTGGTATCAGTTTTGGTGTTTTTTTGGGTTGATTGACATGGAAACCCTAGGTATTGAAATCTGTGTGTGTGAGGATTTAAAACCAAGACCATTTCTGATTATTACTGGGTTCCATGATCCCCGATGTAGGTTTCATGACCCCATTGGGGTTTGGGGGGGGGGGTATAGACTCACTGGTTTCCTAACAAACATGTCATAAAAGTTGACTAATTAGTGGTATCCTTCAAAGTCAGAGGCAAGGAACCAACAGTCTGCATACACATAAGTCAGATCTGTGAAATGGATGTGCATTTAAAACTCTAGGTCTGATGGAGTTTACAGCCGGTGAGTGTGAAGAAGAAGAGGAAGCTGGTTGGAAGAAAAGGGCAGTGCTGTTGAAATGGCACATGTTTGCTCTCCTCATTACAGTCTGCAGATGAACTGTGCTATTACACCATTGGGAAGAAGAAAGAGTAATAATTTTAGCATACAATTATTAAAAATTTTCTTATTTGTATTATATAGGGAAATGTTTCACTGTGGAAGCCATCAGACACCTCAGTACTGTCAAATTATACAGTGTTCAAGATTTACAGAGAAGCTGGCCTTCCAGCTGGGGTCATCAACTTTGTGCCCGCAGATGGACCTGTGTTTGGGGATGCTTGCTTGACCTCTCCTGACTTTGCAGGGTTGAACTTTACAGGAAGTGTTGTGTAAGTTCAAGGTTGTCCGATGAGAAGATTTCTGTCTGGTTCTGAATACAGCCTTAGAACTTATAAAAATCAGAATATTCCCATCTGCACACTGTAATAGATCTCAAACACTCTCTGTCTTCTGAACTGGCTGTACACTCTCTCAAGCTGCTGTTTTTCCATCTTTTAATTTCATCCTTCCACTTGTATTGCTGTTTATCTTTTGCTCACCTGCTTTTGACTTGTCCCTTCAGTATGGCTTATAAATGAGTATTATGTCTATTAATTTAGTTGAAATATTTCACCCCATTTAATTGTCTTCCCGAAACCTGTGTGTTTAATTGTTCTAATGCCAGCATCTTTTCTTCCCTCTTGATTGACATTAGTAATTCTGTCATGCTGTTTAATTCCCTCTGTTTTGCACAAGCACGAATTTCTGAATGTAATTTACTAGTTTTTTTCTTCTTTTTGTGTGTGTTTTAAACCTTTATTCCGTTTGTTAATTGTAGTTTTTAGTTTATAATACACAAAAACACATGATTAACAACTGGGAACATAAATAAAAGATGTGTACAGTAAAAAAGCAAAAAAAAAAACAAAAAAAACAAGAAATAAAAAAGAAGAAAATTGAGCCAGTTGTGTAAGAAGAAGGAACTCGATTTACTATTCCAGTTTTAATCTTCTTTTGAAATTGAATATGATCAAATGATAAAGGAATACACATTTGGTATGTTTTGCTTTCAGAACATTTAAGAAACTTTGGAAACAGATTGCTGAAAACCTGGACACTTACAGAAATTACCCAAGGATCATTGGAGGTATAGTTTTTTGTGAATTTATAAATGCTTGGGAAAACTTGTTACTGCAACAACTTGTATTTAGTGATGGGGGGGGGGGGGGGGGGGGGGGGGCTGATATTCTGGATTTGACCTTTTCCATGTTTTTCTTCTCATATTACATGCTATCGATATTGGCAATCATGTCTGTCCACAGAGTTCTGTCTCAGGTATCACCAAATAATTTCTGAAGGGGTAGAGGATTAGGGGCTCCTACTAGGTAGACTAACAAATGTGGAATTAGAAAGCTGAACTGAGTTGAGCTTAGAAATGACATAATGGCACTTGGGACATTCCCATAAACCCTCCGTCACCATCTTCAGCAGCCAGCGAAGAGTTCCAGTGCTGATGGCACCACCACCAGTTTGTGTCTATGCCTACCTCACTTTTTTCGTGAGCGATGAGTGTCAGCCAGATCCCCTCGTTGGATACTCTCTAGCATTGTAGCTCTGTTAACCATTTTATCGGACCAGCTGGCAAGCAAGGCAACAGTGCATGTGGGAAGAAGCATGGACAGAGCAGATATTGTCAACGCTGTAAGGACTGGACTAGTGGATAATGAGGTATCTCTGACACTAACATGATTGCGAGACATGAGCGTAAGGCATGGTGAAGCACATCTATGCCGTCTTCGAGCCCGAGATAGGAGATCATGTAACTAGCTTCTCATGGGAACAATTAGTAGAAGTACCTTGGAGCGGCTGCTGCATCAGAGGACTGAGCGTGCATGGGAATGCCCAGTGTGCAGTGACGTCGATTGTGATAACATTTCACGCCTAACCTTTCTTCTCTCTTGTTGCATGTCTTTTTTTTTTTTTTTTTAAATTAAAGGATGCTTAAAATATGGATAAACACTACCAGCAGAAGATGTAAGGGATTCCTATCATCCTCTGGTCTGCGGTTCACACGCCTGGGCAGGGGTTCATTACTTGCTTAGCTCCCTCCTTCACTCCTCTCTTTATATAAGGGTTACATGAAGTCATTATAATTAGACAACAAATCAGGTGGTTTGGCCATGTAACAAGATTGGCATCAGACACGGCACCAGAGAGAGCATTGTTATACAGATACATCGATAACAGATCCAGAGGTCGACCACGCAGAAGATGGACCGCAGAAATATCAGTGACGATGAAAAGTACTTTATACAAAGTGAACAGAAGTGCCCATTCCGGAGATCTTTTTCTGCCCTGATAACATGAGGCATTCCAGGAGTAGAGACAAGAAGAAGATGAAGTCATGGCTGATAATAGATAAAAGCGGTTGGCAGCTAAACAGTTTTCAGAACTGGTCACCACTTTAACTGTGCTAGACAGGATGCCAGGGGCTGGTAATGCAGTTAAAATGTTGGGCTATCACGTGAGAGACCAGGGTTTGAATCCTGTAAAAATATTGATGGGGGTATTTTTTCTGACAGGGACGGAAATAATAATCTAGATCTGCAGTTTCTGGTGACCGGACTAGCCAAATAACCCTAAATCCCCATGCTCAAAATTCCCTTGTTCTACACCGCCCTAATAAGTGGTATATACAGACAGTTACAACAGACAGGAGGCTGCTGTAAGCACAGTGACTAGGACAACCCATTCTGTTTGCAGTATCACAAGACAGAGGTGTTCTGTCACATATGGGATGAGGGAACAAGTAAAATGGACAATACTGAGAACCCCCAACTGGAGAGAATAATGCAACGGGATGTGTCTGCAGGCTCTGGGCTTCCACTTCAGACTCGAGAAAAAGGCAAGACAACTAATTAAC
Source organism: Candidula unifasciata (assembly GCA_905116865.2). NCBI lineage: Eukaryota > Metazoa > Mollusca > Gastropoda > Stylommatophora > Geomitridae > Candidula > Candidula unifasciata. The sequence continues at coordinate 285,656 of CAJHNH020000076.1, read as the reverse complement.
CAGATGACAGTGGCTACCATTAGTATTAAGACTCGTCGCTGGCTGTTGAGGAGGGGGAAGGAGCTAATATGGGCGTATCGTGAAAGCTTTGATGTCGAATCTTTACCCACATAACCCAGATTCTGTATGGGCACATACGTAACAGAAAGACTGAGACTATGCAAATAACATTTATGTCTTGTTTCTTGTGTTGTTTCAATTTCACACCTCTGCCACACATTTTAAATGCAAAGATAATAATTTTGAAACCCTGATAACAGAATTTGATCATTTCCTTACAGAATGTGGAGGAAAAAACATGCACTTTGTTCATCCGTCTGCTCATGTGGAGTCTGTAGTGAATGGGACCATTCGTTCTGCTTTTGAGTACAATGGGCAGAAGTGCTCAGCGTGTTCCAGGATGTATGTTCCACAGTCGTTATGGCCGAGGATTAAGTCAGGGCTGCTTGGTGTTTTAAAGGAAGTGAAAATGGGCTCTCCATTGGATAGAGAATCTTTTGTTACGGCAGTTATTGATGAAAAGGTTGGTTATTAATGAGAAAGATTAAAAGGAACTGGATCTACCCATCTCCACATACACAACCACCCAAACACACACACAAAACTACACACACTCACAAAACCACACACATCACAACCACACAGACACACGTATGTACGTCTGTTTTGTAAATTATAATTTATGGTTGTAAGCTTTGTGATCACCACTAGAACATTGCCTCTTGAATCCTTTCTTTCTCCTTCTCTCTGCTTTTGTTTTCTTCTCTTCTTTTTCCTTCTCCATTTCCTCTGTCTTCCATGTCATCCTTCTTCTCCTCTTTTTTACTTCCTTAACATCCTCCTCCTTCATCTCATTCTCCCCCCACCCCTGCTTCCAGCTTTTCCTTCTTTATCTTTTATCTTCATCTTCTTCTCATCCTACTCCTTGTTCTTCTTCGTTTCTACACCTTCAGATATCAACATTAATATCTTCAAAGAAAGCTGTCAGTTTTGAGGTTCTTGATGTCTTTCTAGGGTTTAGTCTCAAAATATCCGTCTCTGTTCAGATTATAGGGTTCACTTCTAGCAGATTTTTAGCTGCCCTTTAACAGGTCCAATTTTCAAATGAGGTGAAAAGATACATGACAGGCTAGATGTGGCCTTACTTTGGGAGAAAGCGAACAGTATGGGCGTGCAAATAGATCATTACAGTGTGGAGAGAATGATGCACCAGAAGATCTGGCTGACACTGATCAGGAAAGGCAAGACAGATATTTAATTGAACTACTGCTTGTGCCATCAGCATTGGAACTCTTTGCAATCTGCTGGAGATGTGACAGAAAGCTTACGGGAATTTCCTAAGTGCTTTGATGTTAGTTCAAAGCTTGACTCAACTCATCTTACTAGTTCCACATTATCAGTATCCCCCAGTTTATGAATCAAGTTAGAAATGGGCATAATCTTTCTAACTCCCTCTTGGTTCTATAATCTCTAACGATTTCATGCAAGGTCTTTTTACTTTTGGTTAACTATTGTTGCAAATCTTTAACATTTTAAAGAATCCTTAATTAGCTTTTACTTTTTAAAGAAAAAATAAACCCCTCAATGTTTTTTGCTTATTGAAGTAAAAAGTAAATGAAAAAAAAAAAAATATTTCTATGTCTTGCATCTTAACCCTTTTACCTCAAGGAGGCTCCCCCCACCCCCCAATTGCCCTGAAACCACTGAAATTCTTGGGAAAAATCCTTTAAACATGCAGTTCTCGACCTGTTGGTCATGACCCTTTGGGGGTTCGAATGACCCTTTTACGTGGGTCACCTAAGATTATCGGAAAACATATTCACTGAAGTTATGAAGTAGCAATGAAAATAATTTTATGGTTGGGTGTTACCACAACATAAGGAACTTTATTAAGGGGTCGTGCCATTATGAAGGTTGAGAACATGAATAGCGGGGACTAAAAAGTATGTAAACTGTGACTTATGTTGTGACCCTATGACCTCTGCCACTGAGGCTGTCGGAAAATTTGTTGTTGTTGTTATCAATCCAGCGGCGCATGAGCTTTCGCCCTTTGGCCCAATGTCATGTAGTGGAATTTGCATGTTTTCACAAGATGTTCTTTTCCTCCGTACGAGGTGTTCCACTTGTCTAGTCTCGGAAGGAGTAGCATTCTTCTAGCCTCGCTGAGTTTTGGGCACTCAAAGAGATGGTGTTAAACAGTTTCGTAGGGGTAGTTACATAGCTGGCACTCTGGGGAGTGTTGTGGCTGTATTTTGTTTAGATGTCCACTGAGTGGAGTATGTTGTGTTCTAAGTCTGAAGATGGTGGCCTGGTCCCTTCTTGTTAGATGGTTAATGCTGTCATTAGGATCAGGCCAGTCTGACTTTGAAAAAAAAAAAAACCATTTGGTATATCTAGGCCTTGTAAAAGCTGCATCGGTACGAACAGAACCAGTAGTATTGAACAGTGCTTCTCGAAACAAGTCACTGCAGATATGCAGAGGAATGTGAGAATGGTGGATTTGCTAAGTTTGCAACTTCCCAAGGCTGAATTAAAAAAAGTCTTTACTGTCTATCTTCTTCTTCTCCTTTCCTCTACTCTTGGAATGCCTCACAGCGTCAGGGCAGGAAGAGATCTCTAGAACAGATCCTTCCGTTTGCTTCGTATAAAGTACTTTTCAGTGTCTCTGATATTTCTGTGGCCCGTATTCTGTGCTGTCGACCTCTGGTTCTGTTACCACTGTATCTGAATAACATTGCTCTCTGTGGTGCCCTGTGTGATGCTTATCTTGTTACATGGCCAAACCATTTGATTTGTTGTCTACCGCTAAAGATCAGTATTGGTTCTATGCCGACTTTCCTTCTGATATCATTCCTAATTTGATCTTTCCTCGTTACACCTAGCATAGTACGTAAACATTTCATTTCTGTAGTGACTATTTTCCTTCTGTCTTCTGAAAACAGTGTCCATGTTTGACATTGATAGCATAGTTTGGTAAGAATATTGTGTTGAACAGTGTTTTACTGTCTATAGTACCACCGTTTAGGACTGTGCAGAGTGGTTTGGGGGGGGGGGGCAGCTTGAGCCTGAGGGTGTAGTCCACAAACTAACTGCAGGTTAGGATGTGTATGTTCGCCCCAAACACAAACAACTTTCATCACCTTTAAATTTGGTTGCAGGCATTTTTAAGAATCAAAAGTTACATAGACCATGCCAGGTCAAGTCCGGAGTTGACAATTATCGCTGGTGGGAAATGTGATGACAGGTGAGTGAGCCAGGCGTTTTTCCATTTATGAGGGTAAACAACATGGAACACAACTAAAACAATTACTCTCTCATCTTCTTCTTTTGTGATTATGAAGTGGTCTCTGACTCACATTCATATGTTGCCACTGGAAAGAAATGGTCTTCTTCTGTCATCCTTCTACCAGTAGGTAAAGTAACAGACCCTGTTCAAGACAGTGGTGCATTGAGCATATAATGCTAGAAACATTTTTCTGACCAATCAGCACTTGATGTGTGATGTTGTTAGCATCCCCTGACTTCCTGTACTTCCCAGGACTCTTAACTGGTACCTTTATTATCGCAAACGTCTTAAACCCCCCCCCCCCCCACACACACACACACACACGAGAGAGGGAGAGACTAGAGAGAGAGAGAGATAATTAGAGATTACAGTGTGGAGGACATTGGGTGAGTTGTCTGCAGAAACAAAAGACAAGATAGTTTGGTGTGAATTGGCTAAGGGCCTGTGCTGGACTGGGAGAGAGACGACAGAAGAAGAAATGGAGAAAAAAATAGTATCAGAATTTCAGTGAAGGGAAAGGAAAAACACACACAGATGCAGGCAAACATTTTGACCAGCCTTTATCAGTGATCAAAGCAACCATAAAACGTTTGCCATAGGAAAGGAGTAGTAGAGTATTGCAGACACAGAAGTGTGGCATAAAACAGCAGCTGAGCAGTTTAGTTAATGAAACAGCAGAACAGAGCTGTATAGTTGGTGAAACGGCATAACAGAGTAGTATAGTTGGTGAAACAGCATAACAGAGTAGTATAGTTGGTGAAACAGCATAACAGAGTAGTATAGTTGGTGAAACAGCAGAACAGAGTAGTATAGTTGGTGAAACAGCATAACAGAGTAGTATAGTTGGTGAAACAGCATAACAGAGTAGTATAGTTGGTGAAACAGCATAACAGAGTAGTATAGTTGGTGAAACAGCATAACAGAGTTGTATAGTTGGTGAAACAGCATAACAGAGTTGTATGGTTGGTGAAACAGCATAACAGAGTTGTATAGTTGGTGAAACAGTGTAGCAGAGTTGTATAGTTGGTGAAACAGCATAACAGAATTGTATAGTTGGTGAAACAGCATAACAGAGTTGTATAGTTGGTGAAACAGTGTAGCAGAGTAGTATATTTATTGAAACAGTATAGTAGCTAAACAGTATAGCAAACCAAGAAGTATAGTGTAAAGCAGCAGAACAGTATAGCAGAGTAGTATAGTTGGTGAAACAGTGTAGTGGTGAAACACTATAGCAGAATAAGAGGTATAGTATCAAACAGCAAAACAGTAAAGCAGAGCAGTATACTTGATGAAACATTATAGTAGTGAAACAGTATAGCAGACCAAGAGGTATAGTATAAAACAGCAAAACAGTATAACACAGCAGAATACCTAATGAAAAAGTATAGTAGTGAAACAGAGCAGCGGAACATGAGGTATAGTATAAAGTAGCAGAACACTATAGCAAGAGTAGTATAGTTGGTGAAACAGTATAGAAGAGCAGTATAGTTAGAGAAACAGTATAATTAAGTTGTATATTGAATGATGCAGTATAAAGTAGTTTATCTGGTGAAACTGCAGAACGGGACAGGGGGCGTGGTCATGAGGATTTAAGACCACATGGCTAGTGCACTTGTCACGCACTAACAGGTTAGGATTTTTTTTTTATTTGACCACTGACAGGAAAAGTTATCACTTTAACAAGGATTTGAACCTGGGGTTCTTAACTATTCGCCGAGCTGCTGCTCTAAAAAAAAAAAAAGGATAATTATCAAAATAGCTAAGACTAGGCTGACACAATGGTACAGCAGATAGAGTATTGTTGGTGAAACAGCAAATCAAATAAACAAAGGATATTAAAAGAATTATAGCGGTCAGAGCAATAGAGTCGATAAAACAGTCTAGCTGACAGAACAGTCTTAACTGGCAAAACGGTACAGCTGATAAAACATTTAAGCAGGTAAAACAGTGGGTAAAACGCCTGGACTGGCAAAACAGTACAGTGGGTAAAATGGCCTGAAAGACAATCAGTACAGTGGGTAAAATGGCCAGACTGGCAATACAGTACAGTGGGTAAAATGGCCAGACTGGCAAAACAGTACAGTGGGTAAAATGGCCAGACTGGCAATACAGTACAGTGGGTAAAATGGCCAGACTGGCAATACAGTACAGTGGGTAAAACGGCCTGACTGGCAATACAGTACAGTGGGTAAAATGGTATAGCGGGCAAAACAGTACAGCAGGTAAAATGGTATAGCTAGCAAAACAGTACAATAGGTAAAACAGTCCGACTAGCAAAATAGTACAGCAGGTAAAAACAGTCTGACAAGTGAAATAGTACAGCAGATAAAAACAGTCTACCTAGCAAAACAGTTCAGCAGGTAAAACAGCCTAGCTGGCAATACACTACTGTGGGTAAAACAGTACAGCAGGTAAAACAGTCTACCTGGCAAAACAGTACAGTGGGTAAAAATGCCTGACTGACAATACAGTACAGCAGGTAAAATGGTATAGCGGGCAAAACAGTACAGCAGGTAAAATGGTATAGCTAATAAAATAGTACAGCAGGTAAAAACAGTCTAGCTGGCAAAACAGTACAGAAACTAAAAAAGTTTACTAGCAAAACAGTAAAGCAGGTAAAACAGCTTATCAGTCAGAGTAGTTGAGGTGATAAATCAACCTAGCTGGCAAAACAATGCAGCAAGTAAAGAGTCTAGCTTGCAATAAACAATTGATGATCAATGAGCTGGGAAAACAGATTCACAGTACCATAACTTTGATGTAAGTAGACACAATGGAGCCCGCATAGTTTTTCCATATTAATTTGGACACAGTTATGGTTAAAAATAATTCGTAACATTTATGAGGTTGCCATTAGGTCATGGTTTGCTTTTTTTAAATTCCAGCAAGGGTTATTTTATTCAACCAACTGTGATAGAGACGACCAACCCCAGAGACATGTTAATGCAGGAGGTAGGTATAGTTTTGTATGTGTAGTTGTAGCATTATACAAAATGATGATAACAATGTGAGTAGACTGAGATAGATCAGGAAGACAGTGGAGAGATAAAAGCAGACTACAAACACTTGAAGTCACTAACTGAAAAGCGAAGGCTAGTCACATATGAATGGAGGTGGGTGATATCTGCAGCATAAATCTCAAGGGCTTGGAATGCTGAAGAAGAAGAAGATAACATCTAGAAAACTGGTTGCGATTATATGACACAGCCTTTTCTTGTTCATTTCATTTTCTTATCTTCTTACATTCCATTGCACATGGTGTTGGTAATTAAGTCTGCCTCCAGCCTTCCGTTATGGGTAGTGTCAGTAATTTCTGATACATGTGTTCCTTTAGTCCATGATGCCAGACTGTTCAGCATTTTCTCTCTTTGTTTCCCCTTGATGCTCTTCTGCTTTAATTTTCTCATCCTCATAGTCTGTCCGTGTAGTGTTGATAGTCGTACCTACCCTCCACTACCTTCTGTCTCGTGTACTTTCAGTCAGTTCTGACACAGATGATTTTCCATGCCATGATGACAAACTTTCTAGAATCTTCCTCTGTCTCTTTTTTTTTTCTTCTCCAACTTTCCTGCCATTACAATGTACTCCAGTTGTCTTTTCATGACATGACCAAAGAATGACCAGTGTCTTTTGGGATGTGGCCAATCAGTTCTCTTCTTGAGTCAGTTTCTTTCAGTACATTTTCATTTCTTTATTTGTCCAGGATATTCTCATCGCTTGTCTATGAAACCACATCTCCATCGCTTCCAAATAATTGTTTGATTATAGCCTAACTGTCTATGATCAACTTCAGGATAGGATTGATATGGAACATGATTTGAAGCTACTATGGTAATCACATGGAGAGATGTACAGTGTAACTTGACAATATGATTTATGCGTTGGAAGGAAAAGGATAAAATGTTTTGGCATCACTGAATTTTGATTTAACTCTGCAGTAATAAGGGTTGGTAGTGGATCGGGAAATCTTGAATTTACCATGAAATTGGGTCCCCTACCAGGAACCGTAATTTTGAACTTAAAAAAGCTGTGAATTTTGCGTCGCAAGTCCTGTGATTTTCGGCAGTTAGGTTTTTTTTTGGCTAGTTTTGGCTACTTTTTCGTTTGCTCATTTCCTGTCCCCCCTCCCCCTTTTCTAATTTTATTTCTTGTTTGAATTTTTAGCATCCATAACTCTTTTTCCTAGTAACTGTCAAGTACACAGGAAATTGTGTTATGGGAGGGGGGGGGGGGGGGGTTCAACATGAACATGGGGGATATTTTCTTTCGATATCAGTTTTGTCTTTTGATGTAGCCAGCCTTAATCTCTGTCCATCTCCCTACCTGCCCCCCTCACATTTTGTCTTACCTGTTCCTCACGCTATGCCTGTCTGTCACTGCCTTCCTCTCTTTTTTGTATTTGCAACTCCCCATCACTCCCCCCTCTCTCTCTCCGTCTCTCTCTCTCTCGCTTTCTCCATGCCTTCAGTTGGTGTAGAATGTTATGTGTTGCCCAGTGCAGAACATTTCATGACCCCCCCCCAACCCCACCCCACTCTCACATTCATATTAAATATATGTGTACTTTTAAAAACACATTTGCCATCACCCCCCCCCCCCCCCCCTCCCACAGTGATGACACCTGGGGGAGGGGGGGTGCACCTCTTCCTGCTACCTTCTTCCTTCTATATGTAATCTTATTTCTTTCTCCCTTCTTTCTCTCCCTGTCTCAGTCCACACTTTATTTTCTTTATCTTTATTATTTCTCCCTCTCCCCCGTGTGGGTTCCGGGGCCCCATTGTGGGGAAAACAAGAATAGACCCACTGCCTCCCCAAAAGCATGTCGTAAGAGTCGACTAATTGGGGAGCTTCCTTTGAAGTCGGAGTGCATCTGCCAGAGAGGCAAGGAACCAACAGTCTGTATTCAAGAGAATGAGATCTGTAAAACTGATGCGCACGCAACACTCAGGTTCTGGAGCAGGACTGCAGTTCAGTAGTGGACGAGCAACCAGAACCTTCCGCCAGAGTTTACAGCTGGTGAACGCGAAGAAGAAGAAGATTTCTCCGTCTCTGTCTCTGTCTCTGTCTCTCTCTCTCTCTCTCTCTCTCTCTCTCTCTCTCTCTCTCTCTCTCTCTCTCTCTCACTCTCTCTCTCACTCTCACTGTTCTCACCTCTGTCTCACCCTTACCATCTCAGCATTCTACATCACCTTCCACCACCCCCTCTCCCTTTCCTTTCTATAATTGGAAAATCAGAAATAAAACAAAGTCCACTGGTGCCCTGACCTATTTTTTGTGTGTGTGGTTGGTATCCTGCTCTATTTTTCGCCCCTCCCCCCACCCCAAAAAAAAAATGACCTTGCCTCCCAGGTCCACCAGCCTTGAGTGTACTTGAGTGTAAGAAATGGAACTATCTGGAGGGGTCAGCTCCGTTGTTTATTGGCCACGTTCACATTGGGAGAGGTTGGGAACCAGAAAAGTTGCCTCACTTAGATTTTATAATTCTATTTTTGGCGTTCAGTGTTCTTACTCTTTCCTTTGATCTTCCACTCTTCCCCTTTATTTCTCCATCCTTTCCTGACTGTTCTCTCTTGCTCTCCCTCCTGTCCCATCTCTTCTTTGTCTCATCTCCATCCTGTCTCATTTTCTCTAGATTTCCTTACCCTTTCCTCTCTCTCATTTCCCCCCCCCCCCCACTCCTCTCTCTCATCCCTTCCCCCCCCCCCCCATTTCTTTCTGGTTCTTTTACATTTGCTGTTCTGCCCTGTAACCATCTTTTCCTAGTGGTTATGTCCAGTACACTTGAAATTGTGTTGTGTTTGGGGGATGGGTGGGGTTTCGGCATGAGGCTGGTGGTTTTTTTCTTTGATGTCTTGTTATATTTGTTAGCAATTCTGGCATATTTTTTTACTCTCTATCTTGACTCCCTTCCTGCCCCTCTCTCTTTAGCTGTGTTTGTCACTGCCTTTCTTCAAATCTCTCTCTCCCTCTCTTTTGCTTTGTGTCTGTTTGCGTCCCTTCATCACTTCCTCTTTGTATACCTCCCGCCCATTCTCCTGCTCTGCCTTTTTTCTCTCTCTTTGGTTCTCTCCCTCTGTCTGTCTGCCTCTCTATACTGTCCGTCTCTCTCTCCTTTATGTCTACATCTCTCTCTGCTTGCATCTCTCTCTCTCTGTCCCTTCTCTCTCCCTCTGTCTCCGTTCCTCCAACTCTCTTTGTCATGTTTTTACTCCTTCCATATCTCTGTTTCTTTCTCTTCTTCCTTCTCTCTTCATCTACCCATTTCAGTATCCACATTCCCTCTTTCTGTATTTGTCTCTTTCTCTATCTTTCGCTGTCCTCCTTCCCCTGTCTCTCTTTCCCTTCTTTCCTCTACCTTCATCTGTCCATCTTTACACTTCTCTCCCAGTCTACCTCAGCTTATGTCTTCCTCCCTCTCTGTATGACTCCCCCCCAGGTCCAGAACAGACAGGACTTCAGTTTGCTCCCTCTACCACCGAGGCTGAAAAAAAAATGTAAAAGCACTATATCAAGCACCACAATGGAGTGGAAAAAATAATAGCAGAAGGCCTGGTACCAGGAAGGAGGGGTAGGGGCCAACCAACACGAAGATAGGCACAGGATATAAGTGACTCCTTGAGTATAAAAGTACATGAGGCGGGAGAGCTGGTGAGAGATCGAGTTTCTTTCAGGCATACTGTGATAAGAGTGGCTGACATTCTGCAAGGGACCTGCTACATGATGATGATGATGATATCTGCGCTGGTATACCCACACGTGTGGCACAAATGAAGTACCTTGTATGCTCGGTACACCCTTGAACAAGGCAAAAATATTGTTTCAGTATTACACCGAGACAACCTTGAAAAAAAACTAAGAACTTGAAAAGCCTTGAAATTGATTGGTGAATTTGGCTATGAACCCTGAGTAATGTGCCCGACGAGATACAATGAAGCATGCCAGGCAGTAAATTGTGCAATGTATTGTTGACGTCTGCATTATTCAAGCTCATTCTATTGTTGAAATCAGGTTAAGGCAGTCTACTGCCAAATTATTCACATTTCACTTCAAACCCTGGTGTGTCAGAATTATTTAACAGCTTCTATAACCACTGTGCCACAGAGGAATAAATATTGTTTTTCATTTTGTTTGATGTTTCTTCTGTCTTTGCAGGAAATTTTTGGTCCAGTCCTTACGGTTTATGCATATCCTGATGCAAAACTAGATGATGCCATTGAGCTGGCACAGACGACGTCTCCTTATGCTCTCACAGGTGCCATCTTTGTGGAAGACAAGTGAGTAGTAGGTTGTGATGTATCACTGGATATGGCACCCGTGTGGGTTCTGGGGTCCTATTCTTGGCAGAAAAAGAATACTCACTATCATCCTAACAAACATGTCATAAAAGACAACTATTAGGGTATTTCCTTCAGAAACAAAGTGCAACTGCCTGAGAGGTGAGGAACCAACACTCTACATACAGATGAGAAAAATTTGTAAAGCAGATTTACATGCAAAACTCAAGTTATGGAATAAGATTGAAGTCCAGAAGAGGATAAACAACTAGAACTTTCTGCCAGAGTTTACAGCTGGTGAATGCTGTGAAGAGTAAGAGACTAGATATATGACTAGGATCAAACTAATTTCCCCAGGATATGATTTCATCTGGCTCAGTCTCTCTCAGCAGCAGTGTGTAATCAAAAAAGTGCTTCTCTGACTCTAATTTTTAACTACAGCTGACATTTATAGGACATTATTTTGAGAGGCATCAGGTGCGAGCATTAGTATGTGCTGCCTAGATGCTGGCATTTATGGCTTTGGATATTCCCTCTATCCATCAGTTACATGGTTGACCTTCATTTCTGCTTCCATTTTATCTGACAGGACTCTTTCTGAACCATGTCTGGCGGTAGTCTTGTCACATATCCAGACTATTGGATCTGTTGTCTCTTAATTCAGTACATTAAAAACAAATGTAAAGATCTCATTTGTATACTTTGAGGTATATTGGACAAGTTGAGTCTAGATCCTTAGTTTGACAGCCCAGTTGACACCTGATGGGCGATGTGGTCAATTTAACATCAGCTATCTTCCCTGATAACCGTTTATAGGCTTGGCCAATCTGGGTAAGAGAAGCATTGCTAATGCAGTAGCCAGATACTCGTCCGCTTGAAGATACCAAACGGCTACCAGATTGACAAGCTAGCTACTGCACCTCTCCTTCTCTTTTGTTAGTGTTTATCCAGACATGTAAATTTATTATGCCTGTTTACAACTTGGCTGCAAAATTTGATCCTTTTGGCCAACACATTTGACTTGTTGTTGTTGTTTTCGATCCAGTGGCGCATGAGTTTCACAAGATGTTCTTTTCCTCCGTACAAGGTGTTCTACCTGTCTGGTCTCGGAGGGAGTAACATTCTTCTAGCTTCGTTGAGTTTTGGGCACTCAAAGAGATGGTGGTCAACAGTTTCGCAGGGGTAGTGACATAGCTGGCACTCTGGGAAGTGTTGTGGCTGTATTCTGTTTAGATGTCCACTGAGTGGAGTATGTTGTGTTCTAAGTGTGAAGCTGGTGGCCTGGTCCCTTTTTGTTGGATGGTTAATGCTGTCATTAGGATCAGGGCCAGCCATATGTCTATAAAACCCTCTTCCAGTGTCTCCCATCGCCCATCTGTTTAACCAAGTCTCAAGTCTATAGCTCTTATAAGTGTTTTTGCTGTCTGTAGAGTTGTCACTGAAGGTGGCTGTTCTGACTTCTGCAGGCATTTGTTGCCTGGGTTAGCCTTCACGGTTAGTTTCATAGGAAATAGCAGTCCCACTGTTGTGCTGTCATCTTTGTTTCCTTGTCCACAGGGGCTCCACCGATCAGGACGGTTCAGAGCAGCCATGTAATGCTAGGCATACCATGAGCATCCCCCCCCCCTTCCACCATCCAAGGGGCTTCTGTAAATTCAGAGCCAGTACATGGTGCTCTAATACTGGGCTCACCCAAGGAATTGTCACCACTTGCTTATGACTGTTTTAACTTTGCTTCCTTTTATTGGGCTTCTCATTTATCACAGGCTATACCTTTAGAAGCCAGAAGGTAGGCAGCCTGTAGACCTGGGATTTTGTAAAGTCCAGCAGAAGGTTCTGGTTGTTCATCCACTTCTGGGCTTGGTCTCGAACCAGAACTTGAGTTTTGTGTGCATATCTATTTAACAGATCTGGTTTATCTGTGTGTAGACTGTTGGTTCCCTGCTACTCTCGCAGGTGCACTCTGACTGTGAAGAAAACACCCTTAATTACTTGTGTGTGTGGGGGGGGGGGGGGGGGTCTATTCTTTGTTCTCCAGAATAGAACCCTGGGACTCACACAGAAAGCTGCTGCCCCAGTGAATAAAATAGTAAAGAAACAGTTTTGCACTGTTGGTGCGTAAGTGGTTAGTATCATGCTGGTCACATTTACTTCCCAGGACTCCTTCTTCTGCTCTTGTCTTTAAAAGGGTGGTTGGTACGCTGTGTTGTATTTTACAGCTAGATTGAGATATCTGCACCTGTTGGACCAACACATTCTGTTTCAGCAAATACCTCATTAATAACCTTTTAGGGCATGTTTTGAGGGGGGGGGGGGGGGGGGGGTCAATAAATTGTTCACAAAATAAGGCACTGAAACCCAGTCTGGGTATCATTTGTGGGCAGTGTGAATGCTGGGACTTTATATTACTTTTCTGTCTAGATTCTCAACCTTATACAGGGTCCTGACAGCCACTAGAAAATGTCTAGCCACAGGGCCTTCTCGGATTGCATGCAGTGAATTAGTCCAGCAAATATTACTGTGTCAAAGCATCAAAATGTCTCTGTGTAGATTCAAGGGACAGCATTTTTGGGGAAAAGGAATAGACCGAGTGCTTCCCTAACAAGCAAGTCATAAGAGTCACCAAATTAGGGAAACTTCCTCCAGAGTCGGAGTACATCTGCCTGAGAGGCCAGGGACCAGCAGTCTGCTTACAAAAAAGTCAGAAATGTAAAACGCTTATTGAATTATGCGTGCAAATGAAAACGATGTATGACAAGTATGAACACTGCAGATGCCATCAGATGAGAACAGTCCCACATTTAACTGTAAACACTTCAATCACATGGAGCTGCCATGGCTAGATGCTCACTTGTGGATCTGAAGGTCATGGGTTCAGATCCTGACAGAGCCACACGTTTTTCAAAAATGACGAAAATGCACGCGAAACTCAATTTCTGGAACAAGAAGTGTCCAAAAGTGGGCAAACAACCAAAACTTTCCACCAGAGTTTACAGACAGCGAATGTTAGGACAAAGAAGATATCATGAAGATGTAAATAATTTTTATTTGACTAGGGCTGCCAGAGAAAAACTGATTGATGCATTCCGATATTGTGCTGGGAACTTCTACATCAATGACAAAAGTACAGGATCTGTGGTGGGGCAACAGCCTTTTGGAGGTGCTCGCTTGTCAGGTGAGGCGTGTGTCAGAATTCTCTTTAGCAGCAGAAGTTGCTAGATTGAGTAAAACTTAATCTGACATTGCTAGATTGAGGTAGATTTAGCCAAATTAAGACAGCTAGATTTTGCTGGATGTAGTAAGAATTTGTCAGATAAAATAAAACAGCCAAATTTTGCTATTTAGAGTAAGACTTAATCCAGTATTGCTAGATTAAGTAAGGTTAAATGAGATTAAATAAGACTCAACACGAAGACTTACTAAGATGTTACTAGATTAAGTAAGACAGCCTGATGATGGTAGAGTAAGTCTTAACCAGATGTTGCTAGAATAAGTAAGACATAACCAGATGTTGCTAGATTGAATAAGAGTTAACCTGATGTTGCTAGTTAAGTAAGACGTAACCATGTTTTGCTAGATTAAGAGTTAACCTGGTGTTGCTAGTTAAGTAAGACTTAACCATATGTTGCTAGATGAAGAATTAACCTGATGTTGCTAGTTAAATAAGAGTTAGCCAGATGTTACTGTGCTCAAGAGGTTAGTGTAATGCATGTGACAGTTTCTTGACCTTTGATTACTAGGGTCCTATTTCCACAGTGAATGGAATGTTTAAAAATGCTGCTCTCATGGTTTTCAAACAATGGTTCTAGAATCGAACCATAGAAGAGATTAGGGCTTATCACATAATTTTCCCAAAGACGGCAGAGAGTGCACTGTAACCTACCTTTATTGTGGAGATGGCACAGAATTTTAAAATAATAAGCCCACTTTACAAAAATGAAAAATGATACTCAGTTTAAGTTAAAGTTAGTTATATATTCTTGACAAGACGTTGCAGAACCAACCCCAGCATTCTTTGGCTGTTGTGGTTTTTTCTATGCAAATTTACATCCAGTAGTTTACTATAATGTAAGACTTCTAAATAATGCTGCATTATAAATAAGACCTAATTAAATATATCTGCATTATGTAAGACTCAAGTAAATGAATATCTTTATCTTCCGTTATTTTTGCCAGTGCCTGTTAGTACATGCAAACTTGTTTCTCATATTAGTTTTCTCTAAGAACAAGTATTCTTTTCCTATAGTATGAATAACCATTTCTTTTCGTAATTTGATTTCTTTTAAATTATTTTTATTATTCTCCTCAAAATTTTGATTGTTTTCCTCATTTTTCTTACCTCCATGCAGTAATTTGTAATTTCTTCTGTGCTTTTCTTAATTCTAATAAAAACATTGGTTTGGTTTATTTTTCAGGAACTAATGACAAGGCTGGTGGCCCTCATTACATGGCCAGGTTTACAAGCCCACAGGCAACTAAAGAAACATTTTCTCCATTGACTAGCTGGCGTTATCCCTCCATGGAGAAATAAGTGCTGCCGCTTCAGATAGAATATCAATTAACAATATTGAATTATGCCAGTTAGGATGATTTTCTGAGCATGTATATGCTTGTTTGTTGTGCATTGGTAATACCGGAAGACCAAATCAATATAACAAAAAAGTATGTTTAGGAATTATATATAATATAAGTAAATATGTTTATGTGATGATAAAATAATAGTCCTCAAAGCCAATACTGTAATTGTGAAAGACTTTTCTTAACACAAGCGGGTCTTGCTAGTCACACTTACCATGGGCTAGGATTCACATGCTTGTCTGTAGCACAGTGAAACACTGTGTGTGGAAAAATTGAAAGATACCAACAGGAAATGTTTAGGAAGTTCAGTAGTGGTGGGGCATAAAGACCCGCACAGACACAACTGGATGGTTCAAGCAACATCTGTGTCAATGAATAAAACAAGAATTGTGCATCACAAAACTAATTAAAACAACAGAACAGATAGGTATCCCATGTGGTGAAAGAAATTGAAATGCTGAAATATAACAGGGATTTGAGAAACAGAACATAACAAAGGAATTTAGAAGACAGTGGACAGTGTTTCCTTATTTGTGTTAGATAACAGAATGCTGAACATTTGTGTGGAGAATGCCTGTATTAAGGATAAGCGACTTATTTGTATGTAGAGAATGCTTTTCCAAGAAAAGATGAGTTCTGTGATTACCAGAGCAAGATTTTATGGCAGTGGCAAAAATTTCAGTAGAAAAGTACTGGTTTGAGAACCCTTTACCCTTTCCTTTGGTGAATTTCTAAATCATATTTTGGGCTGTTAAATTAGTAGCTTGGTATCAGCTCAACTAGAGTCACTCTTTTTTTTAACATGCGTTGGTGATAGTCCGTTCTGATTAATTTCATTGAAATATTTTACTCATATTGAGAGTGAACTGTAGTGATTGCTTGCCTTCGTACAAGTTACTTCTTCAGTACCAGTAAAGTCATCACATGTGTGTTAACTACTCTGTATTATTTCTTATAATAATTGCTGTAAATTAGTTAGTTACTCTATACAGTCGGCAGATGTGGCATAGGTGTTGTGGACACGCTTGGTAATTCTGAAATACCTGGCTGCAGGCGGTTTAGGTGGCCGCTGCAGACTGCTTTGTGTTGATTTTGACTGGTATGGAGTACCAACCATTAAAAAATCCACGGCAAACTAGGCAAACTACTGAACGTGACATTGCTTGTGAAATCACCAGCAGCAAAAACAATGCTTGGGTTGGTTCTGTAACATACATAATGGTAAAGGATACACAGGTAGAGTTTTTTAGATAGGGTATTCTGTTTAGGGTATTAATTCCTTAACATATGTCATATTATTCTGTTACTTAAACTCCATCCATTTGTATTCCTTTAACTGCATCAGGCTAACAGTTTCCTACTCTAAAGTGAACAGCTTTGGAATGTAACGTGTTAATGAACATCTTTCATGTTAGGGGTTAAAGATTGGATTGTTTGCTATGTCTGGTGCAGAATATTGCTTCCATTTTTAATATGGTCCCTTAAAGCCGTTATGCCCTACGCAATGCAGGCTTTATTGTTATATCTTCTATGTTTGGCGTGGTATACTCAAGAAACCTGGCTGCTTATTTTAATGGGCAACATTGTGTATTATTTTAACAAGTTGTATGTATGTTGGCAAAGCTCTGTGGATTAGGGTTTAGTTGGGTTGGCATGTTTAAAAAGTCCTGTCTTACCAGTTTGGTTTCTAAGGTAGACGGTTTAGAAAAAAGACCTTACTACTGGTTTTCTGATAGTAATGTTGCACTTTAGAAGGATCTGAGGCATAACAGTCTAATATTGCCAAAGTTAGCAGTAGAGCTGCACTTAAAAAAAACCAATATATATATATATACATATGGCCTGTTTTAACATTCTTCTGTCTATTGTGATGGTTTCGATTTGTCCCTCCTTAACTGTCTGGTGCAAAATACTCTTTGGTTCCGAAGAGTGTATGATTGTGAATGAGAAAAATCAGTTTTTAAACAAAATAAAGAGCTAGTCAGAACTAAATCAGAATTAAAAGAATGAACATTGCAGCTAGAACATCTTCATCAGCATATGGAAAAAAAAACAGATGTGATTCAACTTCTTAAAAACCTAGACAGCTCATTAGATTCATTTTTGTGGCTTGAACTGATCTGAACATCCTGGCATGGGAAAATTTGCAAACTCATGAATTGCTTGAATAGAATGTTTGATACGCTAAATTGTACTGGGAATGAGTTTTTTTTTGGGTTATTGTTATGACCTATGATGCATGCCTGATTTTATGGAGTTGAGTGAATTTGAATGGGATGAAGATGCCTCATTAGATTTTGTATATTCAGGGGTACAAACCTTACTGGACTGAAGGAAAACCTAGAAGTGATTAGTGACGGTAGGATTTGAATCTCGGGATTACTTTGCTGCGTTTAGGTTTTCTTGATGGCCAACCTCATATGCCAGTAGCATATTTTTGTAGACCAATCGGCCCTCGATTTGGGGGGGGGGCTACCTCTACTTCCCAGGACTTCACCTCCTACCCATTTGAGGCTGGGTCGACCTGGGAGCCAAGGTAATGTTTTAAATGGTCCATTTTGTGTAATTACCCTTTTTTTAATTTTTAATTTTTATCTTGTATTTCCTCATATGGAATTTGGGGTAAATAGGTCCACTACTTCCTAACAAGCATGTCATAAAAGGCAAATAGTTTGGGGTATTTTTTTCTCTAAGTCACAGTGCATCTGCCAGAATGACAAGGAACCAACAGTCTGCATATAAATAAGCCAGATCTGTGTAAACGTAATGCAAAAACGCATGTTCAGGAAGAAGACCAAAGTTCAGAAGTGGACAACAACCAGAACATTCCAGCAGAATTTACAACCGGTGAATGCTAAGAAGATTTATTTGATCGTTGATGGACTTTTGGCAGTATGTGGCTGATGTTGGTGTGTGGCTATTTGCCTGCTAATCTGCTGTCTCATTTTGAAGTAAAAGTTAATAACTACAGGTCCAGTGACCACACCCTTGCCCTTTCTCTTGTCAATCAAAAAACAATGTATCTTCTTGTGATCAGGATGCATAAATCAATTGTATTGTCCCACGAAGTCCCTTTTCTCCCCTCTGTTGCCTATTGGCTGAAGTCATCCACTACCAAGCAACTCTACACTTTCATTGATTGCTCCTTCAATCATTTGCTTTTTTTTTTTCATAACTACTTTTTCAGTTGTTACATTAACCAACCCTACTCAAGCAAATTTGTTGTATTAACTCTTTCTATCCCAAGCATTGCACTGTACATGATTGGGTATTATTTTACATTATGTATGTTTTTACATCTTATGTTTGGTTAGCAGCTCTGGAGAACTCTGATAGCAGATTTGTTTCCTACAAGGGATGTATATCCCCCCCCCCCCAACCCATCTTATTTTGCATGTAAAAGGACCTTTTCCACCCATTTAGGCACATTGGGAATATAAAGCTAGACCTATATTTTATAGACTAATTGGCACGTAGTGGGCGGTCAACATCACTCCGACCACCTTTACTTCCCAGGACGGTACTGGTACCCATTTGAGGCAGGATCAGCCTGGTAGTCAAGGTGGAAGAAATCTGGCACTGTCAGGACCTGAACCTATGACCTGTAGATCCGGAGGTGAGCATCTGACCGCTACACCACGTGGTTCCCTTGTTTTTGCATGTAACATTTTTATATGTGAAAGTAATGATGCATGGGATTGTTCCTGTAAAAATTATTACTTCAGTCAGACTATAAAACTCATTGGTCTGGGTTTTCACTCAGTCACTGATGTTGAGTGTGTGGAGAAATAAAAGAGTACATATACGTTATGGAGTAAAGATATGGGTAGAAAGTAGGGCTGTACCGAATAGTGATTTTCACTATTTGGTCGAATAGTGTATGAAATATATCCACACACAAAAAAGCACACATTCATAATGTCAAATGTACGCTGAACTTTTACTTCACATAAAGTAGCACAGAATAGTCATCTTCTTCTTCAGCATTCTCAGCCCTTGAGGTTTACTGGTGCAGACTGTTTTTAAAAACCTTATCTTTTTTCATTTCTGCTTCAAGATTTGGGGGCCATATGACACGACTGGTCTTATCAATGTTGGATTTGTTGAAGGGCATAGTATAAAAATTTATTCTCTCAGCATGTTGGAGCAGTTGAAGTTTGAACCCAAGTACTTATAAAAACGTTTTGCATCCTTCAGTCAGTCTGTGGTAACTAATAACTAGGAATGAAAGAATGCTATGTATCATAACAAACTTGGAAAGTGTCACTGACAGCTGCATGAAAGCTGCATTAACTTTCAACAAAACGGATCATTTCATGTTGTCATCATTAAGGCCGTGTATGCAGAAGCGGGTGTAAGGTAACTACTATTGGTATTTGGCCTGACTGCAACTATTCGACCGAATATCGCCAATACTATTCGGCCCCGAAGCGAATATTCGGTACAGCCCTAGTTAGAAAGTATATGCATGTAAAGTGGAGGAGAAAAGAGTAGTGATAAAAGAGAGTACTGGGATTGAGTGTGGAGAAAAGAGAGTACTGGGATTGAGTGTGGAGAAAAGAGAGTACTGGGATTGAGTGTGGAGAAAAGAGAGTACTGGGATTGAGTAAGACAGTATTGCATTGGGTGTGGACAAAAGAGAGCACTAGTGGGAAAGAGATGAATGATATTGAGCGTGGGTAGAAAAGAGAGTACTAAAGTAAAAAAGAGTACTAAGTAAAGGGGGAGGGGAAGCGGTGGGGACTGAAATTTAGTGTTAGGGAGAAAGAGTTATTTGGGTCATTGAGTTGCAGGAGACAGTTCTGTCATGTAGCTCAGGAGTGGTAAAGGTTTCGGGATACAATTTTGGGCTTAAAAGATGTGATGATGATTGTCTACTATTTTGGTATAACTGGGTTTATTATCTGGTTGATAGCATTACAATTGTAACAGTATGATTTTATGATATTACTTAACGGCTATTCTGGGTTTTAAATTGTTCATCTACATCATCTGTTTTGTGTGAGTGTTGAATTGTTTCCTGTTTCCCAATGTATGTTATTTACTTGGCTAAAAATACTCTCAGCTCCAAAGATCTGAAATCTGTTTTTGTTTGTTTGCTGCATTCTGGGATGGCGTAGTGGTGAGTGCAGTTGCCTTCAGAGACAGTACTGAGTTGAATCCTGGCAGGATTTTGTGTGTGACCAGTTTAACTCTGGGGGTCATCCTAGCCTTATCTGAGATCAACCAAGCCTTATAAAAATGGATACCAGGTAATCTTCAGAATTTCCTGGTAATTGCTAGAGAAGGATAGGCATTGACTATCCTATCTCAAAAGTTGTGACCTCAACCAGAGGTTCCCTGTTAGCTAAGCTAAGACACATGTAATTTATATATATTGAATCTCAAAAGAGTTGCGTGTGTACTATGGGTCCTGTAAGTTTTATTCAGGGCTCTGCTGACCACTCAGTGGGGAACTGGCCTAGAAATTGCAATGGTTTCCATCTCAGTGGCTATATTTACTGTTGGGGTTTTACTCAAGTCTGATTTTTCATGTAAAATGTTGCAATTATTATTATATGGTTGGGATTTGTTTTGTGTATTTGATGTGATCCATCTCATTATATGTGATATGTAAAGAGCAGTTCAGAAAGAGACATGTGTTGCATGTACAAAATAGAGAATCAAAATGGAAAATAAAGGCAAAATTTATTTTTCGCTTAATTTATTTGTTGTGATGTGAAAATGTTATTTGTAAGCATCTGACACAAAGCATCCCCACAGAAAACATCTTACTACATTAACTATTTGGAGCTCTTATAACAGTTTTTATACGGTTCAACACTTTTCTTGCCAGGCCCTTTATTAAATGGGTACTTTATTTCCAAAGGGGTTACAAATTACACACGCAGGCCCTTCTTACAACCCTTCTAAGTATCAGTTGTATTTTTTTTTAAATATATCAAGCATTTTATCAAAATTCATTGTGTGAATAAAAAGTAAAACTACAAAGCATTGATGACAAGTGCACACATTCAAATATCCATGCACAAAATACACAACACACACCCCTGATGATAACTGGCACTTGCTTCCCAGGTGACCTGGCAACCAAGGTCTTTTGTTTTCCGGCTCTATCAGAACCTGAACCCCAACCTATCGATCTGCAGGTGAGCATCTAGCCACTACACCACTGTCTGAAAAAATATATAGAGGTTTAGACAGATATTTATGTATGTTCTATATTCTAAGAAGAACTCTTTATAAGGGTGCTCGCCTGCTGACCCAAAGGTTTAAATCTACATCGAGGCAGATTGCTCCGAATTAGCCTTTGCTCCCAGGTCATTATCAATCAGATGCCGTCTACAAGGTTGGCTGCAATGTATCTCCAACATGCTCTATCTCTTATGTGTTGCACACTCTCTCTGACTGATGTTCGCCCATCTCTTGATGTTGTCCTCCCACTTGTCCCTCTAGTATGGTTTTTAAAAGCGTAAACGTCAATGTGGCCAAAGTATTTTAATTGTCTCTGTTTTATTTCTTTCAGTAATTCTCTTTTTTTCATTCATAGTCTTTCCAGGTCAGTTTAGCCTAAAATGGAAATTCCAGGTAAGCTTGGGGAAAGAAGGGGGGGGGGGGGGGGTAAGGTGGCTGGCAAGATGTTGACCACATCATGAATCCAATGGTCACTAGTTTGTACAAATATTTGACCAGCACTATATGTCCAATGTATCAAAGCCTGAAAAGGCTGCTGCATGTTTAGAGAATATAAAAAAGTTAGTTGCATATCCTTTACAGGACGTTGCAGAACCAACTAGCTGTTGTGTGGTTTCTCTTGGCAAATATACATCCAGTAGTTTGTCATTGCTTTCTGGACGGTCGGCTATCTTGATACCACTGTCGAAACCAACGCAAGGCGCATTGCCCGCAGCTGGGATCGAACCCGGCATTATGAAGTGAAGCGTTCACATTGACTTAGCCACAGAGCCGACTTAGAGAGTATAGGATTACATAAAAAAGGCTGTCAGATTTATTAGTGAGGGAAGTTGAACCTCTTTAATAACTAACACTCGGTGACAGGAAGTGCAAAGTGTCTTTACCTGGATGAGAATTCCCCCAGCTTCAAAAACCAGAAGCCCTGTTCAAGTTCAATCCTGAGTTTATATAGCCCACACATCACCTCCCCACTTTTTCCGCCCCTGCCAGTTAAAAGTTAATCTGATATCCAGACAGGGTAGGGCAGTGTACAGTTGTAATTTATTAGTAACCAATATTAGGAACAAATAGCAATAAACATGACACAATGTACTCACCATCTTTTCTTGTAGTGCTGACCTTGTGATGTTGATCATCATGGCTGTCCTTAGTATTCTTTCTCGTATACTGTCAACAATTTCTGTTACAGATATTCTTCCATGACATATTGACAAACTGTCCATAATCTTCTCTCGTAGGTCTCCCTGTGAATTTCTTTCCCTTTACCCTTCCCATTGTCCAGTTCCCCCTTTTCATGATGTGCTCAGAAATCTGAATTGTTCTCCTCTGATGTAAATACTCAGTTTTCTTTGTGAATTAATGTACACAACAGACGCTTGAGATAAAAAGAGCATAACACAAGTTTATGTTGTTACCCTAACCTTTACAACGTACAAACAAGCATTACTAAACAAATGGGAGAATTACCACTTTCTACCTACAGGGAGAAAAAACCGGTAATTTTTTCAATCAGGTTGCAACTACAGAAAGGCTTTACGTTAGATCTAGAGTGAGACAGGGGTGCCACTACTGTTCATCACATAGGACGACAAAATTTGCAAATCAGCTAACATCAGCGAGGGGGGGGGGGGGGGGGGGGGGGCAATATCGGAGAATTACTAAATGAATTTCTTTTCACCGATGACCAGGCAAGCATAGCACCAACAGCAGTACAGCCACAAGAACATTTGAATAGACTCCACTCAGATAGCGATTGCTTTCGATACGAAGATCAGCGTAGACAAAACAGAAGTGATGACATTCTCCAGAATAGAAAGAACCACCAGTATCAAAACTGATAAACACCAACTAATGCAGGCGAAGAATTTACATATTTGGGAGGCATTTTTTCAGAAGACAGAAGAATAAAGAGATCTTACAAAGATGACTGACTGACTGACTTTCTACCCCACCAGGACATCACACAAGCGATAAACACCCGATGACACAACGTGCCACCATGTGGATGAGGATCACCCGTGGAGAGGTCCCAGAAACCGCGTTCAGACATTTGGCCATTTTTATGGCCTGCCTATATTGCGGCCCCTGGCAAAAGCCAGAGTGGGGCTTCAAATAACAAAAAATTACGTCCTGAAAAGGACGTAAGGAATTATTCAAAAACATAACTAAGAAAGATGCAATAAAGCCAAAAAAAAAAAAAAAAAGTTTAGGTTAAATGGCACCAATTTTGAAATACAAGCTGTGAATATGAACTCTAAAATACAGAAGGAAAATAGTCACGACAGAAATGAAATGTTTACGTAGGCATTGTCTTCCTGTGTCTCTCTTTCTACATATCTTTCCAGTGGAAAAATAAATTCTAATAAAAACCATTCTAGAGAGAAACTTGAATGCATGAGAGCAAGCGACTGACAGCGGTACAACTGGATAACATCAAAAGATTGACGAGCAGAAATCTGATAAAGTATAGGAGTGGGGCTGGAAACGGATTTTTCACTCCACATTTTGCCCTGGCAGCGCCGTTACGCTTCTCTTTTGGATTTCCAACTGCCAAGGGATCTTTTACGTGCGTTGCAATACACACGGGCATCCAATTTCACTACCCAGAGACCAGGGGGAATTATTAGAAGTCCAAGTCCAACCCTTACCGGGGATTGAACCAAAAACCTCTTGCACTCGAGGCGGACACCATGCCTCGAGACCACGTAGCCTTCTCGAAGGTCTTGAATACCTGATAAAGTCGATAATTGTGAACCAGCTTTCTTTACAATTAAACGAAGGCAGTTGATGTTTTACGGACATATTTAGGGTGGATCATACGTCCAATTTTTAACGGGGCAATCCAATTTGTTAACTTTGTCCTGATTACGGTCTAAGGAGAATGGCGCTGCGAGGAGTTACCATGGGATCTGGCCGACGCTCAACACTCAGGGCAAGGAGGAGACGGATATACAATCAGACGGTTACTGATACGGCGACCGAGCACTTGTGGGAGTGTCCCGAGTGCTGTGATATTGATTCCTAATTCAACATTCCTGTTTAAACCACGTGTTTATCATGTCTGGCAAAAATTCATCCCACTGGAGCAAACTTTGACATTTGCAGATGATGTCCTAATGTATCGAAGCGGGTCAGACAGGCACGACATGACCAGAGACTTGCAAAGTGCTTTGCATGAGATGACGGAGTGGTGTGAACAGACAGGGTCAAGAGTAAACCCAGAGAAGGCCAATGTTTTGTGGTGCTCGTTGAATAACAGCAATGGAAAGGAAGACTTGCCCAATATTTCCATGAAGGGTATAAATGTTGAAAGAAGAGATAAGTTGAAATACTTAGGTTTGACGTTTGATCGCAGTCTGTCCTACAGATATCACGTGGAGCAGACTATGCAAGCGTGGCCTAGCGGCACTGAAGACGATGGTGGCGACCCACATGGAACAGAAATTATTGGTCTTATTGTTCAACCATTTGGTCCTTTCTGTAATCGATTATAGCCTAGGCATATTAACCCTATCTACGTCACTATGTACAAAGCTTGAAATGATTCAAAGTGAAGTAATGAGCATCGTCTTGGGTTGCACACTGGACACCCCGGTTAGAACAATGAGGTATATGCTTGGGCTGACAACAGTAAAGTCTAGACTGTCACTGTCGCAAGCCAAGGCATATTTGGGAGTTACCAGTGACGAAAGGCATCCGCTGCATGGTTATTTGAACGATTTAAGAAAAGACCGGTTGAAAAGAGGAAAGTCGTGGATGGAACTAGCTGAAGATAGGGATACCATCGAAACAGCGGCCTCAGTCAAGCGAATACACAAGGGGCAGGAATTGATCGAGACGAACACCCACAACAGCAGTTTCCATTAAGGTTATTTTCACATTAGGAAGAAAATGTAGAGAGTGGTGTAACCGTATGGCAGAATTAGAGGTACAACAACTAATAGATGGAAGGCTGGAAAAGATGATGCAGTAATGTATACCGATGGTTCTGTTCATGGGGGTGTAAGATCTAGCTGGGGATTTTCAGCTAGAATAAAGGGGGAAAATTGCCAACATTGAAGGGAATCACGTGGATATACTGTCCGTGATATGCAGGAGTGCGAGGGAGTGAAAAAGCCGATTATCTGGCTACAAAAGCGAAAACTACAGAAACACTCGTACCGGACAAGGGAGATACTCTGAAGACCATATATGAACGACTGTTGGCAGAAGACACAAGATTAGATGAAATACATGGGCAAGAATGTGTGAACGAGGAATTAAGTATGGATCCGGCAAGGAGGGACGGATGAGAGGTAGACATCGACGTGTGCATAAGCAGTGTACTACGTGAACAGTTAGCATCTACACCTTACGTCATTTACTGCGGGAGACGGAGCATCTATGAGTATACCCGGTGTGCTATGAGGTCGATTCTTAAACCAGTAATCAGTAATCAACTCAGCATGAAACACAGCTGTGTCCATCTATCCGGTGGGTGCCAATCCGTGCTATAAAAATCTAGAAAATTACTTGAGAATAGAAAAGACTCCTGGGCGCACCTGTAGACCTGATTAGATTACAGTTTTACTTAATTGTAATGCCTGAAATCTCTTGATGGAAATTGTCATATATCTCCGCGACAGTGCATCGGGTTTTAACATCATTGGAGTTGAGCGGTTACAACGTCAGGCATTCATGCGGGAGACCGGGGTTCGATCGTGGCGACAGCGCTAGCCGTGCGGCCATAATCCTCAGGCTCACGGCTCCCTGTCTACACTGCCCTAAAAAGTGCTTTCAGAAAAAAAGACAGTAGAGACAGTTAGCAGAGAGTAATTAAATTTACCCCTTCACACCGTGACCTAGAAAGCAAAGAGGTGGGGAAAAAATGGGGGGGGGGGGGGGGTTAAACTGATTACCTTGGGATGTCCCGTTTTCAGCTCAAGATATTGTCACCCCACACGTTTTAAGAAGGATTTGACTTGCTGATGATCTGCTAGATATACGGAAAAAGAGAGGGAAAGGCGAAGAGATAAATACCGTTCTGGGTAGCTTGGCCATATGGGTGTATCAACACAAGAACACAAACATGATCCGTGATTCTGGTGATAGTGTGAGATGGTGAAACATTACAGTCTACGTTTATTGGCACGGCACCTAATGGTGGTGAACTGTATGCTGTATTGAGCGTGAGATTGAGCCAGCTGCTAGAAGAATAAAAATAAGGAAGAAGGATACAATTAAGGTTAAAGTAACATTTGTGACCAAAGAAAATCCGAACTGAGGCAATACAAATTTTTTTTTTTAAATAATAAAAGAGCATATTTAGCTTGATTGCAATCTGATAAAAAAAAAAAAAAAAAACACGCACGGAATATTTGATGCCAAAAACTAGTTAAAAAGAGTGAAACCGTATTCCGTAATATTTGCACATAACACAAGCTGTGTCATACCATCCTGCCCATTCAGTAGAACTTCTATAAAACGTTCATTTGTTTTATAATTTTGAAATAAATCGATGGCGATGCTGGATGAATCCCCAAACCACCGTGTCCTGCAGTTCCACAGCTGTAGCAAGAAGCAGAAACCCATCCGAATGACAAGCAGGCAACTGAAACGCCCGATTTGATTTTCCATTTATTATTACATTCATATCTTGCGTTATTCAATTTAGCAGACCGTGCATCGCAACTTTGGTAAAAAGTTTGTAATTTTCATTTTTGGTTATGCACATTCATTGACATCACACAAGTTCCTGTAGCGGTTCTAAAGTTGTAGCTGCAGCACACAATCCTTGTAAATTACATGGCCGAATTGTGTTTAAAAAAAATTAAGCCGTTTAAAACATACATAATGTCTGCCGCTTGAAGACGAGTGTGCCCGTGTTTTCTTTACGAGGTTGTTTAACAGATTTGTACTTCTTCACAACTTATAAATAGGTTTGGTTCAAACTTATTATACTCGTTTTTGCCGAATCTATTTATTTCTAGAGCTGACTGCTGCTGGTGCTTGGTTAACTCGTGCTGGTCGCTGAGCTGGTACCCTATTGCCAGATGCTGGGCTACCGCTCCAAGAGGCCAATCAAACACCACGAACCACCGTCCGTACACTGTTCGTTTTCAGAACAACCAGGGCCGTCACAATCTGTTGTTATGATCAGCCCGTTTTTTCTTCACAGAGGGTAGAGAAGTAGTGGAGTTAACATAGACTGCAAGAAAGAGGAGAACTGTTTGCCCGAATGTTCCAAGAGATTTGATAATGAGGTCGGAAGAGTGAGAGGGACAGAGAGCTTGAGAGAGATAGGTTCCTGCCGCTTGTGCTTCTGGTGGGTTGAAGTTCCGTGCGATACCTGTCCCTCCTGAATCTTGGACCACACCACAACGGGCCAACCGTCCCTTTAATGACAAACGCAAAAGAAGAAAATTAAATGAACAAGTTCATAATCCGTATCGTTTCTCAGACACCGTAGTACATCGGCCATTTAAATCGCCACAATGGCTTGGAGAGAAAGTATCTACGGGCTACGGTTCCTAAAAAAGAGTAGACCATAAGGACGGACACAAGATATCAAGAACACTCTTCTGCTTCTTCGCGATCACTGGCTGTAAACTCTGGTGGAAGGTTTTGGTGGTTTGTTCATTTTTTAAACTTTAGCCTTGTTTCAACCCTGCATATGACAGATGTGATTTATCTGCCAATGAATGGATCACTGTGATAATTGACACTGTTTTGTCTTGATGATATCTGTTATTTTTGGTCTGATGTTGGACAAGGCGTAACGGATATCATTCCCCATATCAAGCTAGCAACACTGTTTTAGTCTCATGTCCGTTAAAGCCGAAATATCGGCATTCCCATTTTCTTCTTCTTCTTCTGCATTCGACATCAGTCATGCTAGACATTGAGTCCCGTCTGGGTCACAAATAGGATTGTGCGTTTAAGGTCGCCACCGGTCCCCCATAGCTTCTCTTTCAATGTGGCTCCCTTGGGCCAGATCCACAGTCTTTGCTGGGAGAGGTTAGGGCAGTACTGTACTATGTGCCCAGGGGTCTGTCGTTCTGCTCCACAATCACAGGCAGCAGATTATTTTATGCCTATCCTGTACAGGTGTGCTCGAAGACCACAGTGTCCAGTCCGAAGTCTAAAAATTGTTGTTTGTTCTTTTTTGTTGAGTTTGTTTATACTGTCACTCTCTGGTCTGTAATATCCATTCTGCCTTCTCCACTCCCGCTTGAAAGGCTGCTTTAGCGCTGTTTTGGTTTCCTTGTAGCTGTGTGGTGGATGAGGTTGTGGAAGATTACTCCCAGCTTTTGCCAAATTATCTGCTCTCTCATTTCCTTGAATACCACAGTGGGCTGGTATCCACTGCAAGATCAGTTCTGCTTCCTTGGAGAGTAAGCCAATGTTGGTCCTTAGATCTGCAATTAGTTTGTCTTGTTTTTTGCTTGATAGTGCTTGGAGAACAGACAATGAGTCACTAAGTATAACAATTTGGTGCCCTCTGTGTTCTTGATTGATGAGATGTTGGACTGCAGAAAGGAGGGCAGTTGCCTTATCTCTGAAGTTAGTGCAGATGTCACCTGCTGGTAGAGATAGAGTTTCTGCTCTACTGCTAGAGGGTTTAATGTATATTCCACAACCCCCCTTTCTGGCTGCTTCTGCAGCAGAGCCGTCGGTGAAAACCTGAGTCCAAGTGGTGTTTGGATACTTCTCATCAAGCATAGCAAGAGCCATGGTTCTCTGTTGTGTCTCCGTCTGGGCATCTTTTGAAGTGATCCCTGGTACCGTTAGGACTACATTTGCCTTCTCTGGCTTGCTTGTCCATGGTTCTGGCTTAAGTTTTTTCGCACAGTGCTACATCTCTTTCAAGCAGATCTCGGTGCTGTCTGTACAGTTCTCTAGCAAGGTGGTTGGGGCTCTGACGCTTCCGTCTGTTTTTTTTTTGTTCTCTCTTGAAATTTAAAATGCAGCTGATGACTTTCAAGTCTTTTTAATTTCTCATACTGTAAAAGAGTTTTGTACTGTCTTTTGAGTTCGAGTGGTTCAGTATCTCTATCCTCTCTCTCTCTGATGGGGGTGGTTGTCATGGCTCCGAGAACAATCCTTAATCCCATATTATGAACCTTGTCCAGTTTTCCCATTGTTGTCTTGGCTGCTGCAGCCCATGCAGTGGAGGCATATTCCATGACTGGCCTGACTGCTCCAGTATATACTTGTTTTAGGATTCTGGAGTTGGCGCCCCATGTGGTACCCGCTAATTTTTTCATCACTGCAAGCTTCTTGAATGCTTTCCCCTGTGCTGCTTCTACGTGTAACTTCCAAGTTAGTCGCGAATCAAGTGTAACGCCAAGAAAGGTAGGAGTGTCAGTCTGTGGAATGAGCTGGTTTTTTATCCAAATTTTGATTTTTTCTTTTATTTTCAAACTGTATCGAAAGCACGAGAGAGGTCAAAGAAGACAGCAAGAACTCTCTTTTTTTCCTGGAAGGCATTCTTTATTTCCTGTGCCAGATATGTCAACTGGTCCTCCGTGTTTCTGTGCTGTATGTATCCTGTCTGTGTGGTGGTGATTACCGAGTTTGTCTCCAAGAACCATATTAGTCTTTTATTTACTAGTTTCTCCATCAATTTTCCTACACAACTAAGGAGGCTGATGGGTTTGTAGCTTTTTGGGTCTTTTCTGTCTCCACCCTTTTTAAGGATAGGCTGGGTGAGAGTTTCCTTCCAGGCTGACGGTACCACCCCTTTCTGCCAACTCTGGTTGTAAATGCAGAGAAGAAACGTCTTAGCAGCAGGTCCAAGATGAGAGAGAACTTCGTTTGTAATGCCGTCAGCCCTTAGGGCTTTCTTCATTTTCAACTCTTAAATTCCAACTTCCAGCTCTTGCATGGTAAACTTTTCTGACATGCAGGCCTCGGTTGTTTTTGTGCTAGAGTCTGCTAGAAGAGTCTTGGTCTGGTTTCGTACTTCCTTTATTCTTTGCATGGGAATATGAACCTCAGTTTCCTTCTTGTGTGTTTTAGCTAGCACATCTGCTGCTACCTTGCCAGTAACAGCTCCATCGTCTGTTAGGAGTATAACTCTGGCTTTTTCTGTCTTGTCCCCATTCAGGCTTTTTGTGAGATTCCACAGATGTGAAGTGTCCTTCTCGAGGTTAAATGACGCCGTCTTTTTGTGCCAGCTTTCCCTCATCTGATTATTTCTCTCTTTGATGAAGGCTGCTTTTGCTCTATTATGAAGTATTACATTTTTATCTGTCGGATCCTTTTCCATATTTTCCCTCCTGGCACTAAGTTTGGAATGCAGAGTGTTCAGTTCAGGCGACTAGTAAGGTTTAAAGTTTTTCCGGCTGCCTCGTGGTATGTTACCCTTGGCTGCATTTGGAATAGTTGTGTTGAGGATCTTCAGTTTGGCCTTTATTTTCAGTCTTCTGAAGAAGACTCTCTTCAACGTGTAGTCCAATTGGGAAGTGAAAAGGCTCCAGTTAGTCTTCTTGTAGTTCCGTCTGGGAGGGTTCTTTTCCTTATTAACCTCTCTACTTTTGTTAATTGATAGAATTACAGGCATGTGATCACTGCCTCCCAGCTGTTAGCATACATCGCGGCTGGTAACTTTCTCCACATCTTCAGTTGCTATAGCCAAGTCTGGGGTGCTAGTTTTCCTCCAAGCTCAAGAGTAGAATGTGTCTGGGTCGTCACGATGATTTATCAGAACTAGAGTGTTGCTGATTATCAAGTTTTCTCCTTTCGCATTGAGGCCTGTGTAGCCCCAGCTAGGGGAGTGGCTATTTAGATCTCCGACAGCAATCCAGTTTTCTATGTTTAGTTGGATGGGTCCCAGATTAATATCTCTGTTTGGTGGTGAGTAGATGTTGCATACTGTCACGTCTTCCCCTGCACCCTTGATAGTGACTGTGATAAACTCTGTATCCCCACATTGAGATCTCTGGGTTTCCCTAGCTGTGATTGTGTTCTTGACAGCAGTCAAGACTCCGCCTTATGGACGATTTAATCTATCGTGTCAGAAGATTTGGTATCCACTGATTGAGAATCTATGTGCACTTGTGAGGTGAGTCTCTTGGATGCAGCATATATCAATATCGTGCTGCTTCAAGAAATTTTGTAGTTCAGTTTTCATCAGCCTCACTCCCTCAGCATTCCAGTGCATAATTGTCAGTTTGTGTTCAGTTGCATTACACTGTTCTTCCCTGGTTACTCCAGGAGATTCAGAGGTTGTGGCTCTAGTAGCTTGAGGTGGGCATCTTCGAGGCAGGGGGGCCCGGCGCCATCCCCACCCGTCCATGTCCCATAGGAATGACACCATAACGTAATAATGTTGTTTGCATGACCATATCGCTAGTGCGTAGATGTTCGATTTTTAGTCCCGTGCCAAGTAGGCTGACATCTTTCGACTTCGACGGTTGAGGTTTGTTTTCAGGATTTCTCCTCTCATAGGCTGATTACCTTCCAGGGCTTATGAGCTCTGCCTACCCACATTTTCTGTCGGGCTTTGTTGCCCTAGCCTTTGTTCTTACGGTAACTTTCCACAAGGCAGTGGTGGTTAACAATCATCTAATTACAAACAGTACCTTCTGTTGACGCAGTCAAAAGTGTGCTGTATTATTCGACCAGTATGTTGTTCACACACTCCTACACCGCCCAACAGCATCACAAACGACATTGACACATCGATATTTGTACAGATACCAAATTTCCCACACACACAAAAAGGAATGTTTTGTTATTTCATTTCATACTGAAGGGAAGGTCAAGAAAAGATTCGTCACCATCTTGGTGCGGTCGGGCAAAGGTACTTGGAGGAAGGCAGCAATAGTTTTAAAACACATTTTATTTATAATTAAACTTGGTGCTTTATTAACATCCTACCCCAAACAGGGAAAATCCATAGGTCACGGGGCAGTCTAATATTTCAGGTGGTGGTAGATAGGATGCATGCAGTCGTGGGACCTAGGCTGCACTCTTTCCTGGGACGTAGGTGGGTTGAGGTTAGGACCAGTTCTGTGTGTTTTGGGGTCGTTAAAAGCACCAGAAAGCCTGGAAACCCAGTCATACCACCCTCTTAAATGTTGAAATGTCATGTGACGTCATCTGTGGGTAAGTTATTAATAAAGAACCTTAAACTTATATTTTCTTTAGTAAACAGATTATTACACGTGAAATTGTACTCGATTGCAAAATTGCTTGCTTGCTTGCTTCTTGTAAAACAGAAAAGATAATTTGATCTCATTCAGACATTTTCAGCTTTTTATGGCTGATGTCTATAATTGTGATCTTTATTGTCTTGGACTGGTTCAAATATGGTTTCTGTTGGTTCCAGTTTGTCTTGTTGTACTAAACGTTGTAATTAATGTTGATTATTCCTTCTAAAGAATTGTTTGTACATGGTGTTGTTGTCTACGGAGGCATGGGTCTTCTATTTCTTTGTCGTGTCAATTAGTTTCGTTCCCGACTATGTCAGGACAGATTTGGAGGTAGTTTGTATTTCTGTTCCATCCTGTCGTTGTCTTTGCGAGCCTTCTGATTGGTTGTTTTTGGCTTCTGTTCTTCCTGTCTCCTTTTCCGTTCTGTCTTGGTGCGATCTAGGTTTCTCGAGTACAATGGTGGTTAGTCCTTACAAGAACTTTTGTGTAATATTATCTTTCCATCTTTCCTATTGTTTCTCTCCCTCATCTTCTGTGTTGCTTGACGTTTGGGATTTGGTTGGTCTGTCTCAGTAGATGTTTTCTTCTGTTTCGTCTATCGCAACTCTTATATCAGTCTCTTTCCGTATTGAGCTTGTTTTCTTCGATCTTCTTTGGTTTCGATGCTTCCTGGTGGAAACATTCTGTTCATGACTACATTGTATCTTTCTTCAAGTTCTTGCTGCTTGCCAGTAGACTCTTTTGGCGATGTTTTCTTTGGCTCATCGTCTATTGGCTTTTTGCTGTTGTCTTTGCCTGTGTGATGTTGTATGGAGCTACTGTCTTCATGGCTTTCAGCCTGCTTTTTCTGCAATTCCTGCAATGCTGCCATTGTTTCTGTTTTATGACGTTAAGTGTCGTTATATTGTAGTCCAATATCTCTCTAATCTCCTTCATCTCTGAAAGTATCTGTCTTGCTTGGTCGTTAACTTCTGGCGTGCTTTTCTCATTATCTTGACCTCTTCTTCTAACTTTCTGATCTGGTTCTGCAATCTGGATTTCTTCACTGGAGTGAAGTATTCAGATTCTTTGCATCTTCTTCTGGCCTCTTTGCATGGTACTCTCTCAGTAATTGCTATTTTGAGGATTTCTTGACAATGTTGCAAATGAGGACATCCAAAGTGCCTCCCCCCGTGCTGTCCAAAACAGTTGCTGCATCGTCGGTTGTTTTTTGTTTTGTTTGGGTTTTTGATAGTTGTTATCTTGCTTTGCTAGTGGACACTCTTTATACGAATGAAAGTCTGCATAATATCTGCAAATCTGTGTTTTGCTGCGGCAAACTGACTTGGCATGGAACACCTTCTGGCATGTGGAACATTGGAGTACCCTTGGGTTGTATATCTCTGGTTTCTGTAGTATATTATCAAGCTTGACGGTTTCTGGTATATTTTCACTTTCTGTTGTTACCACTGCCACTGTAGATTTCTTATCTTCGGATACAATTCTTTCTGCTCTGATTATACTCATCTTCGGGTTTTCTCTCCTCAGGTGTTCTGCGATCTCCTGGTTAGACCATTGCGAGACGCCCTCTTAAAACCTACTAGCACACCCCCTCCCCTTTCCCCACCAAGCCATGTTAAATACAACTGCCCTACACCATTAGCTGCAGACGATTCTAGACTGAAAACAATTTAGGACTTCTAGTGAAATTTGACTAAAAAGCTTAACCGTATGGGGAAGAAGAAAAACGTGTACAAAACAACACAACGTAACGTTTCGGCCGGCAGCCTTTGTCAAACCACGGCCAGCTACAGATTTATAAGGCCGTACAGCTCAAACGGGAATTCCCGTTCTTGTTCAAGAATTGAGTCCCTCAGGGTCCACAGTTTTTATCGAGGAGATGTAAACACAAATTAAACTATAGTTTCATTATTTTTCGACTTATTTTTTAGAACTATACGTCACTTTTAAGGTAAATAAGTGTGCCAATTAAATATAACAATAAAGGCTCTTACAGACAAACAAAAATGCTTTTGCTACAGTCAACATGCACATAAACATCAGTAATGTTTAGATAAAAACTATAAGTTGTTCCAGCAAAAGTAAAAAAATATCAGTGCTAACTCTTTGATTCTGCGAGGGAATTGTTATCAGAGGAGGGGGGGGGGGGAGGGGAGGGGTGACATTTGTACTTTATCAAATTTAGCGCATAAAAATGCTGCTATGAAACATACACATGTCATACATAACAAAAATATAAATGATTGATGGTTATTATTACTATTAGTAGACTACTACAACATATAATTATAATGTTATTTAATAATTAGTAAACAAGCACAATCAGTAGTAAATTGATATGTGCAATACTTTTTTCCCCAGAGTAGTTTTCTTAACAGTACTTCTAGCACTACTAAATATGTATCCTCAAGGTACAAACTGCACAAACAAATTTGTCCAGTTTCGTCTTGTTGGATGAAATCAATTCCTTATCATTGCGAATTTTTTGGTAGCAAATATGCATAGGAAGTGGATGAACAACCAGAAGTTTCCGCAAGAGTTTACAGCCAGTGTTCGCGAAGCAAAAGCCAGTTTACAAAAATTAACATAGACCGTACAACTGCAAATATGCAAAAGAAGTGGATGAACTACCAGAAGTTTCCGCAAGAGTTTACGGCCAGTGTTTGCGAAGCATAAGTCAAATGGTTAAGGATTAATATTATTAGTGTACTGCTACAACATATAATTATACTGTTAGTCAACAATTAGTAAAGAGGCAAAGAGTGACTTGCTGTGAGAGGTTAGTTAGTGAATTAAATATTATTTTCCTCCACTTACCTAGAGCTCGGAAATATCTTGACACAATTTATCCACAGTGTGGTTGCACCACTTATGCACAGTCAATATGAAAGTAATAGTTTTATTCAAACACAAGATAATTTGCACCTGACAACTGTCGATATTCTCCAGATATGGCTTCTAAAGTACCTGTTCGTATTATCCCTAAAAGTAAGATTTGTACATTTAAAGTAGAAAAGTAATAAACAGCCAGTTCCCAAAAATCCGAACTACTGACTAGAAACAGTGACACTGGCACACACATCACAACACTACTGTCTCCCGTGAATTACAATTAAAATTGCTGGTATCTAACAGCTTGTATGTCCACTTTACAATATCCGCTTGTCGATTTGTAATACGAATACAATCAAAACACAGAAGTTTGTGAGCATTTTATAATGTTATAAAATGCAACATGGAAACGCTTGCAGTAACCTATTTTCGAGGGGACTCAGCCAAAATGTGCCGTGATTCAGTTGTCAGGATCAATATGCAGCCGGACGTGGTCAAACATGAAGTGAACTATACAAAGGTAACAACGAGGAGAGGAGAGTATACAGATCTCTAAGTGGTGACGTGGGCAACGTTTTAAAAATGTGATGTGGATTGAATGAAATAATTAAGAATATTAATAAACGTCCTCCTTGCATGGCTCGATCAGATAAAATGATAACAAAAGCTGATCCTTTTTTATGTAGCAAAGCTTAAGCTGACTTAACAGCGGGTCGGAGTCAGTCCTGCATGTTTCACTAGCATTTTTGATTGAGTGCGAGGTCGTAAATCTGTCAAGCTTGTAATAACAAAGGTTCTTAAGTTGGATCCGTGTGGGTATTGTGGGTCCCATTTTGATAGGGCGAAAAATAGACCCACAGCTTTCACTCCAAACCTGTTGTAAAAGGCGACTTATTAAGGATTTGCCGAAGTGGATGTGCTGGATCAAAAGATCCAGATATGACAGCATCGTTTAAATTATAACACAACATGCCGACAGCTTTTTAAGGGAGAACTGAGTATATTAATAATAATAATAATAATAATAATAATAATAATAATAATAATAATAATAATAATAATAATAATAATAATAATAATAATACTAATAACAAAAATAATAATAATCAGAAGAAGAATAAAATGAGGACCCAAAAAAAAAAAAAAAAAAGAACTAGATGTATTCCGACCTTATTACACCCCATCCACTTTTCCACATAAACACACACACACAAACACACACACACGCACGCACACACACACGCACGTACACATCAAAAAACAAAGTTCCCGAAGATATACGAGATAAACAGAGAGTTTGAGCAAAGAAGACACAAACAACAGATTGCAAAATTGAAACAACGATGCCAGCAGCAAGAGCGTACAAACTGAAAATCGAAATATCAAGAGGCAGAGGAAGAGCGAGAAGAATATGGACTGAATAAGTAACTGTCAGCGACCTAATTTACTATAATCATTTTCTATGGCTCGCTAGGTAGGCCAACTAACAGACTTCACTACCCTGGACACACTCAAAACACGCACCTGCTGAGTACAAACATAATCTTTAATGTACAATGAACAATACAGCTAGAGACACGTCAACTAAGCTGGTAGTTCTTATCCGAAACGGTGGCGTTGAGCAGCTTTTACATTCACTGGTCAACCCAAACCGTCCCCATGGATCCTTAAGAACACGACTCCTAGCTAACAGTTTATCAATGCTAACTAAGCCGCCGTCTATTGCCACACGGGACTCAGCGACACACGTAAGGTGTATGGACTAAGCATGTGTATGGACTAAGCATGACTGGGTAGTGATAACGCCATTAACAATGCGTGCCACACATTCACTGCTTAACAAATACTCTGCGGAACGTCTACTATACAAGGAACATTAACTCTACACTATCTCGTCGAAACATTAAATGGAAACACAGCCTAACAAAGATACTAAGCACAAATGCTATTTATTCTAGCCGTCACTAAACTAACGTACTTTTACCTAGTCAAAACGCTACGTCTGGTCCAGTCCAGTGTCACTATACAACTCCCCGAATCAGCTCTCTCCAAGCTCTTTTGTTCTCCTCTGCGTTCATGCCTGGACACGCGGTGATGCGTGTTAATCGTGGTACCTGGCTTGAGCCAGTTTAACTCAACCCAGTTTATTCCGTGGTCAAGTTGCCCAGTCTCACACTGAGCTTTACTGAAGGTCAACTCGTTCATACGTGATGATTTACTATGATCAACTCCGTTCATCCCATAGCCGAACTGGCCTCTGACAGTAACTGACACCTTGAGACTGCATAATATCACGGCATATCAAGCGCCTGAGCGTGCTCTGGCTTGACTGCCGATCTTCTGATGCACTGCGATGCACTGCGACGCCCAGCGGCATAAGCAGAAAAAAGGTTTTTGGACTCTGAAACAGACTAATTTAGTTTCCATCATTTTCAAAGGTAAAAACTGAATTGGAACTCGAACGATTTGGCATTAGAACGCTGTCTTTTAACGGATTATATTTGAATTCCGAGGTACGACTTGTTATTTTATAACAGGAAGTTCAAAAGAGCCATGTGTTTACCACGGATGTTTCAAACTGATCACATGCTGTTTTTTGTTGACACAACCGGTGTACACCTAACGTGTGTACTGGCTGTTTTTCACTCCAGGATGTAATCAACTACTGTTTTACACTGCTGTGCCCGGATGTTAGTCAAACAAGATAAATCTCAACATCCCATTCAACATCTCAAGATGGTTATAACGATCTCCACTAATTAAGTAACATACATTAGTGAAGTAATCAGGTAACAACAGAAAGTGTATTGATCGGCACTCATAGAAAGAAGTAGAAAGATAGAAGAACACTTTTTTTATTAGTGAAGTAAGTAAAGTAAAGTACTCTTCCACGTCTTCAGGCCTATTGGTCATATAGGGTTCATCCTCCTCCTCCTCCTCCTCATCATCATTATCATCATCATCATCATCAAGTGGCATGCTAGCTGGCGTAGGCGTTCGTGCATCTCCATAGATCTCGGTCTTTGGTGTTCTGAATCAGTTCCACTGATAATATTCCTCCATGCCACTGTCTGAAGCCATCCATCATCAGTTCTCTTGGTCTGCCTCTGCCTCTTCTACCAGTGATCTTTCCAGTCGTTACGATACTTTCCAGTGCTCCTTTTCTCATCACATGACAAAAAAAAAAAAAAAAAACGTTGTCTCTTTCTCATTGCTGTATATAATATTCTACTTTCATGAGCCATTTCCAGGCAATCGTTGTTAGTCATTCTGGCAGTCCTAGGTATTCGTAACATTTACCACATCTCAGCTGCCTCCAACATTCTTCTTACTTTGTTCACATTCCAGGATTCACTGCCATACAGGCTCGATTTAACATTTCAGTACCCGTTTTGGTAAATCATACGTTGGTACCCCTATTCTACACACCGGTACACACTAGCTCACATCTGATTGGTCGGCCTTGAGGCACCCGACCATCACACAAGGTCACGGGGGTGTTCCCAATGCCGCTGATATCGCGTGTTCTACATTTTACCATGCGAGCGCATCTAACACTACAAAAACATTTACAAACTTGGACTAACACACAACTCCCACTAGAGCGTGCTGTAACCTATGTCACAGGCAGTCTGTTTCTCGGAATAAAAAGGTAAATGCAAGATAACAACAGAGCGCCATACACATAACCTCAAATACGGCAGACTACTCCAACAAATTTATCAATAGAATGTGACCTACTTCCCGTGGGGACACTACAGTTTTTTAAAATCCCTTTTTTATATGCTTGGACCTTTATTTTATAGACCAAATGGCACTAGATGGGTGATGAAATCACGTCGGCAGCCTTCAACTTTGTTTTCCCTCTAGTATGTATGTGTGTATGTATATGTGTAAGTTGTACCCCACCAGGACATCACACGAAGCGATAAACACCCGGTGACAAAAAGTTGCACCATCCGGATGAGGATCACCCGTGGAGAGGTCCCATAAACCCCGTTCAGCCGTTAGGCCATATTTATGGGCCGGCTATAGTCAGGGACCCCTGTAAAAACCAGGGGGCTTCCAAAAAAAAAAAAAAAAAAATTGCATTCCACATATTAACCGCTCTAGTGTGTTCCCTTTCCCTTTTATATTTTAGCAATCAGCCAGTCAGCTTGTCCTGTTCAGAGTGTTGCCCTCTTCACTGCACGCATAAAAGTATTTTGATTTCTAGCCAATTTTCCAGCCATGTATAGTTTAATAACCAGTGCGTCTTCAATGTCTTGTATCCAGATTAGCAGAGGTTTTCTGGATACTGCACCTCCCTCCCCCACAATTGTTCTGTCCAGACCACAATGGCGTTTGACATGTCTGAAATACCTCAGCTTTTGGGAGAGGATGTTGTTTCCGAGCCAGTTCTCCTTGGTTTTCAGGTTATGCAGGTCGAGGTCATTTTTCTTTCTCTTGGCCCAAGGCATTCTACGAATTTTTTTCTCTGTAGCATTTCAATGAGGTGTCTGAGAAAGGCTGCAGGAGTGACCAGAAGAGATAAAGCAGGAATGAGGTCATTCGAGATAAAGTCGGCACAGAACCAATTCTAAATTACACAGAAAGACAGCAAATCAAATGGTTTGCCCACATGGAGAGAAGGCCTTTTGATGCTATACCATTCAAGGCATATACCAAAAGAGAAGAGGGACGTAGAGCAAGAGGTAGACCAAGAACAACATGAAAGGATAACATCAGAGAAAATTTTTTACAGCACAACGATGTGTCTATGGTTGAAGCAGCCAGAAGAGCACGAAGCAGGGCCTTATATCTCCCTTGACACCCGAAGGGGTTAAAAAAAAAAAGACGTAAAGAAAAAGAAGAAGAAGAAGCATTTCAGTTAAAAAGGTCCGATTTTCTTCTTCAAAGACTGAGTGAAAGTACACGACTCTCATCCACAAGTTGCCATTGGAACTTTTATTTTTTTAGAAATTCAAGATCTCAACAAATATTAAAAAAAAAAAAAAAAAATGCAAAATTAAAGTAAGCCGTTTGGTTCGGTCCATCTTTTCGCCTAACGGGTAGCCTCCTGCCCAGAGCGTCGCTCAAAGCACGATCCCCAAAATCTACATATACTCGCGAGGTTAGAAGAAGAAAGTCTACATAAAACATAAGAAACATCTATATTTGCACTCGAGGTTAGAAGAGGAATAGTCTACTTAAAACATGAGAAATATCTACATTTGCACTCGGGGTTAGAAGAGGGAAAGTCTACATAAAACATAAGGAACATCTTCAATTGCACTGGAGAAGAGGGAGCGTCTACATAAAACATACGGATCATCTACATTTGTACTGGAGGTTAGAAAAGGGAAAGTCTACATAAAACATAAGGAAGATCTACAATTGCACTGGAAAAGAGAGAAAGTCTACATAAAACATACGGAGCATCCACATTTGCACTCGTGGTTGCAAGAAGAAAGTCTACATAAAACACAAGGAACATCTACACTGAGTGTAGAAGAGGCAGACATAGACAAACCATAAACTGCGTGAAAACCTCGGGGTAGAAGATGAAAGTCTAGTCAAAATTGTCGCTATACCAACAAATTATTCTTTTAGCAACGAGTGAAGCGTTCATTCCTGTAAATTTAGCGTAAATGATGAATCGGTAAAGCAATACGTGTACCGAAACGTGAACTAATTATCAATTTATCTTCCCAGACAGTAGCTCTAGAACACGTTTCTTAAGGACCGTATTCTAAAGACTCCCAAACTTATGAGGCAAGCGTCCCCAGTTTTAATAAACGATAATAATTTAGAAGGAAATATTCAGCCCCCTCCCCCCCCCCCCAAACCCCCTCACAACCTGCCCTTTTCCTGCCAGAAATCTACTTTCCATAATCGAATAAACAGAAGCCCCAGGGTGAATTCAGTGCAATACTGGAAAGTGGGTTTAAAAAAAAAAAAACAGGGGGAAGGGTGGGGGATAAACATTCTGACCCTCATCATGCAGACTGTAAAAAAAAGAAAGAATTTAGGATCTGCTGAAATCGTATTTATGGAACTGAAAAGCACAAATAACATAGCCTAGCTGTAAAGCACGTGTTGCCGCCATATATGCACATTTTTTGTCACAAACACATCGGGTATTTACAAACCCGCCCACAGAATAATGCAGACAAAACAATCATACACATCACTGGCTAATCATGAAATGAATGTTCCACCCTTCGCTCACTCAAACTGGTATAGCAGCGCCCTTTTGGACAGCTTACACTAGTCGCCACTACCCCTGAGCTGACCGCTACAGTGAATAACTCTCCAGCTTCCCTCACTTCAGGGATCGCCGTAAGAATGAATAGGATACATCTGCTACTCAACTTGACCTCCTTTGCTCTAAGCGTAGCAGACACCGTCACATCGGCTGAATGGAAACTTCAGAAAAATTGATCTCCAGAATGAGCACACAGCACATCAGCCTGGTTGAAGGAACTCCGATGACAGGCATGCATCCTGGCATCCCTTTCAGCACACAGCTGTCGCTGACATCTATGCTGTCTTGTTTCACTAGTGATCCTACCGCCTCAAATTCGTCGTCACCCAAGACAGCTTTTTCTTTAATTAGTCCAGCTCTCTTCGCCTAACTCAGCCACCTGGACTTCTCTTCCTTCGATTGCACTCTCGACTGTCCTCTAGACCAGTCTCTCGCGAGTGCTTCCACTTCGAACGTTCCCAAATGATGTTCGAGCTCTCAGCTGTTCTCTCAACTGAACTCCACCCTAGTCTAGACGCCTGCCCCTTGTAAGCTCCCCCGTACACACGAGACGCTCACTGTTATGCGTGATTCCCCTTCATTGAGAACCATACTTTTCCGTGCGACTGCTGCTGTCCACGCACTAAGTATGATAATTCGCCCGCTCGGGGCTGACACTTTGTGAATTCACTGGTCCATCAAGCCCTGAGTGTAAACTGAATTGTTATAATAAGTAAAAAGAAACTCCACAGGGAAGCATGTACAGCAGAAGTACCAATCATCAGTAAAAGTGATAACTCGTCCACAATTGTTTCGGCCCACGAGCTCTTAGACAATCTCAGAAGATGGGCCCACCTGAGTTCATGAAGCTCAGGCTAGATCTGCTCCTGCTGCACGTATTACCGGATGTTCTCGGACAGGGGCAAGACAAATTGGTGACTATGCATTAGGTACTGTGAGGTTCGAAGTTTATTTCTAATCGCTGCGGTAGCCTGTTAGAACAGTCGGCGTACCTAGACAACCAAGTGGCAAGCTTACTGTTGGTTTATCCGACACATGATAGACTTTGTTGGCAAAATGGCAGAGGGACACCGGCAGACAATTCGGACACGATGGACTTTCGGGGATAAGACTTTCTTTTTCACTAGACACCCGAACCAGCCAACAGAGGCCCGTCCCCCACGACGTTCCGTTGTGTCCAGAACCAGCTCAAGTCCCTCTCAGCAGCCTCGCCCAGTTGTTTTAGTGATTGTTTGCACTCGTTTCCTCGCAAGTCCAGCTGTTTTATCACATTGTACACAGAAGTGGAAACGAGATCTCTTGCGCCTACCTCGACGGCGAAGATTCTTACTGTGTACGCTTCGTCTCTCCTCAGACCAGCTGTGAGGTCACTGTATTTCTCCAGCCTATACATATGAGTCCATTTGCGACTCATACTACTCGATCAGGTTGAGCTGACGTTTCTTCGCAGAGTGCGGCACTATGTCGGGTCGCAGGTCGATCTTCCGGATTAACTCTGGGTACTTTTCACGTCCAGGCAGGTCAACCGCCAGTAGCCAGTCCCTCGCACAGTCAAGCATCGATGGAGCGTATGCGACCTTGTTGAATTTACCTTTATTAATCTGCCCAGCCTTGAGAAGGCGCACGGGGACAACGGTAGGACTGGCCCTCGCATTGGCCCTCATCCCAGCTTGGTCTACAACGGCCGCTAACACTTTCAGGGCCTTGTTGTGGCGACAAGTGTATCTACCCTCACATAGGGCTTTTCTGCACGCGGACAATACGTGCTCGAGCGTCTGTTTAGCTCTACATAATGAGCATGCCGGGTCGGTAGCCGCATTCCATTTGACCCTGTTGACACCGGACGGTAACACATATATTGACTTAAGCCGAACTGACATCTGCTAGCTTAAGTCAACACTGCACCAAATACTGACTTAGGTTTCAGGACATTCCTATGGACTCACGAAAACACAGTTTGCACGACATTGTCCCTAACAATGCGGCAACCCTCCCTCATTTTGA
This sequence comes from Candidula unifasciata, assembly GCA_905116865.2. Classification (NCBI taxonomy): domain Eukaryota; kingdom Metazoa; phylum Mollusca; class Gastropoda; order Stylommatophora; family Geomitridae; genus Candidula; species Candidula unifasciata. The sequence continues at coordinate 242,102 of CAJHNH020000076.1, read as the reverse complement.
ATAAATGGTTGTCAGAAGTAATGGTTAGGTCAAAAGCGAATAGTGCCCACATGTATAATACAAGTCAACGGCGTTGTTTAATGACAAATGCATATATTTAATTATTTAGGCACATGGATAACACCCTACGGAAGATGTATGACAGAGTTAAAGAACAGAACACTGCATTCTCAAACTAGATTGTATCAAATTAGTACATTTTGCTCATTGAATCCATGGCGGTGGGATAAGAAAAGGGATTCACGCAAGTTATAAAGAAAACAGCTATAGAATACAAGGCACCAAAATGTGCGTAGATCATAATAGCTCACTCGAGTAAGAAACTTTTTGACAAGTGCAGATACACATGTGCGTATTGACAAGTGCAGATACACATGTGCGTATTGACAAGTGCAGATACACATGTGCGTATTGACAAGTGCAGATACACATGTGCGTATATCGGCATCACAAGAGGAAGCAACAGCAGCAGAGGAAGCAACAGCAGCAGAAGTAGCAGCAGCCGCAGCAACAGCAGAAGAAGAAGGTGAAGGAGGATGAGATAGATAGATAGATAGATAGATAGATAGATAGATAGATAGATAGATAGATAGATAGATAGATAGATAGATAGATAGATAGATAGATAGATAGATAGATAGATAGATAGATAGATAGATAGATAGATAGATAGATAGATAGATAGATAGATAGATAGATAGATAGATAGATAGATAGATAGATAGATAGATAGATAGATAGATAGATAGATAGATAGATAGATAGATAGATAGATAGATAGATAGATAGATAGATAGATAGATAGATAGATAGATAGATAGATAGATAGATAGATAGATAGATAGATAGATAGATAGATAGATAGATAGATAGATAGATAGATAGATAGATAGATAGATAGATAGATAGATAGATAGATAGATAGATAGATAGATAGATAGATAGATAGATAGATAGATAGATAGATAGATAGATAGATAGATAGATAGATAGATAGATAGATAGATAGATAGATAGATAGATAGATAGATAGATAGATAGATAGATAGATAGATAGATAGATAGATAGATAGATAGATAGATAGATAGATAGATAGATAGATAGATAGATAGATAGATAGATAGATAGATAGATAGATAGATAGATAGATAGATAGATAGATAGATAGATAGATAGATAGATAGATAGATAGATAGATAGATAGATAGATAGATAGATAGATAGATAGATAGATAGATAGATAGATAGATAGATAGATAGAGAGAGAGAGAGAGAGAGAGAGAGAGAGAGATAGATAGATAGATAGATAGATAGATAGATAGATAGATAGATAGATAGATAGATAGATAGATAGATAGATAGATAGAGAGAGAGAGAGAGAGAAGGGGAGAATGAGACAGAAGAGGAGGACAAACTGCGACGAAAGTGGCAGAGAAGAATGAGAATGAGAAAAAAAAAAACTTAAAAAATAGTCACCACTTATATCAGGGGGAAGAACACACATTAATGCTAATAACTAAAAATAAACAAAAAGAGCCACAAACTGCTATTTAAAAAAAAACAACAACCCCAAAGTCAGTGCACTGTGCCAACTCTAGGTGACACAACCACAGGAGATTCGAGAAGAGAAACTAGAGACCCAAAGGTAAGTAGAGGAGTTTTTGTTGAATCATGCAGATAGAGAAAGAAGTATGGACTGAACTGATTGGCAGGACATATTTACACTGGTGGCAGAACTAAGATAGGCAGCATGTGAGATCGTGCGGGGAATACACAATGAGATACTGCGTATAGTCCCAATGGAGGAGAAAGTGATTCCATCTGCATGTACTTGTGGAGAATCAACAGGATGTGGAATCTGTTACAGAGCCGGGTTTCTGAGTTGGCCGAAAGGTACGGGAGAACGATCCGGGAAAGAGTTAATGCTTAGCATTTACAGTAGTTACGGAGGAAGGTGACCAGGCACGCTTGGGAATATTCTGAAAGCAGTGATGTCAGTTCTTCATTCATTAATTTATTCATATTTTCATCTTGGACATTTATTTTTGAACTATCTGCCACAGCGGGCCACACTAAGACTTACAACGGGTTTAGAGGGAGTGGAAGACCTCGGAAATAATTGAATGATGGCGTTAAGAACAGCCTTACAGAAACGAACATCAGTCTTAATAATGCTCTTGACAGAGCTCATCAGCGAATGTTACATCTTCACCTGACACTTTGATGAGGTAAAGGTGGAAGAGAAGAAAAAGAAGAAGGAGAAAAAGGAGAAGAAGAAAAAGAAGAAGAAGAAGAAGGAGAATTAATTTATTTATTCATTAACTCATGAGTTGAGCTGAGTTAAGTCAAGCATTGACATCACAGCACTCGGGGCATTACCATGCATGCAGAGTTCCAATACTGATGGTACCGGTTACAATCTGGTTAAAAGTCCGTTTTGCCTTTCCTCTGAGTGTAGTGAGCCAACATTCATTCATTCATTCATTCATTCATTCATTCATTCATTCATTCATTCATTCATTCATTCATTCATTCATTCATTCATTCATTCATTCATTCATTCATTCACTTATTTACAGTGGATGTGTTGTTAATAGTGCCGTGTTAACTCATAGGCCCCCGTACACTTGTCAGAGGGTCCCACAATCATAGGGGCCCTATGGTAATTCGTGTACGTTAAGTGACTAGCTGTAAATAAAAATGTCATTCTTGTGACTGGCTGCCGTAGGGACACCAGCACGGTTGCTTGATCAGGCGTCCATAATGAGGCTAAGACGGCTCTGGCTGCCTTCTTCTTCTTCTTCTTCGCATTCACCGTCTGTAAAGTAGGGTGGGAAGTTCAGGGTGTTCGTCCACCTCCTGACTTTAGTTCCAGAATCTGAGTGTTGCCTGCACATCCGTTTTACAGATAATGCTTTTTTTTTTTTTAATTCAGACTCTTGGTTTCTTGTTTCTTAAATAGGTGTACTCAAAATTCGAAGGACTGCCCCATTTAGCCGACTCCTACGACATGCTTGTTGGGGAGACATTAGGTCTGTTCGTGTTTTCCCCCCAACAATAGGGCCCCGTAACCCTCACGGGGAAGTTGAAGTCTTAATATGTGAATGTGGAAATGTACTAAGATGTGTGTATGTGGAAATGTACTAAGATGTGTGTATGTGGAAATGTACTAAGATGTGGTGTATGTGGAAATGTACTAAGATGTGTGTATGTGGAAATGTACTAAGAAGTGGTGTATATGGAAATGTACTAAGATTTGTGTATGTGGAAATGTACTAAGATGTGGTGTATGTGGAAATGTACTAAGTGGTGTGTATGTGGAAATGTACTAAGATGTGGTGTATGTGGAAATGTACTAACATGTGATGTGTGTGGAGATGTACTGAGATGTGTGTATGTGGAAATGTACTAAGATGTGGTGTATGTGGAAATGTACTAAGTGGTGTGTATGTGGAAATGTACTAAGATGTGGTGTATGTGGAAATGTACTAACATGTGGTGTGTGTGGAGATGCACTATGATGTGGTGTATGTGACATGTACTAAGATTTGATGTATGTGGAAATGTACTAAGATGTGGTGTATGTGGAAATGTACTAAGATGTGGTGCATGTGGAAATGTACTAAGATGCGGTATAAGTGAGTGTGTGAGTATATGTGTGTCTGAGCGTGTGAATAGTTCCACGAGAGCGTTAATCAGTGAACCGCAGTTCGAATTTCCTTCCAAATCGGTCACGCCGTGATTGCTTCTCTCTTGTACCAGTGAAAATCACACACAACCCGCATCACTGTCCCTTGTGAATCACATGTTAAGCACATCGTAGCTGGACAAAACCAGTAGCATACTCACGCATTGATGAGCCGCCGTCGCCCAGCGGTTAGACGCTGGCCTGTGGATCGGAACGCCCTGGATTCGGTTCCTCACAAGGGCCGGACTTTTTCAAAAATGACCTTGGCTCCCAGGTCGACCCAGCCTCGAGTGGGTACCAGGTCACCGGAAACCAGCTGACCATATCACCCACCAAGGGCCGTTTAGTCTATAAAATATAGATCTATCCCTATAGACCCAATACGTCTGAAGGTGTGGAAAAGGATTCTTTACTTTTTACTCACACTTTAACACACAAGGCGGCATCGAGGTCACAGTGTTTTTTTTTTAAAATCTGTGAATGTACTGAAGCCTGTACGTGCGTTTGTGTATACGTGTACACTGGTTTTTGTATGTGTATACGCAGGTCAGCCGTCTGTGGATTAGGCGTTGCGAACAAGCTTCGTAATGACGGGGTCAGGGTTTCGATTTCAGCTGCTGGACTTGCGCCTTGCGTTAGTTTCGACAGTGGTATCGAGAAGCCGACCGTCAGAGAGCAATGGCAAACTACTGGACCTAAAGTATCCTAGAAAAACCACAACAGCCAAAAAAATAACGGGGTTGGTTCTTCAGCGTCCTGTACAGGATTCACAACTAACTTTTTATTCACTGATTAGTGTATGTGTGCATTTACATGTGTGAATGTATTGGTGTATGTTGAATGTATATCTATATAACACGACATATTCTTCTTTGCATTCATATCCCCATGACCTTAATTAAAACTCCAGTTTTTCTTCGCCATATGGTATTGTCGAATGACGAATTTATTTTACATATATGTAAATTATGATTTCTGTAGACTAAATTAAAATTCCCCCACGACATTCTTTGCCAATTGATTTTACTAGTATGTAATTACACACATGACGAGTCTTCCTTCCTCCCAAACGCAATAAAACATAAGCCTTCCTTTTTTTTACGTTTAAATATACCCACAAACATTTAACTCCTTTCAATCAAAGTAACGAATGTGCATAAAAAGTTTCAGTTCTTAGAAGATCTTTATTTTCTTGGCATTAAAACAGACCTCAATTTAACTAAAACGGGGCATTTACCAGATAATCGCTGAATTTGTTAGTATAAGTAATTTCGCTGTGAGTTACACCCAATACCAGGAAAGCTTTCATGCAGAAATGACAATTAATTGCTTGAAACGTAAACTTTTGTTTAAATTGCTATGTCGCCTGTTTCAACAAAATAGTTGAACAAATTTATCCCAGGGAAGCAATTAAACATTAGGTAATTGCTGTTATTCTACGACGGAATGGTTCAATAGTATATACATTTCACCTAATGCTTAAATTAAAATCTATATTACAGTGGATCTGAATAAAAACCCCAGAGGGTTTCCGTAGTTTTACCATGTTTACCTACACAGGACTGAGGCCGTAGGTTTCTTTTCTTTTAAAACCGTCTTTATCCGTATAGGACTGAGGGCCGCATTGTTTTTACTGTCTAATATCAGCTCGGTATGGTAAACATTTAGGTAGCTAGTACAATTAACTATGTTTGGCTGTATCTGTGTATACACCACTTCTTCTTCCTCTTCCTCCTCCGCTGCTTCCGCCTCTTCTTCTTCTTCTTCTTCTTCTTCTTCTTCTTCTTCTTCTTCTTCTTCTTCTTCTTCTTCTTCTTCTTCTTCTTCTTCTTCTTCTTCTTCTTCTTCTTCTTCTTCTTCTTCTTCTTCTTCTTCTTCTTCCTTTAACCTTCAATGTAGCATAGGCCCTCAACCAGTTCACGCCAAGTAGTTCTATCCTTCTATATTACTTGCAGTGCACTCCACGCCCTCGCCATCTTGTAGCTTCATTCTCGAGCTCCCTCCTCCGTGTCTTGTTTTAAAAAGTCTGCCTTTATTTATATGACCCTGTGGGTTCCAGTGCAAAGACATTCTAGATGTATGTTACTTGATGTAATTGCATATCCTTTACATGACGCCCCAAACCATGCCCAGTATACTGATTCTTTCATAAGCGAACAACTCACAGTACGTTTCTTGGTTTTTGGAGATATTACATGTTGTGACCACAGACGAAGGTCGTATGAGCCCTCTGTATGGGAACCATTCGTTTAATTACTTTGCATCAAAGCGTCCCGGTTCAACCCTGCAAGGTTAAGTAGATTCTACTTACAAACTTTTTATCTTGGGATATAAGAATGATTTAAAAAAATCCTAGGACCTGAAAGAATTGAAATACGATTGAAATATACATTCAAATGTCAAATAATCAAACGAACAACATTTGTCTCGTCCTGTTACATCAGTCCGACGTTTCAGACACGAAAGTCTTTATTAGGGACATAGCAAATACTGAAACAAAACGTAGCGCTATACACATTAGGGAAAAGACTTTTGTTGGATCCGCATTCGAGTAGTGACTCTTTGAGTCAGTAGGTGTTAGTTAGTTAATCTTTCAGTCTTCATTCCCGAAGGAAAAAAAAAAAAAAAAACGTAAAGATAAGTAGGGAACACCGCGCTTCCCAAATTTTCAAGGTGATGACAAGTTTATTATATTCGCCTACTTCATACTGTGTGGGTGCAGTGATGTATCGAATATTTGTACAGATTTAACCAAATGTGAAGATATGGTGCTAACAGTCTCAAACCACACGAGCGACATAATGATTTTCAGCGATTTCCTTACAAACATCGAGTATGATCTCTTCATTACAATTCTGATAATTGTCATCTCTAGTCCAGTTGGACTCTTCGGTCTTTTTGCCAACTCCACTAACCTGGTTGTGTTTTACAAACAAGGATTTACAGAATGTGTGAAAATTAGTTTGTTTGCTTCAGCTGTTTCAGATATTGGCGGGCTCGTAAGTCTGCTTTATGTTAACGTCTGTCTGGCACCATAGCTGCAGAAGGCAGACATCGACATCAAACCCAGGGATGTGATGTTGCTAACCGGGGCTTGGCCACATATTTGCTATTTTAGGGCGACATGTTGGATAGGTGTTCTGTCCTTTTTAGGACGAAATTTGTTGTTATTTGAAGCCACACCCTGGCTTTTGCCAGGGGCCGCAATATAGGCAGGCCATAAATATGGCCAATTGTCTGAACGCGGTTTCTGGGACCTTTCCACGGCGATCCTTACCCACATGGTGGCACATTGTGTCATTGGGTGTTTATCGCTTGTGTGATGTCCTAGTGGGGTAGAAAGTCAGTCAGTCAGTCAGACATGTTGGATTACAGTATTCATCAGCTGCGAACGCTGCGTCTGCATCACACTTCCCTTCAAAGTAAAATCCATGTTTGTTCCGAAAATGGTCGTGTTATTCTTAGTTGGGATATTTATAATGTCTGCTGTGGGAGTAGTTCCGGCATATTTTGCGTTCTCATTAGAATGGCAATTCGACCGCTCCCGAAATAGGTCATTTTTCCAACAAAGTGTTGAACCAAATCTATCTTTACTTCTCGGAACAACATATTTCCAGATCCTTCTCCAATGTGCTTCGTTTGCAACCATAACAATTCTTACATACATTCTTATAATTAAACTTAAGTCAACACGATGAAGGGCATCTATGACATCAAAAAGAGACCAAAGCAATTGTATTCCTAACCGAGAAAAGAGAACTATAAGAATGGTTATTTTAATAACGTGCATTCAGATTGTGTGTTATATTCCCAGTACGTTGTGTCAGCTAGTGTGGCTGTTTGATTCAAAGTTTAGCACCGGCGGGCCCTACAACATCTTGCAGATGGCTTGCTGGTTGACCGGGTTTTTTATGGAGGGTGTAAATTCTAGTATCACCGTGTTTGTGTATTACAACATGAGTTCTGCCTTTAGAGAGATATTTGTTTGCTTTTTTTGGGAATTAAAAAATGAGAGACTAAAAGTGCGAATTTGACAAATTAGCTGGAGACGTTCTGTTTGCAGGTCACTCGTTGGGCAGAAATCCTTTTCCAGCAGTGGAATGCGCGTAATTAGCTTGTACTTGGTTTGACATGACCAAAAGCATATCCACGTGGTCATGTTAGAATATGCGAGAGGCTGTGCATTTGTGGTATGTGGTTAGTGATTATTATTAATATATTTGTTCCCCCCTCCTCCCCCACACATGAATTATAGTAATAAATTTCGAAATAATATAGAATCAGTTCACAGATACTCACACAGCGAAAACAGAACTTCTATACCTGGTAATAGGATTCACTTGCCCCTTGCAAATTTCCTAACTGTATCCCCCTCCTATATCCTGTGAAAGCTGGGGATTGGGGGGGGGGGGGGGGAGTGCATTATGATATCTGAGCCATAGATTCTTACCTCAAAGTATAAAGAATATAAACTTTGGCTATCTTCCGAATAACGGTCCCAAATTATCGATAAAGAAAATAAACCTTAACAGGGCCTCAGTCACATGTCAATTTACACTTCTGGCGACTTAAATTGCGCACTTCCGGCGACATCCGCCACCGCCGAGAGTATACCCTGTGGATTGGGGCAAAACTAGATGGCTGGGACTCACGAGCAGCAGCTACCGCATTTCCTGCAGCTGCCATTTTATTTGCTCGTGAGTCTTAGCTATCTAGTTTAGCCCCAGTCCACGCCGCGTGAGCGGCGTGTGGGATACACTCGGCGGTGACGGAAGTTCGCAATTCGGCGGCGGCGGTATAGTCCCCGGAAGTACGCAATGGACACGTGACTGAAGCCCTGTTAGGGTATATTTTCTGCCTCGATAACTTGTAACCGTTATTTGGAAGATAGCCTGAACTTTTTCGACCTGTGATTTGAATCTCAGTGTAAACAGTGTTTAAACAGATGACGATATATGCATATATATTTTTTATACATAATTAAAGCTTTACAAAAGTAGTATCGTGCTTTACAAAAGTAGTATCGTGTACTATTTTGAGATGCCTGTGTTGGAACGTCTTTTTCTTCCTGGAGTATGATAGAACTTAACGAGCAAATAGGTTAGCGTGTATTTCAAAAAAGGAAAAATCACTCACTATATTGCATAGTTGATTACCTTGTATGTTTACATTTTTCTCGTCAGTAAATTACTACTGTTAAATTAAAAGTTTAAATCTATGCGGTCTACTTCATTGCACCGAGTTTTATCTCCGCAGAATAGCTAGCCACTCGCGGACAGCGTGACAGAAAACACGAACACCGTAGATCCGGCGACAATCCCCTTGGATATCAGTAAAAACTGAACTCGTGAACCGAGTGACGGAGCCCAAAAATGAGCTCATGACCTTCAAAGAACAAGGCAAATGGCTGGACCTCTTTGCCACGCAGACCACAAAATATTAATTCAAAGTCTAAGCTATCACTGGATCGATTGATCGCTCGCTTTGTCCCATTCCGGCTGACTGTCCAAAGGTTCACCATGCATTAATATGGCAGAGAGTTTAGGCACATCCCAGATAATCAAGGTCATCTTCCAAAGATGTTATAATTATGGCTCCTGTAACGGTTACAGATGTAAGGTGTTCTGTGTGGACAAGAACACAGTCATTGACTGACTCCTACAGAGTATCCAATAACAAACCTGTCAACCAACTAACAAAACAGCTAACCATTCAAGGGGCCAGCCAACCAACTAACAAAACATCTAGCCATTCAAGCACCCAACCAACCAACTAACAAAACATCTAACCATTCAAGCGACCAACCAACCAACTAACAAAACATCTAGCCATTCAAGCGACCAACCAACCAACTAACAAACATCTAACCATTCAAGCGGCCAACCAACCAACTAACAAAACATCTAACCATTCAAGCGACCAACCAACCAACTAACAAAACAGCTAACCATTCAAGCGACCAACCAACCAAGTAACAAAACAGCTAACCATTCAAGCGACCAACCAACCAACTAACAAAACAGCTAACCATTCAAGCGACCAAGCAACCAACTAACAAAACAGCTAACCATTCAAGCGACCAACCAACCAACTAACAAAACATCTAACCATTCAAGCGGCCAACCAACCAATAAACAATTAAACAAATAAACAGCCAACCAATCAACCAAACAACCAACCATACAACCAACTATTCATGGAACCAACCAACCATACAACCAACCAATCATACAATCAACCAATCATACAACCAACCAACTATACAAAGAGTCAGCAAATCAACTAACCAAGTAAAAACGCAAGCAATTAAATAAAAATCAACAACTGAGCAATCAGTTGCAAATAAGGCAAGAAAGCAAGCGGTAAACCAATCAATCAACCAATTAACCACCCAGCCAACCAACAAAATAACCTACCAGCCAAGCAAAGAAGGGAAGAAGACAAGGGATAAAAGCAACCAACTAAGCAACACTAGATGCACACACAAGTTTAGGTCGACCCAGCATAAAATCTGTCCCATGCAAACTTTTGAAAAGTAAACGCGGCCGGCGTTATGTTGAACACATCACCCCATTGAGTGCCGACTGGTCGATACAAATATGAATCTAAGCACTAAATTATGACAATGATGACAGATGATTTGTACTAGTGGCACGGAGGGATATCATCGGACCGAGATCTGTGGAGATGAACAAACGCTTATGCCAGTCGGCAGGGCACGTGATGATTATGATTATGAACACCATATGAACATAGCGCCAATGTGTGAAAAAATGTCCTTAACATAAATTTTATTTCAAACTCACACAGGTCTAATCTACGCAAATAATTTCCATTAATTTCTATAACGGAAATTGACTGTTAGGTCGACACAACCTACAAAAGAGTAGTGTTAGTTACCTTCATTCTTGAGCCCAAGGCGGCGCATAAGGGCAGAGGTCATAGCTCTCAATGTCTGGCAGTTCGTTGCCACCTGTTCTAGATCTTGGATGTTTGTTAGGCCGATGGTTGAACCTTCCCCGATGAAGGTTCCACGCAGGGTGTCTCTTGGTCTTCCCCGTTTTCTGTTAACTTCCCGTGTCAATATACGGGCTTAATGAGGGAGTCTAGTCTTGTCCATTCTGAGTGCAAGGTCGATGTAGTTCCAGCGGAGCTTTTTTTTTTTATAAAACTGGATTCATTATCTTGCTCGGTCTTTTATTTTATTTTCGTATTGGATCTGAAATCTGTCCAGTGGAAATTTAATATTCTTATAAGACATCTGTTCCAAAAATTGCATTAGAAATTTTTTTTTTTTTTTAAAGCAACCGTTGCTTTCCAACTCTCGCATCCATAAGTAGTGTCTTGGGAAGTAAAGACAGTGGTTTCATGTTGAGTGCATCAATCATCTCGTACTGATTCGTCTATAAGAAACATGAGTCAAGCATCCACTTGCTACACTGGCGTGAATAGAGTCCTTGACTACATAACACGGAAAACCACATGTATACGATGGTGCGTTATTAATATCCTACCCCAAACAGGGGAACTTCACAGGTCATGGGACAGTCTAAAATTTCAGGGGGTGGTACCTAGGCTGCATGCAGGGGTGGGACCTAGGCTGCAATCTCTCGTGGAACGCAGGTCTGTTTAGGGTAGGGCCAGTTTTAGACGCTTTTGGGTCGCTAAAAGCATCAAAAAGCCGGGAAACCCAGTCTTGCCACCCCCTTAAATGTTGCACCGTCCTGTGACGTCATCTGGGGTAGAATATTAATAAAGCACCGAAACGCAGTTGACTGTAGATTTCTAAATGCTTTAAAGTAAAGTTCTAAAATCCAACACGCGTGTCATGAAAACTCCTTACTGTAGTCCCATTGTAGGTTCTGGGGTCCCAGTGTGAGAAAAAAGAATGGAAACAGTCTCCTTAACAGCAGATCGTAAGTGTCGACTAATTAGGGATGTTTCCTTCAAAATGAGAGTGCATCTGCGTGACAGGAGATACCAACGTTCTGCGTGGAATAAGCCATATGTGAAAAACGGATGTGCCTGCAAAACTCAGGTGGGAGCAAGACTAAAGTCCAGTAGTGCATCAGCAAATTGTAGCCGGAGTTTACAGCCGGTGAAAGCAACCAAAAAAAAAAAAAAAAAGGAGTAGAAGAAGACAAAGATACTCGAAAAAGACACAGCAATTTCCATTTTGCTCGTTACTTGATTGCACGCCTGCAAATCTATTTACCATTCCCGTCTCGGTTTTAGAATTTAGAATAAATTTGTGTTTTTTGTCCACAGGGGGTCAGTGTCATCTTAGTATGCCGCAGGTGACGAGGGTGAATGCTGGCAGTGAGATAATGTCTAATGATGATATAATATTTATAATCTACATGTGTGTTTCAATGCCACATTTTTGTATGGCGGTGGGGGGTTGGGGGGGGGGGGATAGGCGACGATGAGGACGAAGAAGCAGAGGAAGAAAAAGCAGAAGCAGCAGCAGCAGCGGAAGAAGAAGAAAAAAAAGAAGAAGAAGAAGAAGAAGAAGAAAAAGAAGGAGAAGAAGAAGAAGAAGAAGAATAAGAAGAAGAAGAAAAAGAAGGAGAAGAAGAAGGAGAAGAAAAAGAAGAAGAGGAAGAAGAAGGAGAAGAAGAAGAAGAAAAAAAGAAGAAGAAGAAGAAAAAGAAGAAGAGGAGAAGGAAAAAATAGAACAATTATAGGTGGCTCTGTAAGCATAAGTGTAACAAAAAAAAAAAAAAAAAAAAAAAAAAAAAAAAAAAAAAAAAAAAAAAAAAAAAAAAAAAAAAAACTGTCATTGTCCATAACCAATTCATGCATGGATACATACATACATACATACATACATACATACATACATACATACATACATACATACATACATACATACATACATACATACATACATACATACATACATACATACATACATACATACATACATACATACATACATATATATATACATACATACACAAATACATACATACATACATACATACATACATACATACATACATACATACATACATACATACATACATACATACATACATACATACATACATACATACATACATACATACATACATACATACATACATACATACATACATACATACATACATACATACATACATACATACATACATACATACATACATACATACATACATACATACATACATAACACACACATTTACACACACACACATACATACACGCATGTACACATACATGTATGTAAACATAAGTGGCTGAAACAGCAGACATACAGGTATACAGGCAAACCGACTTACAGTAGGCAGGCAGACAGACAGACACACAGACAGATAGACATATAGAGAGATAGACGGACAGACATAAAGATTAGATAGATAGATAGATAGATAGATAGATAGATAGATAGATAGATAGATAGATAGATAGATAGATAGATAGATAGATAGATAGATAGATAGATAGATAGATAGATAGATAGATAGATAGATAGATAGATAGATAGATAGATAGATAGATAGACAGATAGACAGATAGACAGATAGACAGATAGACAGATAGACAGATAGACAGACAGACAGACAGACAGACAGACAGACAGACAGACAGACAGACAGACAGACAGACAGACAGACAGACAGACAGACAGACAGACAGACAGACAGACAGACAGACAGACAGACAGACAGACAGACAGACAGACAGACAGACAGACAGACAGACAGACAGACAGACAGACAGACAGACAGATAGACAGATAGACAGATAGACAGATAGATAGATAGATAGATAGATAGATAGATAGATAGATAGATAGATAGATAGATAGATAGATAGATAGATAGATAGATAGATAGATAGATAGATAGATAGATAGATAGATAGATAGATAGATAGATAGATAGATAGATAGATAGATAGATAGATAGATAGATAGATAGATAGATAGATAGATAGATAGATAGATAGATAGATAGATAGATAGATAGATAGATAGATAGATAGATAGATAGATAGATAGATAGATAGATAGATAGATAGATAGATAGATAGATAGATAGATAGATAGATAGATAGATAGATAGATAGATAGATAGTTGGAAATTAGTTTTAAATTCCAATTTATAAACTGGGGGGAAACAAAAGTTTGTATAACAGATGTGACAAGTAAAAATGAACCCGGTCTTAAAATTAGTTACCGCCTACCTCAAAACTCCTTTGCGCACTCAAGTTCCCCAGTTTGAAACAAACTGAAATAAGTAGGGAGACTGAGCCTACGTCACCAAAACAACATGTAGACCGTCTGTCAAGTTTCATCATGGAATCATGGAAACGACACCGGTGGGAACACGCCAATGTGGCAACAATCAAACATTACATAACAATGTATCTACACATACTCAGGCATTATTTGTTTGGTTTCACATTTCTAGAAAATGTGGGCACAAAATAGGCCTTGGAAAACACAAATCCTTATAAATACTTAGGGTCTGAGATGGACTTGGCGAGCTTGATTCCTTTCCTAGAGTGGTCGGTCAGTCTTACGTTGGTCAAGGAGTGTGATTTGGTCTGCTTTCAATAATGTCTTCTTTGAGCTTTGTTACGCTGTTGCTAGCAGCAGCTGTATGCTGTAAGGCTAGTGTGGTAAAACGGCAGGTAAATATATACGTTGTCATCATCATCATTGTTTCATCATCGTTGTCATCAGCATCATTATTATCATCATCATTGGAATTTTAACTCTTCGCTTGCTGCTGGAGATGGGAACGGGGCGCTAATGGGGGTGTCTCGAGTGCTGGGATGTCGATTCTTACTTCAACATTCAACATATCATCATCATTAATGTAGTCATCCTCAGCATCATCATTATCGTACTCATCATAACCATCATCGATTGTCAGTAGGCCAAATGTAAAACGGACATGCCCTATAATAACAAATTGGTCCTTTGTTCGCTCATGTTCATTATCGTTTTCAGCACCATAGTCTACAGTCGCCGTCATTACTAACCATTATTATGACTAAGTTTAGTTTCATGTGTATCGTCATCATAATCTTAAGCCACAATCCTTTCGCCATCACAGTCATCACCAACATCACCACCATCATCCCCATTACCCGATCAACAACATCAACCAATCACCATCATCACTCCATTAACACCATCACCCCCACCACCACTCCCGTCCAACACCATCACTCAACCACCACTAACATCACCCCACCAACACCATCACTCCCATCAACAACATCACACAAATACCACTCCCATTAACACCGTCCCTAAGTTAACACCATCACCCCAATTAAAACCATAACCCACATCTACACCATCACCCAGTCAACATCATAACCATCATTAACACCATTA
This sequence comes from Candidula unifasciata, assembly GCA_905116865.2. Lineage (NCBI taxonomy): Eukaryota > Metazoa > Mollusca > Gastropoda > Stylommatophora > Geomitridae > Candidula > Candidula unifasciata. Next base: position 227,057 of record CAJHNH020000076.1, on the reverse strand, counting down.
TCCCCATCAACACCACTATCCCCATCAACACCATCATCCCCATCAACACCATCATCCCCATCAACATCATTACTCCCCGTCAACACCATCACCCGTTTACTACCGACATCTCCCCCATCAACACCATCACTTCCATCAACATCATTACTCCCATCAACACCATCACTTCCATCAACATAATCAATCCCATTAACACCATCACTCCCATCAACACCATCACTCCCAACAACACAATCACTCCCATTACAACCATCACTCCCATCAACATTATCACTTCCATCAACATCATCACTCCCATTAACACCATCACGCCCATCAACATTATCACTTCCATCAACATCATCACTCCCATCAACACCATCACGCCCATCAACATTATCACTTCCATCAACATCATCACTCCCATCAACACCATCACTCCCGTCAACACCATCACTCCCATCAACACCATCACTCCGATCAACATCATCACTCCCATCAACATCATCACTCCCATCAACATCATAACCCCCATCAACATCATCCCTTCCATCAACATCATCCCTCCCATCAACACCATCACTCCCATCAACACCATCACTCCCATCAACACCATCACTCCCATTACCACCATCACTCCCATCAACATCATCACTCCCATCAACATCATCACCCCCATCAACACCATCACTCCCATCAACATCATCACTCCGGTCATCATCATCACTCTTATTAATATCATCACTTCCATCAACATCCTCACTCCCATAAACCTCATCACTCCCATCAACATCATCACTCCCATCAACACCATTACTACCATCAACACCATCAACATCATCACTTCCATCAACATTATTACTGCCACCAACACCATCACTCCCATCAACACCATTGCTACCATCAACACCATCACTACCCTCAACATCATCACTCCCATAAACATCATCACTCCCATCAACACAATCACTCCTGTCAACACCATCACTCCTATCAACACAATCACTCCCATCAACACAATCACTCCTATCAACACCATTACTACCATCAACACCATCAAAACCATTACTTACCGTCAACAACATCAACATCATCACACCCATCAACATCATCACTCCCATCAACATAGTCTCCCCATAAACACCATCTCTCTCATCAGCACCATTACTCCGAAGTCAAGAAGTGGTCGAACAACCAGAACTTTCCACTATATCTGGTGAACGCGAAAAAGAAAAAGAAGATCACTATTATCTTCATTATCTCTATTTCCTAGATACATTTAAACAAGCTACCTTTGTGTTTGGCACAACATTCTCACAGGCATCAGGAGGCATCAATATCTGCGAGGTGGCAACCGTGGACCTAACTGATGACTGGGGATTGGAACTGACCAGCCCTAACTACGGGTACGACAAATATGAGGACTACACCAACTGCGCCACGGTCCTGCGAGCTGGCAAAGAGGCATTGTTACTTACAGTAACGTTCAAGTGAGTGTTATATGTCAGCCTGCCTGTCAGTCTGCCTGCCTTCTAGAATCTTGCCTGCCATCAAGAATCCGCCTGTCTGCCTGTCTGCCTGCCATCCAGAATCTGCCTGCCTTTCAGAATCTTGCCTGCCTTTCAGAATCTTCCTGCCAGAATCTGCCTGCCTGTCTGCCTGCCTTCCAGAATCTGCCTGCCATCCAAAATCTTCCTGCCTTTCAGAATCTGTCTGCCTGTTTGCCTGCCTTCTGGAATCTGCTTGCCTTCCAGAATCTTCCTGCCTTCCAGAATCTTCCTGCCTGCCAGAATCTTCCTGCCTTCAAGAATCTTCCTGCCTTCAAGAATCTGCCTGACTTCCAGAATATGTCTGCGTTCCAGAATCTTGCCTCCCTGTCTACATACAAGTTTAAGATAAAACACGGGAAAAAAAGTATAATAAAATTGGAAAATTTCTGAGGGAACTTTTTTGGGTTTAGTTTTAATAAATATATTTAAAAAAAACTGCAACAGTAAGAGGGAATTATTGAGGCCCCTTCAAAAAGTGAGTCTCTAAGGTGTGAAATAGTTAGCTTGTGCATAGATCCAACATTCAGTAAGGCTATCACCATTACCTCTATGTATCGACCACATTTACTGTTATAAAATTTTGATTAATTGTATCGTCGTCATTTAAGTACACAAAGAGAAAAATATTGTTCTGAAAAAAAAAAAAAAATCAATCAATGCACAGTAAACCGAAACAAAACCAAAACAAAGCAATATTTTGAAAACAGATTAAGTAAACGAAAGGTCCTGTCAGTTTCATGTTATCACGAACATAAATGACAACTGAATGTGGCGGCTAGACAGCCTTTATCAACACATACATAAATCTACAATTCCACAAGTTCGACAAGAATTCTCAAAATCACTTCATCATCATCATGTATCAGGTCCTTTGCAGAACGTCGCTCTCATCAGTCTGAAAGAAACTCGGTCTCTCGCCAGTTCTCCCGCCTCATGCACTTTCACACTCAAGGAGTCACTTATATCCTGTGCCCATCTTCTTGTCGGTCAGCCCCTGCCCTCCTTCCTGGTACTATGCCTTCTGCTATAAATTTTTCCAATCAGTCGTGGCGCTTGATATGACCAAAATATTTCAGCTTTCGAGAAAGGATGCTGTTTATTAGCCAATCTTCCTTGATTTTTAGATATTTTAAGATGTCAATATTTCTCAACTTCTTTGTCCAAGATATTCTGAGAATCTTTCTATAGCATTTCAGCTCAAAAGCCCCTATTCTCTTTCTTAAGGACTGAGAGATAGTCCACGACTCATATCCGTATGTAGCCACATGGAATATGCATGATGCATCACTTAGCTGATGTATTTCCGACAGAAATCACGTTGCTTTCTGGCCAGTAGAATAAGTACCATGTAAGGTGGCGACCAAAAAAATAAATAACGGCCAGAGAACATAAAGATATTTGATAAAACTGTATTGAGAGTTTCGTTTCCTATGTAAATTGGCACTCATTATATGCACAAGACGGTTCTCGACAGATTTACGGACTCTGTTACAGAAGTGATTACATTGGATGGCCGTAATCCCCACGTAAAGGACACAAAACAAAATACATTTCTCTTTCCCCCTGTTTCTAGAGCACTGGATGTGGAACTGCAGGCTCAATGCAATTACGACAGTCTGTGTCTGTACGGGATCAGGTTTTGTGGATCATGGCCAGCCAAGAAATCTTTCCGCTTCCTGCTTCCAGAACTGAGCTCTCTGACGCTGAGATTCACAACAGACAGCTCTGTGAGAGCAAATGGATTTTACGTAAGTATACTCGACTTTGGGATGTTAGTTTATCAACATCACTATTGGGCTATAACGATCCCAAAAGCCAATCTTGGTGTTTCACTTTGCGCCAGTATTGGGCACGTATGGGTAGTGACTCCATTTTAGCAGTTTTCGCGACTGTCATACATGAACGCGAACTCTTTCTGAGTGGGTTCCAGGGTCCTATTGTAGGGAAAATAAGAACGGACCCACTGCCTACTCGAAAGCATGTCGTAAGCGTCGACTCATTGGAAGCTTCCTTCGAAGTAGGAGTGCACGACAGAATGTCTATATATGCCGTGCCGATAAGTGGGCGCAGGCAAGGTACAAAATCTAAGATTACTAGTTTTACGGATCATGTTTTTGTTCTTGTCGTACTGATGCCATTTGAACAGACCATTCATGCATTTACTTTATTTAATTCAACAATAATTTATGTATTTCTCCCTATTCTCCTTCTTCTTTTGTAAGCTCCGGCGTGAAGTACTAGTTGTTAATAAATTTGGACTTCGGCTTTGTGCCAAGGCCTGAGTTTTGCGTGTCATCCGTTTTACTGGCTTGTTTGCGTGTGTCACATATCGCTCCTGACGCGTGCCTAATGTAAGGATTTCTCCTTCAGAACCAACAGCACTCAGAAATAATTATGTTGAGTCGTTTGGCTCGTATTGGTCTAAGGGATTCCCCGTGGCCAATATACGCTCAACTTATTTCTGGAGTAGGGCAACTCAAGTATTGGCACTACAAAATATATCTGTATATGAATACAATATTCCAAGGCACACTTGGCTGGACACCCCCACTACTTACTAAAGAAAGCCCCCAGGTTATGATAGTTCCTTATCATAACCATGTTAACACATATATTGAAGATTCATACATACACAACTGCTAAACACTTAAAAAGGTGAAATAGAGACACCTAAGTCAGCCATGAAAATGAATGCATGTAATCAATATCATATATACATATAATAGTGAAACAGATGCCAGATCTCCGTGGATAGATCTCAGGATAAATTGTCCAAATCACAAAGATACTACACAGACAGAAGGTCCTGGAGCTGACACTTTGTCATCCTTGGGAAACATAGGGGCTGTGAGGAATAAAGCACATAAGGCATCAAACTTAGCATCTCCTCTTTCCGTCTATGATGCTTCCCTCAGCTCCTGATGATTCGACTGTCTTTGACTCTGGTACTTCTGCTCAACTGGATCAGGTAATGAAAGAGTACCTCACCACAGAGGACACAGCAACTGTACCGGTACTCAGCAAGTCTCTCCCAACAGTTAGGTCACAACATAAGAGTCTTTGAGCTACACCAAGCTCTAGCACTGGTAGGCTGTTTGGGATAGATGCCCCCACATAGTGATGATGTCAGGAACCTTCACAGGTGTTAGCTGGTGGGTAGTAGGTTGATAGTTGGTTTATGGTTGGTTTATGGTTGGTGGGTGTTGTTTGGACTGTGAAACTTCTGCCAGCTCCTCACAAAGGATTCACCCTGCCAAGAAATAACTCAGAATTAGTCATCACCAAGAGGGTAACATCTTGACAGGAAAGACAGAACAAGCATCAGTCATCATCCCCCATCTGCCTACTCCACCTTTGCTCTCCTGTTTCATTCCTCAGAATGCCTCTCCAGACCAGGAGACACAAGTCTCCTATCATTCATCTGTCTGTTTAGTGCAAGAGAAGGAAAGTCAGATATACAGTGGAGATAGATAGAGTGTTCTAACACATATATCACTCTCTCTCCCCCCTCCCCTCTGCACACAGACACCAATATTTACTGTCAGTACCTTTATTCCTTACGACTCCCAAAGCTAGTCCTACCATTCATTGATCTGGGTCAAACACACTCACACACTGGCTGACAAAGTCCTGACCTAATTCTGTCCCCATTTGTATGTACAAACGTCTGTTGTTAGTTTAAATAGTACACACTTGTAAGGTTATTAGGTTTACCAGTATGGGTGGGTTATTTAAGGCATAGGCTATTTAGTCTGTACAGAGGAAGGTCTACGTTCGAATCCGCTTCTCTAGCGATCAAGAACGGTCGAACTATGTGTGATCCCACAGCCGATACTGATCTCTCTACAGCAGTGACTACTTTAACAGACATCATTTTAGGTACTCGTAAACTATAATTAACTTACCCAAGTATATGAAAAGTCCGAGACATTCTAGATTGCCTTATTAAAGTGAAATTTTACAGGCATCGATTGATACGTCTGGACGCTAGCAAGAGAATGGCGCAAATTACGCACTTCAGGCGTTGGTAAAAAAAAAAGGAGTTCCTAGTATACATGGGCAAGGAGTAAATCGGTTTCTAAGAAACCTCAAATAACTCCTCTAATATATATCCAATATATATACATTTAAAAGTGGAGTTTAGTCAAAGCAACTAGAAAACGTAGACATAATAAGGTTGTCCAATAAAGGCATATATATATAGATATAAGGGACTATATCTTTCCGGACGAGTCCAAGTTTGAATTTTGTGCCGATTACAGGTAGGTCAAGTTACCAGTCTTACGGACTGATGCGTAATGGCTTATCATTCCACGACAGTGTGCCAGTTGTTCCTTGCCGTTCGAGCAGATGCGCTCTGGCTTCAAAGGAGGCTCCTATTAGTCGACTATTACGACATGCTTGATGTGAAGGCAGGGGGTCTTTTCCTGATTCCCCCATAATGGGGCTACGGAGCCCACACGGGGAATACCCCTATTCAACAATAACTTCCATTTAAACGTAAATTATTTATATAATTCCGTTCAACAATAACCTATTTATATCGTCTATTCCTCAAAAAAATTTTTTCCTATCCGTCCATCCAGCAGTAATACAGTTTGTTTTCCCCTATGTATCAGCGTTCATATATTCAAGCACGGCTCTCTAGCGTGGTTGGCTAAACCGGATTGCGCGGTGACTGGGTGACGAACTCCTTGTTCGTTCGGGTTCACTCCCTGGGGTAGGCAGAAAAGCCACATTTCTCCCAGATTTACGGTATTTACTATGGAATCAAGGCCGAAAGTTTGTGATATCCATACTACCGAGCCTAAAATTTAACAACTCATGGCTTCTGGATACTAAAAGAGAGATGGGACACAATGCGGATTTTTGGAGCAGCGTGTTCACCTCACTGTTACGAATACGAGAACTGGGAGTAAAGATCGGCACATCCAAGCATGAGAGGCACACCGGACAATACGAAGTCTTGTTAACCAGCATAGGACTGGCACTATTACCCGCATGACGCTGAGGTATATATTGAAAGGGGAAACTGAGAACATAATGACGTGACCGAAGTGCTGCGAAGACAACTCCGCATAACTCATAACTCAGTAGTAAATTTCAATCCATCCATTCAACAGTAACATACTTCTGTCATTCTATTCATGACTCCTGCATTCACACCGATCAGTTCAATAGTAACAATGATCTTCTCCACTCTATTCAACAAACATTCAGGTGAGTATCGAGGCAAGTGTTGCCACGTCTGAGGACGAGATCTTCCAAGCGGATTCAGGTTTTGGCTCATCCGCCGACAGAATCGCATACCGACAGGTGTCTTACAACCAAGAATACCGGAGGAACTACACGGACAGGTGTGCTGCGAATGGAGACCAGCCGTACTCGTTTAATTACTCCTCGTCTGCAAATGGAACATGGAACAATTACACATCGCCTTCTTACAACGGAAGCGGGAACAATTACACCCCATCATCTTCTAACGGAAGCTGGATCAATTACACTTCATCTTCTTCTAACGGAAGCTGGGGCAATTACACCACACGACCTTACACCACAAACCAGTACAATTACACTACATCGTCAAATGAAAGCTTTAGCAATTACACTACACGACCTTACACCACAAACCAGTACAATTACACTACATCGTCAAATGGAAGCTTTAGCAATTACACTACACGACCTTACACCACAAACCAGTACAATTACACTACATCGTCAAACAGAAGCTGGGGCAATAACACCATACGACCTTACACCACGAACCAGTACAATTACACTACATCGTCAAATGGAAGTTGGGGCAATTACACCACACGACCTTACACCACAAACCAGTACAATTACACTACATCGTCAAACGGAAGCTGGGGCAATTACACCACACGACCTTACACCACAAACCAGTACAATTACACTACATCGTCAAACGGAAGCTGGAGCAATAACAGTTCACCTTCTTACACCGGAGGTCGTGACAATTACACTTCACCCTCAAACAATGGAAACTGGACCACTTCTTCTTCAAACAATGGAAATTGGACCGTCTCATCTTCAAACAATGGAAACTGGACCACTCCATCATCAACCAATGGAAACTGGACAGTCTCATCTTCAAATATTGGAAACTTTACTGTCTCATCCTCAAATAATGGAAACCGGACAACATCTTCACGACCGAACCAAAATTCCACTACCCGTCCCGTTACCACTAGGCGGGCCGCGGCACGCAGCGGTTAAACCAGAACACTCCGATATTCAACATTAGCCAACACGATTTTACAGAAACCGTTATTCGGAAGACTCGCCATAAAAGGACACAGAAATTAACAAGAGGCATCCAGCAGGTGTTAAAAGAATCGATTTTAGCAAATAATGAACATAAAAAATATGTTTTTGTTTTTTTGGTGTGTGTGTTTCAAAATGGACATTTTATATTGTCTTCACAATTCCTATACATATTTTATCTCCACTAAACTGGAATATTTTTTTTTTTAAAAATAATGAACACGACCGTATGTATGTTCGTTGAACCCCACCAGGACATCACACAGAGCGATAAACGCCCGGTGAAACAAAGTGCCACCACGCGGATGAGGATCACCCGTGGATAGGTTCCAGAAACCCCTTTCAGCCGTAAGGCCATATATTGATGGCCAGGCTGAATTAAAGGGCTCCCAACAGAAGCCAGGTTGTGGCTTCAAATAACAATAAATTGCATCCCACAAAGGGACGACCATATAACTATAACCGTGGGCTAGTCAAGCACATGCGATAGAGGCCGGTGTTGTCTTTAGTGGTGCCCTAATTAGAACTTATTGAGAGGTTGAACAAAGTACCTGGCATCTGCCTCGTTGGACGGCCTTCTCGACTGAAATGTTTTAAATCTCAGGATAGTCTGGCAAACCTTGAGGCAGCAGCCAGAGAGAACATACCGATCGATTGATCGATCGACACTTGTTTATAGTTAGCTACCGTTGAAAATGTTTACAGAACAGATGATCTCTCTTCTGCTAGATAAAAATGTGCAGACACAAATGATAGGTCATAAAGGAAAACAAAGGCAGAAGATCCTTGCTTATTGCTATTTTCCTCTTTAATGAAAATGAAACCAAACATACGTGCCTTTTTTTCCGAATCACATGGCGAGTACCTGAATGTGAAGTTAATAAAAATGACAACAGTTTGCCATTGTTTTATTCAATTATTATATATATGTATATTTTGTTTCGTGTCAGTTTAGTCATTTGCCTTTCTGCTATTATTTCCGTCTAAATATGGGACACATTTGTCCACCCAGTCATCTTCTGTGAGATGCAGTGTTTCTTTATTTTGAAGCCCCACGTTCTTGCCAGGGGCCGCAATATAGCCGACCATAATATGGTCAAATGGCTGAACGCGGTTTCTGGGACCTCTCCATGGGTGATCCTCATCCACATGGTGGCACTTTGTGTCATCAGTGTTTATCGCTTGTGTGATGTCCTGGTATGGTAAAATGTATTACTACTACTATAAATAGAACAGATTTTTTCGTTATTTTAAAGGAACACCCCGGTTGTAGTCGGGCCCCTAATATAACCTAACGGTTGAAGGTGTTTCGATTACTTGTAACCAGGGATCCTCACCCTAAGGATGGCACTTCCTGTCCCCACCTGTTGGTTGCTCTTTGTATGATCCTGTTGGGGTTTAACGACAAACACACTTGCTTTTCAAGACACTGGCCCGAGTTTAATCCTTAGCAGGATAAAGTTCTTCTACCCATGCAGGACCACAGGTTACTTCGTGTATTCGTAGGAAATCCTAACATTACTGTTTTATATAGTTGAATGTGATATTAAGGATTTGTTCTTCTTGGATTGGTACCCGAAAGGTGGCTCTTTGAATCACTGCGGTTTAGTCCCAGGGGTGAAAATATTAAAAACCAAGGGCAAAACTGTTAACCTGTCTAGTAGTGAATTAGGGTCGATCTGGCCTAACAAACAAGTAACAATGACCCTTTACAACGTATTTTGACATACAGGACATAAAGGCATGTATGGTTAACATCACGCCTATCGCCTTTACTTCCCAGGACTGTACCTGTCACCAGTTTTAAGCTGGATTGACCTTCGAGTCTAAACCCACATTCTTTCATAGGCAAGCATCTAGTCGCTACATCACGGCGGCTCTATGGGAATGTGGTTGCATAGAGAAGGCATCGTTGGTGAGAGAAGCCAAATGTGCCAAACTAGATTCCATCTTTAAAATCCAAGTGATTACAGAGGAGAGAAGGGAATGAAGAAATAGACTGCCAGCCCTATGTAATTCCCACACTTTATCAAGCCTTCTTATCCGCCTACCCATTAGCTTTTCTCACAACGTTGCTACTGTCATCACCAAAGACCACCCTTCAAACTGCCGTAAACTACCGCATACAGATATACGATTCTGCCAAAAACTGCCAATTACTGCCTTTATTATACCACTTTTCGGTGTAAGCAGGAGTCTTTCAGCGTGATGATTTAGGGCCGCTTGGCTAGTGCTGTCGCCACGACTTTGCGGATGAAAATTTTATTTTGCCAAGGACAGAAAAAGTCCCCAGCCGTACCTAGGATTCTAACCTGGGTCTTCCGCTTGAAAGCCCAGCGTTCTAACAGTTCGGCCAGCCGCTCGTCATACCATATAATCGCAGAATTCTCAAATCGATCAGTGCAATGTCTATTATGTATGATGATTCAGTGGCGAAAGTAACACCCAATACGATGAATAATCAGATCGATACAACCCGATACTTGACGGACTCTCCCATGACAACAGTTGATTATACAAACAACGTTGGGTGTTGACGATACTCCACCACTCCATTATTCTCCGGTATCGGCCTGTCATTGCTATCTATTGTGTCGAAAACAGACTCCATTCGACAAATCAGATGAGGGATGGGTTGCCAGGGTAATTCGAACAATGCAAGAGGTAATCGAAAAATGGATATGCCACGTTCCGGAACATTCCAGCGGCCAAATAAACAGTAAGAGACAATTCAACGGGTTGCCGTTCGTATCTTCACAAGCATCGGTCATATCACGTTAGTCCGATAATTTTCTAAACCAAACGACACTCTTCGGCAAGTTATGTAGTCACTGACATACCTACTGCCTTAGCTCATTGGGTCCCTTCAGTGGTGAAGAATGATCAATCCGTACGTATAAGCGTTAGCTGGTAACTATTACATCTGAGAGGGTATCACGTGATATTTTCCTCATCACCACTTCGCTATTGAGAATATAAGCTCGCGGCCAACATTGTAAAACTAGTAACCGTGTGTTTTTAGGCATTCCTTTATGCCTATGCCCCTGTGGGTTCCAATGCAAAGACATTCTAGTTATGCTGTTCTCCTGTTTTCTTAGTGTGTGTCCTATCCAACGTCAGCGTCTTTTCCTCACATCTTGGTCCGCTGGAACCTGTTTACTTCTCTCCCAAAGTTCTACATTAGTTATTCTATAATAGCATTTAATTCCCTCTATTCTGCGCAGGCACCAGTTAATGAATGTAATTTATTAGAATGTGCCGTAGTTGTTCTCCATGTTTCCGCCCCATACAAAAGTACTGATTTTACATTAGAAATTTTTTTTTAGTTTAGTATTTCTTTTAATTTCTGTTGACCTCGACAAATTCCCTAGTGCTATAAAAGCTCCTCTTGCCTTTTGTATATATATATATATATATATATATATATATATATATATATATATATATATATATATATATATATATATATATATATATTATTATTTTAAACATATTTTTCAAATTTGTGAACCCCTCAGGGATGACACCGGGACGGCCTGCATCTCCGCATCCCATTCTTAACATCACCGCATGCGCGCCTCACCATTGGGTGCAACATCACCGCATGCGCGCCTCGCCATTGGGTGCAACATCACAGCATGCGCGCCTCGCCATTGGGTGCAACATCACCGCATGCGCGCCTCGCCACTGGGTCCTTTCATGGTACAGATTATTGACTGGGTGCAAATGGAAGCCTGGACCAATTCAGAAAAACAAAATCACTAGTCGATGAGGAGTCGAACTCATAAGTTTAGCACCAGACAGGAACATATACTAGCTAGTGCTGAAACAGCAGACTCCATAGTGGAATCCACCTCCTCCTGCTCACCATCATCATTATCACCATCACACTGTCCTCCCGTTATACGTCATATGTATCTAGCAGTCTAGTCCTCCGTTCACTTATATCCTGTGCGATCCTGTCGATCTCATGGTTGCGATCCTGTCGATCTCATGGATGTGATCCTGTCGATCTCATGGATGTGATCCTGTCGATCTCATGGATGCGATCCTGTCGATCTCATGGATGTGATCCTGTCGATCTCATGGATGTCATCCTGTCGATCTCATGGATGTAATCCTGTCGATCTCATGGATGTGATCCTGTCGATCTCATGGATGTGATCCTGTCGATCTCATGGATGTGATCCTGTCGATCTCATGGATGCGATCCTGTCGATCTCATGGATGTGATCCTGTCGATCTCATGGATGTGATCCTGTCGATCTCATGGATGTCATCCTGTCGATCTCATAAATGTGATCCTGTCGATCTCATGGATGTGATCCTGTCGATCTCATGGATGCAGTCCACACCAACACCGTTGGTATATCTCAACAACGCTCTTGTCAGGGTTCAAAGCGGAATATCCTGTGGCTCAGACGTTAGAATTTCGAATTAAGAATCCACAGCGTTCTAGCTCCGACGTTACCAGTAACGGCCTGCTTGCATGTCCGTCTCGCCCTTCTCCTGAGTGTTGAGAGACAGGAAGATCCTCTGATCGATAGTGTAACAAGGGCTGTAACAAGATCTGCCAAACGGCGATCCTTTTTCATCAATCAATCAATCGAACAATCAATCGATCGATTAATCAACCATTCAATCACTCAATCTAACAACAAATCCATCAAACAATCAATCAATCAGTTAATAAGGTAAATAATTAATCAATAGATCGATTGATCGGTAACATTGGAATTGGAACTCTTCGCTTGCTGCTGAAGATAGCGATAGAGCTCTTATGGGAGTATCCCGAGTACTGCAATGTCGATTTTTGATTTAACATTCCCTTAAATAATGTCCTGAGTACTTTAATATCGATTTTTGATTCAACATTCCCTTCGAATAATGATTTTTAAAAATGTTAAAGACACTTTTGTTTGCCACTGTTTCACCCTCCCTCGCAGCAACCGGTGCTGCATGCACACTCCCCCCCCCCTTCTTTCTACGCTCCTGCCCCTGGTCACTTCTCGCAGCCCCATTCTCCATAGACTAGTGCCTCGGCACTGTTTATTCTCTATCGAGGGACCGATACAACATCTGGTTTAGCATTTCTCAATTCACTACCAAATGGTGCAGAACCAACCAGTCTGTCTGCTTCTTCGTTTTTCAAAACACCGGTACACCCGGAGAGCAGCTTAAAGGTTAGTTAATCTGGTTGCCTGTTTCATAATCCTTGAGTATTAGGCTCGACTGCATCAATGGACGGTGAAGAAAAACACTTTACACCGCTCTCGGACAGTAGTACGAGAGGCGACGTAATACTGCTGAAGACAGTGGTTCTCAGGTTATTTGCGTATCCTTTACAGGACGTTGCAGAACCAACCCCAACAGCCCCTCGCTGTTGTGTGGTTTCTCTAGGCAAATTTACGTCCAGTAGTTTGCCATTGCCCCCTGGACGGTCGGCCCCCTGATACCACTGTCGAAACCAACGCAAGGCGCATGGCCCGCAGCTGGGATCGAACCCGGCACTCTGGCCTTCTCATCGACTTAGCCACAGAGCCGACACTGGCGACAGCAGTGTTGCCAAACTTCATCGTGAAGACGGCGCATTTATTTAAAAAAAAAAAAACCTTTAAAATCTCACCAGAGAGTGACATTCTCAGCATGAACGCTATCACGAATAAAATGTGGGCCCCCACAAGGGACCTAAGCTTCGAGGCTACGGCGCCTATGATTACCAGAACTAACCTGCTGTGTATGCCTTCACCAGTGTTCCTCAGCCTGTTTACACCACCGGTCTTCCTTAGCAAGGGAAGGTCTGAAGTTTGAGGTTTGAACAACAGATCAAAATTATGGCACATGGGTAGTAACCCATAAGTACTCCGTTCTACTTCTTTATCAGCGCAGTACACGGGCTCCGTAGCACCGGTGAGGATCTTGCATTATTTCGGGTAAAATTGTAACTCCAAATTTTGCATGTCAGTGCCGTTAAGCTACTATTTTTGATTTCGAACTGCCAAGCGATTTTGAACGCGCGCTAAAAATCTGAGCCTTCACCGGGGCTTGAACCCGGGACCTCTAGCACTCGAGGCGAACTCCATACATCGAGATCACGTAGCCCTCTAAAGCAAGGGAAGTTGCTTTGCCGGCCACCTGCAAGATAACCAGACAGAAAAGTAACTGTTGAAACCGTCGGGCTTACTAGATGTGGGGGTGTCCTAACGTAGCTTGCATGCCGTTTCACAGGGGTGTCGAAATTTGTACCTGTTTAGATTCTCATAACCGAGGTGTCAGTCCAACATACTGCAACTATTAAAGTTAAAAACCGCGTCCCTTTCAGGTTACAGGAAGTCGCCGTGGCATAGTGTCTAGACGCTCGCGTGCCGATCACAAGGTCGAGGGTTCGCTCCCTGGCGGAGCCGTACTTTTGAAAAAAAAAAATGACTTTGACTCCCAAGTCGACCCAACCTTGAGTGGGTACCAGGTGCTGTCTCGAAAGTAAAGGCGGCCGGCGTGATACTGACCACCACATCACCTATCTTGGGCTGATTGGTCTATAAAAATATAGGTCTAGCCCTATACGCCTGAGCCGTGGTAAAGGGACCTTTACTTTTACTTTTATCAGGTTACATGATAAGGCAGGCGATTGTGGCTGCCCGTCTGGACTTTTGAGGGCCCACCAGTTGGCCGCGACCCACAGGATGTTGTAATTGCATCGGACTCACAGAGCAAGCTTCAGACAGGTGAAACTGGCCCCCTGAGCGCAGTGTGTCTTGCATCACTTGATAAGAGTCAGATCTGCGCCTGCCATGGATTTTCTGTCTAGGCTATTCAGGTGTATGAGGTAATGAGCATGATGATATATTAGCTGCTGCCGCCCTTTCGGGCAGCGAGCTACTTGGGACGTAGTGACGGTTGTCATTCAGGTGAATGAGGTAATGAGCATGATAATATATTAGCTTCTGCCGCCCTTTCGGGGAGCGAGCTACTTGGGACGTAGTGACGGTTGTCTGGGATTAAATCGACCGACCAGTAGAACCGCCTGAGAATTCAAACATTGAAAAGTTAATTAAACGGGGAGGGGGCGGGGCAAGGGGGGGGGGGAAGGGGTGTAGAAGTTCTGGAGTCTATTCGACAAAGATGTGGAAACATAGGCAGACTTTAATTAAGGTTGGAACTGGCACTATTAGCGCGTCAGCTCCTCGTTGGACAATGCGGAAAGAGACGGAGCACGTATGGGAATGTCGTGAGTGTAGTGTTGTCAATTTATTCATTCCACCGGTCGAAGAACACTGACCTACGCCATCTATCAAGGCAGGCAATGTTTATGATAACAATAATTTTTCTAAAAATTTTTTTTTAAAAACCAACAACAGCGCACGAAACCTGGAACTGTGGCCATTGAGACGTCATAGTGAGGTGTATAAAGTGAGGTGCATTAAAAAAAAAAAAATTTCGTCATAAGGGATGAAAATACATGTGCTTAAATGTGCTTTATTCCTCTTGAATGCCTATATTTCCTAGTTTTACGCGGGCAATATCACTATCAGCATCATGGTTATCCTAATTATCGTTTCATCGTCATCATCATAGTCTAAGTCATAATCTTCAGTATCATAATTAGCATCAACAACACCACCACCACCACCACCAACAGCAGCGCCATCCTCATCAACATTAGGTACCTTGCCGGATAAGGTTGACATTCGTGTACCTACAAATGTATATTTCCTTGATGTTCTGAATTTTCCGTGTGGGTTCCGTGGCTCCACGGTGGGGAGCAACAACAAGAATAGACCAAATGCCTTCCTAACAGGCATGTCGTAAGAGTAAACTAATTAGGGGTTTACTATGAAGCTGGAGCGCATCTGCCTTAGAGGCAAGGAACCAACCGTTTGCTTTGCGGGAAACATAAAGGCACAACAGGAATGAATTATTAAATAAATAGAAGTCTGATAAACTATACACAAAAATGTGGGGGGGGGGGGGGGGGGGGGGCAGAATATTGGAGATCTATTAGGGCAAGCAAGGAGCATACAGCAATGTAAGTGGGGTGATAAGGTGACAAGATATTGACAGCAGTATGAAACGGTATACAAATAAGAGGAAATAGGAAAAGAGCAAGGGAGGAGAGAAAGAGTGAGACAATTGGGAATGCACTAAAGCTCTCCGGGAATGCAGGTGTGTTGAAAAATGAATAGGCTGACTGGCTGGTGCTGCACCAATGGATTGTGATTCGATGCATGACAAGCTGGTTGTGGTCAAGGCCCTTTGGGCGCGAGTAGACAGTACAAAACTGCGAGTAGATTTTTACGGTGAGGAGAGAACGGTGCAGCGCGGCGTGATCTGGTAAACCAACCTACACACAAAGAAGTGGCAGGACAGGAAAATAATCCGACTGCAACTCGTACGTTGGAACTATTCGTTGGCTGCTGAAAACGAGAACGGAACGCTTTGGGAATTTCCCAAGTCTGATGTGTTGGCAGTGGGAGTGACCAGAAGAGACAAAATCAGGAATGAGGTCATACGAGATCAAGTCGGCACAGAACCCATTCTAAATTGCATAGAAAGACAGCAAATCAAAAGGTTTGCCCACTTGGATAGAATGCTTTCTGATGCTATACCATTCAAGGCATATACCATAAGAGGAGAGGGACGTAGAGCAAGAGGTAGACCATGAACAAAATGGAAGGATAACATTAGAGAAACTCTACAGTACCACGATTTGTCTTTTATCAAAGCAGCCATTAAAGCCCGAAGCAGGATCACATATCTCACTCGACACCCGAAGCGATAAAAGAAGACGTAAAGAAGAAGAAAGAAGAAGAAGAAGAAGACGAAAAAAAATATGTGTCGTTTTCCAAGTCAACTAAACCATGCTCATTTCTGCTAGCGTTTATTCTAGAGACAGTGAATGGAATGTCTAATGTTACGCTTCTGTAATGAAACCGTGGGATCATAGCAACAATTTACAAACCCAGCAAACCGTAATGCTCTGACTAAAGAGAATGGGGTGCGGTGAGGAGTGACCAGGGGATCTGCCCGACGATTAACACTCAGGGCAATAATGAGACGGAAATACAATTATAATGTTACTAGTAGCATTGGAATGGGAACTCTGCGCTCGCTGCTAAAGATGGTATCCGAGCGGTTATGGTAATGACACGAATGTTACTATGTCGGTTCTCACCATATATTCGTAACTTATAACTAGAATAACAAAATAAGAAAATGAATAATTATTACAAGGTGGTTTCAGTTTGTATTATTTAATGGTTTACCCTACACATTCATGTATACTGGTTTTGCTTTCAACAATGCAAATAATTTGGTGATGTCTAATGTTACGCTTCTGTAATGAAACCGTGGGATCATAGCAACAATTTACAAACCCAGCAAACCGTAATGCTCTGACTAAAGAGAATGGGGTGCGGTGAGGAGTGACCAGGGGATCTGCCCGACGATTAACACTCAGGGCAATAATGAGACGGAAATACAATTATAATGTTACTAGTAGCATTGGAATGGGAACCCTACGCTCGCTGCTAAAGATGGTATCCGAGCGGTTATGATAATGACACGAATGTTACTATATCGGTTCTCACCATATATTCGTAACTTATAACTAGAATAACAAAATAAGAAAATGAATAATTATTACAAGGTGGTTTCAGTTTGTATTGTTTAATGGTTTACCCTACACATTCATGTATGCTGGTTTTGCTTTCAACAATGCAAATAATTTGGTGATGTCATAAAAAAAAAAAAAGGGGGGGGGGGGGAAAGGAGGGAATACATTAAACGAAAATGAAGGCTATTCTTTTACGTTCGTTTTCCTTGATGATTCTTTATTTGGAATTACCCACTTATGGTTTGAAATTTGATTTAACAAGGGATATCAGAGAAACAACATACAGTTCTCAAAGATCCAGATGTGTCAAGCAAATTCTACAGTTTACCAATTTTGCGCGAAGTAAATATTAAAAAAACTATACCTGATGATTTGTAAAGATTTTATATTTGATATCTTCTTTCTCAAATGATAATATTTCTGAGTAACTGTTAATGGAAATCTGCAGCTGTTGATGTGAGAGTTATATGGCAACAGGTTCACCCTTTTGGTAGTGGAACTATTCGTCGTGTTGTGATTGGAGGCCTAGGGGAAGTTGCAGTTGGACGCCGGGATGTGGAGGTTTTGGCGGGACGAGTACTGCTTTTGGCGGAGAGTGATGTTTTACCTTCAAATGGAGAGAAGGTGTAACTGCTCCAGCTTCCGTTAAAGGGTGGGGAAGTATAGTTACCCCAGCTACTGTTTAATGGCTGGGAGGTGTAATTACTCGAGCTACCGTTAAATGGAGGTGAGGTAAAATTGGCCCAGCTACCGTTAAATGGAGTTGAGGTAAAATTGGCCCAGCTACTGGTAAATGGAGGTGATGTGAAATTACCCCAGCTACCGTTAAATGGAGGTGATGTAAAACTGGCCCAGCTACCGTTAAATGGAGGTGAGGTGAAATTACCCAAGTTACCGTTAAATGGAGGTAATGTAAAATTGGCCCAGCTACCGTTAAATGGAGGCGAGCTGAAATTACCCCAGCTACCATTAAATGGAGGTGCGGTAAAATTGGCCCAGCTACCGTTAAATGGAGGCGACGTAAAATTAGCCCAGCTACCGTTAAATGGAGGCGAGGTAAAATTGGCCCAGCTACCGTTAAATGGAGGTGAGGTGAAATTACCCCAGCTACCGTTAAATGGAGGTGAGGTGAAATTGCCCCAGCTACCGTTAAATGGAGGTGAGGTGAAATTACCCCAGCTACCGTTAAATGGAGGTGAGGTGAAATTACCCCAGCTACCGTTAAATGGAGGTGAGGTGAAATTACCCCAGCTACCGTTAAATGGAGGTGAGGTGAAATTGCCCCAGCTACCGTTAAATGGACGTGAGGAAAAATTGGCCCAGCTACCGTTAAAGGGAGGTGATGTGAAATTGGCCCAGCTACCGTTAAATGGAGGCGAGCTGAAATTACCCCAGCTACCATTAAATGGAGATGAGGTAAAATTTGCCCAGCTACCGTTAAATGGAGGCGACGTAAAATTAGCCCAGCTACCGTTAAATGGAGGCGAGGTAAAATTGGCCCAGCTACCGTTAAATGGAGGTGAGGTGAAATTACCCCAGCTACCGTTAAATGGAGGTGAGGTGAAATTGCCCCAGCTACCGTTAAATGGAGGTGAGGAAAAATTGGCCCATCTACCGTTAAATGGAGGTGAGGTAAAATTGGCCCAGCTACCGTTAAATGGAGGTGAGATAAAATTACTCCAACTACCGTTAAATGAATGGGAGGTGTAATTGTTCAGGCTACCGTTAAATGAACGGGAGGTGTAATTGTTCAGGCTACCGTTAAATGAACGAGAGGTGTAACTGCTCCGGCTACCGTTAAATGGAGATAAGGTGTGATTTCCCAAGCTATCGTAAAATAAAGGCGACGTGTAATTTTTCAAGCTTTTATTGTAAGCTCGTGCAGTGTAACTGTTTTCGCCTCCATTGCTTGGAGGTGAGGTGTCATTGCTCCAACTTCCATTGTTCGCTGGTGATGTGCTGACCCAACTTTCAGAGTAGGAATTTGATGTGTAACTGCTCCCGCTCTCGCTGTTTGAAGGCGATGTGTAATTGCTCCAGTTCTCATTTGTCGAGGTCGTTTCACCGTCCCAACTTTCGCTGTAAGAATCCGAAGTACTGTTATCCCAGCTTCCGTTGGGAGAATCAGACTCATAGAAGCCCCACACGTCAAACAATGAACTGGAGGGGGTCTCAATTAACTCAGACTGATTATAACCACCAGCACACCTGTCCGTGTATGTCTCCCTGGTTTCGGGAGAGTAGGTCACGGTTTGGTAGTCAATTCTGTCAATCGAAGATCCGACACCGGACTGCGCTTGGATGATCTCACGGCCTGGCTTAATGGCCGATGCTTCAATGTGCAACTGAAAATGGTTAAATACGAATAAGCATAATTAAGATGTTTCGACCATTTTAAAAGATATAATGCTCTTTCGAAAACAAAAAGAAGAGAAAAGGCGAGGGCAAGAGAGCAAGAGACATGCAACAGTACAAGCGTGACGAAAAGAAAAAAAAAAAAAAGAAAAAAGAAAAAGGAAGAAAAAAAAGAAGATGAAAAAGGATCGACGCAACCGTGAAACGAAACCGGGACCTTCAGAGCGCCAGGCAAACGGCTTGACCATTTCATTACGTTCCTCAAAGGAAAATGGAATGTTGAATTAAGAATCGACATCACAGCACTCGGGACACTCCCATAAGTGCTCAGTCCCCATCTTTGGCAATTAGCGAAGAGTTCCAATTCCAATGGTAACAGTAACCGTCTGGTTGTATATCCGTCTCATCCTTTCCCTGAGTGTTGAGCGTCGGCTAGATCTGCTAGTAACTCCTCATAGCGCCATTCTCCTTAGACCGTGATGATCTATCTGCGCAGCCCCACTGTTTACTCACTCCCAAAGAGCTTCCACGATATCTAACTTGTCATACATCAATTCACCACTAAGTGGTGCAGAACCAGCCAGTCTATCTGCTTGCTAGTTTCCCAAAACACCAACTTGACCTGGAGAAAATATCCAAAGGAGGCTAACTACCCGGGACCTCTAAAGTGATGCTTGTCACTCTGCACGACGCAGGCATGTTTTCACCTTTGTCAACATGCTCTGTGAGTCAATTGTCTATCAAAAAGTAGACGAACAGCGGTTTGAGAGAGTGTACTACCACAAAGAGACCAGTGTATTGGAGATCAATTGAAGCCGACCTTCATTGTGCAGACAGCAGCTAATTGATAGATTTATTGATCGAGTAAGCAAATGTGTTATTGTGTAATACAGTGATTTCCCAAACTGTGCGACGCGGCGCCCCTGGAAGCCGCGACCTCCTCTGCAAAATATTGGAAGATACACGAGATTTAAAAAAAAAAAAAAATCTGAGATACGAATAGTCAGACTTTTACTTTGGTTGAGTTGAGTCAAGAATTGACATCACAGCACTCGGGGCATTCCCATACGTGCTCCGTCCTCATCTTCGGCAGCCAGCGCAGAGTTCCAATACTGATGGTACCGGTCACAATCTGGTTATATGTCCGTCGTGCGTTTCCTCTGAGTATAGTGAGCCGGCCCGACCCTCTGGTTACACCCAGGTCTTAGGCGGAAACATTTTTATTGATAAAAAAAAGGGCGCCGCGACTGAGACAGGTTTGAGAAACACTGGTGTAATGGATTAAAATAAGGTCAACGTTAACATTAAAATCGAGAAGATCAATTTAATGGAACTGGGTTATAATCCCTTATGGCTCAGTCTCTCACCAGAACGCCTGCTGAGAGCGTCGTACAGAGCAACGAACCCCGGAGCTTTGAGGAAACCCGAGGGACCTTATTTAAACCTGCATTCGTGAACCGATCGACGCAGCCCTAATAGGGAACCACGACCTTCAGAGCGCCAGGCAAACGGCTTCACTACTTCAGCACAGAGATCTTCGTAAAATAAAAGACCCATTTATGTCTTTCATGCACGGGGCATATGGTGCTAGACGCATGCTTTTGTTGAACGTTTAGCACTCGGTGGATTGATTAGTCGGTCATGACACGGCCTATGTTTTGGATTTAGTTCTATTGTGATTGTGGCTGGCAAGAGAACATAAAGCAATCGACAAGAAGAAAAAGAAAAAGAAGAACAATTAAGAAGAAGAAGAAGATGAAGGCTTTTTGCGATCTTATTTCCAAACAAATTTACGTACAGTATTTTGCTATTGTTTAGAAAGCGGTCGTTTCTCGATAGCACTGTCGACATCTGCACAATGCAATCTGTTGCCAAATCACACGCAATTAAATTCGACCGGATACTTTGGAATTACAAACAGCGTTACTAACCCATAACTTTAGGGGCGACCCATTAAAAAAAAACGATATGAAAAGTTTTAAATATGACAACAGTCGCAAAAAAAAAAAAAAAAAATACTGGATATAACAAACTCTCAAGCGGAATCTGAGCAATGTGACAATAACAACAAAGACGACTAGACATAACAAACACTTCCGCTAAATCAAGGCAATGTGACAACAACCACAAAGAAGAAAAGATAGAACAAAACTCTTACGCGGAATCAAGGCAATGTGACAACAACCACAAAGAAGAATAGATAGAACAAAACTCTTACGCGGAATCCAGGCAATGTGACAACAACCACAAAGAAGAATAGATAGAACAA
>CAJHNH020000076.1:167500-200000 GCA_905116865.2 Candidula unifasciata | reverse complement strand
ATTTTGGCGTTAGGTTTATCACATGTGTGAGCGTGAGCGTGTGTGTGTGTGAGCGTGTGTGTGTGAGCGTGTGTGTGTGTGTGTGAGCGTGAGTGTGTGTGTGTGTGCTTGCGCCTGTGAGTGCGATTCTAAACCTGTATGTTTACATACCTGAATGTAAGCATTCCTGTCTATTTGCCTGTCTGAATGTCTGTACGGCTGTCTATGTATATGTCTGTCCATGTGGCAATTAATATGTATGTCCGTTTGATAGCTTTCTGTCCCTAGACATGTCTGTCTATGTGACTCAAAAAAAAAAAAAAAAAAAAAAAAAAAAAGAGTCTCTATTCAAAAATTTATTTGTCTGCACAGCGAATTTCTCAGAACAAATTGGACTCCAAATTAACACCGCAAAAAACAAAAATTCTAGACCTTACCAACAGTTCAGTTGATATCACGCTGAACAACAACAGCCTTGAAAAAGTCAACAGTTTCACTTATCTAAGGAGCAAGATGTCATCTACAGGAGATACCGCACCAGAAATACCATTTAGAATAGCACTGGCATCTAGTGCCTTCAATAAACTGTCCAACATCTGGAAATCAAAGACACTTAGCAAACACACAAAACTCAAGATCTTCAATTCTAGTGTGATTCCAGTACTAACCTATGGATGCGAGAGCTGGAAATCAACGAAAACTCTAGACACAAAATTAGACAGTTTTGAAAATAAATGCCTTAGAAGAATACTAAATTTCAAATGGTCAGATTTCCGAACCAATACACAAATAAGGCAAGAATCCAGGCAAGAGTATGTGTCTAATTTTATACGAAAACGCCGCTGGAACTATGTCGGCCACGCCCTTAGAATGGATAAATCAAGACTTCCTTACCAAGCCCTCATTTGGACACCACAGGGGAAAAGATCTCGTGGAAGACCAAGGGAAACCCTACGTAGAACTATCATCAGGGAAGGCTCACTCATGGGCCACTCAAACATCCAAGACCTACAACAGATTGCAACGAACCGCCATGCCTGGAGAGTCATGACCTCTGCCCTATGTGCCGCACTGGACACAAGAGGAAAGACTAACTAACTAACAGCGACCTGTCTAAAGGGATGTCTGTCTCTATGACTCTTTAAATAAGTGCTTGTTTGTATGCCTGCACCTAGGCCCGCCTGTCTGTCTGTTGTCTGTATTTACGCTGTCTTTCTGTATCTACGTCTGTGTCCGTATGCCTGTTTCTGCGTCTGCCTGTCTGCATGCCTTGTCTACGTCTGCATAGATGTTACCGCGATTGTCTGTCTATTTGCTTGAATCTACGATTGACTATATACCAGTACCTGTGGTTGACTGTATGTCTGTATCTATGTTTGCCTGCCTGTATGCATTTTTTAACGGTCGTGACTCTATGGCAAGAGTAACTAACGACGATAGCTTGAAAGAAGCTAATGAAAGTAGATCTCTATATACACAGCAATAAGAAAGAGACAAACAGTTCTTTGGCCACATAACTAGAAGAAAGACATTGGAGACATCTTGACAACAGGAAAGATCAGTGGAAAAGGGGTAGAGGCAGACCAAGAGATAATGCTGGATGGGCTGAAACGATGGCATGGAGGGACATCCTCGAGAGAGCTGTTCCAGGCAACCAAGGATCGTGTTCTGTGGAGACGCATGACGACCTACGCCAGTTGACAGGGCACATGGTGATGATGATGATGATAATGACTCTATGCCTGCATCTACGACTGTCTGTCTGTATGCCTGTATTTACTACAATTTGTCTGTATGCCTGTATCTACGATTGTCTGTCTGTATGCCTGTATCTACGACTGTCTGTATGATGTAATCTTTGACTGTCTGACTGTATGCCTGTATCTACGACTGTCTATCTGTATGCCTGTATCTACGACTGTCTGTCTGTATGCCTGTATATACGACTGTTTGTCTGCATGTCTGTATCTTTGACTGTCTGACTGTATGCCTGTATCTACGACTGTCTGTCTGTATGCCTGTATCTACGAATGTCTGTCTGTATGCCTGTATCTACGAATGTCTGTCTGTATGCCTGTTTCTACGACTATCTGTCTGTATGCCTGTATCTTCGATTGTCTGTCTGTATGCCTGTATCTACGACTGTCTGTATGCCTGTATCTACGACTGTGTGTCTCTATGCCTGTATCTACGACTGTCTGTCTGTATGCCTGTATCTACGACTGTCTGTCTGTATGCCTTTATCTACGACTGTCTGTCTGTATGCCTGTATCTACGACTGTCTGTCTGTATGCCTGCATCTACGACTGTCTGTCTCTATGCCTGTATCTACGACTGTCTGTCTGTATGCCTTTATCTACGACTGTGTGTCTCTATGCCTGTATCTACGACTGTCTGTCTGTATGCCTTTATCTACGACTGTGTGTCTCTATGTCTGTATCTACGACTGTCTGTCTGTATGCCTGTATCTACGACTGTCTGTCTCTATGCCTGTATCTACGACTGTCTGTCTCTATGCCTGTATCTACGACTGTCTGTCTGTATGCCTGTATCTACGACTGTGTGTCTCTATGCCTGTATCTACGACTGTGTGTCTCTATGCCTGTATCTACGACTGTGTGTCTCTATGCCTGTATCTACGACTGTGTGTCTCTATGCCTGTATCTACGACTGTCTGTCTGTATGCCTGTATCTACGACTGTCTGTCTGTATGCCTGTATCTACGACTGTCTGACTGTATGCCTGTATTTACGAAATGGTTGTGGTTGTTAGAAAAAGGGTCGAAATGCGCCTCAGGAAGAGATTGAAGCGTAATATTTCATGACGACAATGAGAACACAGTTCAAGCCAAAGTCATTTTTTTTAAAACAAAGAAAAGAAAAGAAAAGAAAATCCAGCCCGTCAGGAACTGCGACCTTCGGATCTGCAGGCGAGCATCTAGCCACTAAACCACAGGCATAGAGACACACAGTCGTAGATACAGGCATAGAGACACACAGTCGTAGATACAGGCATACAGACAGACAGTCGTAGATACATTGTTTTGTTTATGTATACGTTTATGATTTTGTTTATGTTTATGTTTATTCAACGGATCAACATCATGGCGCACGGGTGGAACCCATAACCTGCTCCCTTCTACTTCTAACACAAGCATGAGTCTGAAAAATCTCACCACAGTGCATGAGGATCCTGAAATACTTTGGGTAGATTTTTAACTAACAATTTTGCCCCTGCAGCTACTCTTTTCGATTTCCAACTGCCAAGGCAAATTTACGTCCAGTAGTTTGCCATTGTCGGCTCTGTGGCTAAGTCGATGCGAACGCTTTGCAATGCCGGGATGCCGGGTTCGATCCCAGCTGCGGGCCATGCGCCCTGCGTTGGTTTTGACAGTGGTTTCAAGAAAGCCGAACGTCAGGAAAGCAACGACAAACTACTGGACGTAAATTTGCCTAGAAAAACTACACAATAGCCAGGGGCTGTTGCAACGTCATGTAAAGGATACGCAACTAACCTGAGTTTGCCATTGCTTTCTAAACGGTTGGCTTCTCGATACCACTGTTGAAACAAACGCAAGGCACAAGGCCAGCAGCTAGGATCGAACCCGGCACCCCGGCATTAAGAAGCGCGTTTGCAACTCCTAAGCCATAGACACAGACTGGAGATGAGACAGGTGTTTCATGTTTGTTGTTGTTGTTGTGGTTTGTTTGTTAGTAATTGATATGAATGTTAACAGAGTAACACCTGATTACACAAGAGATGACTGGAGGTCACGTGCACGATGGGTTCCCACCTGTTCATTTAGGAAATTATCTTGCAAGGTAATTTCTACAGGTAATGATTCTCACACTGTGTTAATTAATTAGTTATTTGTTACATTATTCTCACTGCACATCGAACCATCAGGTCCATAAGTGCCCGGTTCTCCTCAGTAAACAAATCATCTCTATTCAGATAAGGGACGCAATTTTTGGTTAGTATGAAGAACCACTGTGGGGGTTTTATCATGTTATGGGGCGTCGCAGGTCGACCAAGCCTAAAGTGGGTACCAGGATGTATGTTCTGGGGAAGTAAAGACAGCCGGTGTAATGCTGACCACATTACACACCTAGTGCCGATTGGTCTGTAAAATATGGGTGCTCTTTCCATATGCTCAATGCGCCTAAAGGCGTGAAAAGGGATCTTTTTTTTTACTTTTTTTTACTTTTATGATGCCCCACTACGGCTGTTGTCAAAGGGCCTAATATAACCCGAACCGCTGAACGGGGTTTCCGGAAATCGTAGCCGGGTGATTCTCATCCAAATGGTGGCACTTTGTGTCATCGGGTGTTTATCGCTTGGTGTGATACCCTGGTGGGGATTGAACGTCAATTAATGAATCTTTATGAATGCCACAGCGATAGCGGCTGACGACACCAGTTCTACGTTAGTTTCTTATTCTTCTTCGGCTTTCTGCATATTGCCCTGTCGACCAGGCCACACTCCTTTTAACTTTCTATTATATAGGCCGAGTCAAGGTTGCAGATCCACAGTCACTTGGTTCTCCCAAACGTTTTACCTCTCGGGGAGCATTCAGTATATCAGCTCTATGGCTGTGTTCTTGGTGGAAAACATCAAATATCTGGGGACGGTTACAAAGTGATCTTATTTGCCAGCCTGATCTTTCGATGTGTTCTTGGTGGAAAACATCAAAAATATGGGGACGGTTACAAAGTGATCCTAGCTGCTTGTCCGTTATAAGTATGTCAAACTGAGGCTCCATTCAGGGCCGAATGGGGCCATATTTGTGTCCTAATGACGGTCACTTGCGTCAACTAACCGGTAAGAGTAAAAATCCCTTTTTAGGCTTTATGCGCATCGGGCATATGTGAAGAGCATCCCATATTTCTATAGACAAATCGGTACTAGGTGGGTAATGTGGTCAGCATTACGTGAGCCGTCTTTACTTCCCCAGGACAGCCATCTTGGTACTCATTTTACTCTGGGTCGACCCACGACGCCCATACCATGATACAAATCCACGCAGCCAGTAGTTGGTTTCGATCGCGGTACGTTAGAATTAGGAGTCGGACTCGCAACTCAAAGACCACCAACTAACTGAAGTCATTCAATAATATTTTTGCAGAATATGTCCTTTATGGGGGCCGCAGGTGTGCTTGCAAAGGACCGCTTGCAACCCGTAGCCCGCTAGTATTACATGTCTGCTTTTTTAGATTCAGTAGTTTGCCATCGGGAGTCGAAGTGGCATAGCGGCTAGACGCTGGCCGCGGATCGGAAAGTCGTGGGTTCGTTTCCAGGCGGAGCCAGACTTTTTTCAGAAATGACCTTGGCTCCCAGGTCGACCCAGCCTTGAGTGGGTACCGGGGGCAGTCTGGCAAGTAAAGGCGGCCGGCATGAAGCTGACAACATCACCCATCGTGTGCTGATTGGTCTATAAAATATAGATCTAGCCTTATATACCATATACGTCTAAAAGTGTGAAAAAGGGTCAGTTACTTTTTTTTTTTTTTTTAGTTTGCTATCGCCACTAAACGGTTAGCTCCTACTTATCATTGCCGAAATCCACACATAGCGGTCTGCTGCTAAATCATCGGCAGCTGAAATGAGTTACGTATTTGAGATTAAAAACCATAGAGGCGAACACCACATTGATGGACCAAAAAAAAAAAGTAGAATTCCCCTCCCCCCGTTCCCCCCCCGCCCCCCCCCCCCCCCAATATTTTTTTTTGAAATCAAATTTCTGAAATTACAGACATCAACTAGGATATGCAATTGTAAATCAACGATTGCGACAACAGAAAATATCTTTAGTCACATTGACATACCAATGACTTGCCTTTTAAGGTGTAGTCGGGAAGTGAAGGATGGTGTCTGGTATTGGTGATTTAGGCACGAACTGATTATGCTGTCGAGGCAGATTGTGCACGAACATAGAAAACAAAAGCAATGCCTGCGTGTGTTCCGGGGCCACATCCTAGACGACCAAAAAACAATTTGAAGAGACCCACTGCCCCCTAACATGCATGTCGTAAGAGCCGACTTATTAGGGTTTTGCTGAAATTGTATATGTTAGGCCGAAAGAGGCAAATAGTGCAGCACAGCTGTAAACTATAACACAACATGCCAATCGCCAATTTTTAGGGCGAACTAAGAAGAAGAAAAACAAAGGCTCTTCTCTAAACTTCTACCCGATATTGTGGAGGCCAAGCAAATAGCCTAACAGGGCCCCAGTCGTGTGTAAAATACGGACCTTCTGCCAAGGAACAAATCTGCCAAGGAACAAATCGCGGCAAAACTAGGATCGGCTCTGACTAACGAAACAAATGCTCTAACAGGCTTTCAGCAATATGTAATTTGCGGACCTGTTTCTGCGACTACGCCCGATTAAAGTGTCGGGGGGGGGGGGAGGGGGAGTTAAAAAAAAGGGGGGGGGGGAGGCTAGGAGAAAAGTTCAAAAGGTGAATACAATAAGCTCACATTAGAAAGGCATAAGTTTCCTAACCTCATCAATGCTATTGAGGCCTTACAGTCTGTTATCTTTGAGCTGACCATCCCGTATGAGTCGCGAATGGACGAAAGCCATATGTATAAGCTCGAGAAATACAATGACTTAGCAGCCGGTCTGAGGAGAGACGAAGCGTACTCAGTACGAGTCTTTGCCGTCGAAGTGGGAGCGAGAGGTCTCCTTTCCACTTCACTCTACAATGTGGTTAAAGAGCTAGTGCGCGGTAATGAATGCAAACGGACACTTAAACAGCTGGGCGAGGTTGCTGAGAGGGCCTAGAGCTGGCTCTGGACACAATGAAACAACGTAGGGGACGGGCCTTGGTGAGCTGGTCCAGATGTCTAGCGGAAAAGAGTTTCTCATCCCTTGAAAGTCCATAGTTTCCGAATTGTCTGCCAGTGTTCCTCTGCCACCTGCTAACAAAAGTCCAACATGTGTCCGGTATACCAATCGTAAGCTTGCCGCTCGGTCGTTCAGGTATGCAGACTGCTCTTATTATGCTACCGCGACGACTTCTTATTTCACAGTACCTACTGCAAAATCACCAATTCGTCTTGTCCCTATCCGAACAACATCCGGTAATTTCGTGCAGCAGGGGAAACCAACCCTGAGCTTCATGAACTCAGATGGGCCCACTCTCTGAAAATGTATAGGAGCTCGTGGGCCGAAACATTTGTCGACGAGAGACTACTTCTACTGATGATTGGTAGACCCCTGCTGTACATGCTCCCCTGTGAAGTTTCTTCTTAATCTTATCGGTTGACAGGTTGACCCAGCCTGGTGTGGGTACCAGGTCATGTCCGCCGGTGTGAGGTCGACCACGTTTCCCATTGAGCGTCGACTGGCTAGAAATATCCCATACACGCAAGACAAAAGAGGGGCCCATGGTTAACAAAGACCAGACTGGGCTCAGGATCATAATTTGAGACCCGCTAGTTTGATCACATTGCTGAACTGATCTAATCATACAAGTGACAGGTGTGTGCACAGATTGTGACATTATATATTTATAGTTTCTCGCGTTTCTGTAGGCTATAAAATACCCAGTAATTAAAGTCAGTCGCAGGAGGCCAAGACCACAGAATGTCCTTACCAGGAGGTCATAAACCAAGCATGCCCTCAACAGGAGGTCACAAACCAAGCATGTCCCCCAATAGGAGGTCACAAACCAAGCATGTCCCCCAACAGGAGGACACACACCAAGAATGTCCCCAACAGGAGGTCACAAACCAAGCATGTCCCCCAATAGGAGGACACACACCAAGCATGTCCCCCAACATCTTTTTACCTAATCAGTGAGTTACTAAACCAACTCGGCAAACAATCAACTAACTATCTATTCAGCCTACTAAACGTCAGTGTGATCAACCCGACAATCAATCAGCCAAACCTACACTTTACCAAGCAGTCAATTAATCAAACAGACATGTATTCAAGGAACCAGTCAATTATTCATTCAGTCAATCAAACGACAAAACATTTAACCAACCAGTGAATCAACCAACCACACATTTATTGAACCAATCAAACATTTGTACAAATAAACAAACATCTGTAAAACCAACCACACATCTATTAAACCAAACAAGCATTGTACAACCAACTACATGTATATTAAACCAAACACACATCTGGAGAACCAACCAAACATCTATTAAAACAACAACATTTGGGCAACCAACCAGTCATCTTTTAAACCAAATAAACATCTGTATAACCAACCAGTCATCTTTTAAACCAAATAAACATCTGTATAACCAACCAGTCGTCTTTTAAACCAAACAAACATCTGTACAACCAACCACACATTTATTAAACCAAACAAACATCTGTACAACCAACGATATATCTACTAAACCAAACAAACATCTGTACAACCAACGATATATCTACTGAACCAAACAAACATCTGTACAACCAGTGATATATATACTAAACCAAACAAACATCTGTACAACCAACGATATATCTACTAAACCAAACAAACATCTGTACAACCAACGAAATATCTACTAAACCAAATAAACATCTGTACATCCAAACATATATCTTCTAAACCAAACAAATATCTGTACAACCAACGATATATCTACTAAACCAAACAAACAGCTGTACAACCAGTGATATATATACTAAACCAAACAAACATCTGTACAACCAACGATATATCTACTAAACCAAACAAACATCTGTACAACCAACGAAATATCTACTAAACCAAATAAACATTTCTACATCCAAACATATATCTTCTAAACCAAACAAACATCTGTGCAACCAACGATATATCTACTAAACCAAATGAACATTTGTACAGCCAACCACACATTTATTAAACCAAACAAACATCTGTGCAACCAACCACACATTTATTAAAGCAAACAAACATCTGTACAACCAACGATAAATCTACTAAACGAAACAAACATCTGTACAACCAATGATATATCTACTAAACAAAACCAACATCTGTACAACCAGCAATATATCCATTAAACCAAACAAACATCTGTACAACCAACAATATATCTACTAAACCAAACATCTGTACAACCAACCTGTCATCTTTTAAACCAAACAAACATCTGTACAACCAACCAGACATCTATTAAACCAAACTAACATCTGTACAACAAACGATATATCTACTTAGCCAAACAAACATCTGTACAACCAGTGATACACCAACTAAACCAAACAAACATTTGTACAGCCAACCACACATCTATTAAACCAAACAAACATCAGTACAAGGTTGCGGGTTCAATGCCCGATAAAAGCTGGGATTTTTTCTAGTAATTCCCCCTAGTCTCTTGGTAGTAAGATCGGACGCCCGTGTGTATTGTCGTGCGCTTAAAACATCCCCTGGCAGTTGAAAATCGCAAAGAGTAGCCTAATGGCGCTGCGTGGAAAAGAATTTTTAGTTAAAAGTCTACCCAAAGTATTTCAGGATCCTCGCCGGTGCTGCAGAGCCCGTGCTCTGTGCTAAGCTTCTTCTGAGTCAGACTTGAGTTAGAAGAAGAACGTAGTACTTATGAGTTACAACTATGTGCTATGATGTCGTTCCTTTGTTTCAAATCTCCTTTCTTTCTCCCTGACTTCCCTTCTTTGGTCACCCACTGAAATAACAGCAGAACCAGACAGCCATTCAAGAAACCAATCAACTAAACAGCCAACCAATCCAAAACGAGCCATCTGACGAAATACTTTTCTATCAACAAACCAGAAAAACCCGTGTAATCAAACCTCTATTCAACCAACTAGCCAGCGTTAATTAAAACGAAATTACATTTACACACCTCTGGTTATTTTTTCTTCTCCGACAGCATTTCTCCTTCATCCTCTCAACTCCTAGCTTATTCCAAAAAAACCTCCCGTCAAACAAAACGGAAATATGTAATTTTCTACGTCTTGGCCATACAATTTAGACCCTTCCCCAGCCATGTCCCAGTCTACAACATAATTGAAGATGTAATAATTTCAGATGCGGAAAGAAAAGTCACGCCGCCTAATCCGAAAACTAAATTAACTGGTCCGCCGCCTTCAACAAAAGAGGCAGTTGGTAGTTGCTAGCATCTTTATTTATCCGCAGACTGGGGACCAGCCAGGGTCCTAGGTAGGGGCGTCTTGTTTACTGTGTTGATATTTACGATGGCCGACGTCAGTGAGCAAACTCGGATAAATGGGTGAATGGGATTCTATAGCTCATTGTATAGTTGGTTCTTGGCTTTCTTTCAATCGTTCCTTCTTTCTCTGTTTGCTTGCTTTCTTACTAGCTGAATTTGTGTGTGTGTGCCCTGCTTGTCCATCTGTCTGTATGCTTGTCTTTATGTATAGTGGTACCCTTCTATACTCACTCTGTTTTCTTTTTCTCACCTTTTGTGTGATGCCTTTTTCATCATTAGTTTATTTGTCTGTTTAACTTTGTCTAGCTGTTTGTCTTCGCCTTCCTTCTTGATTCCTTTATAATGTTCTTTCTATCTGCCCTTTCCTATATCCCCCCCCCCCACCGTTATTTTCTTCCTATAGTTTTCTTTTCTTTTAATTTCTATTTCCTTCTATCATACATTCCGTAATCCAACGTCGCAGGTCGACCCAGCCTAAAATGGGTACCAGGATGGCTGTCCTGGGAAAGTAAAGACGGCCGGCCTAATGCTGACCTATCTAGTGCCAATTGATCTGTAAAAATATGGGACGCTCTTCCCATATACTCGATGCGCCTAAGGCGTAAAAAGGGATTTTTACTTTTTTTAAAACTTTTTTAAATACATTAACTGCTATCTTTCTTTCCTTCCTTTCTTTCTTCCATCCATCCATCCTTCCCCACTTCTTAATTTCTTGTTTCCTTTCTTTCTTCTTTACTTACCTTTTCCGACACCCCTTATTTCGTCGATTTTCTTTATTTTTTGTTTACTTTTTCTTCTCTTCTTTTGATTCCTGCCCTTCTCCGGTCTGTTTTCTTTTTCTTCTTTTCCTGCTGCTTTCACTTCTCTTTTCCTTCCTACTTTCTTTCCTTTCATTCCTACTTACTTCCCTGTTGCACCGACCGCTCTTTCTGCTTCTTTTACTTTTGCATGTACTTCTTTTTTATTTCTTGATAGGACTACATGAGAAATGACACAATTTGTAAAAACACGCAATCACAGATCACAACAACAGGAAAAGTCATATCCAGACAACAATCACAGATCAAAACAACAGAAATTGTCATGTCCAGACAACAATCACAGATCACAACAACAGAAATTGTCATGTCCAGACAACAATCACAGATCAAAACAACAGAAATTGTCATGTCCAGACAACAATCACAGATCAAAACAACAGAAATTGTCATGTCCAGACAACAATCACAGATCAAAACAACAGAAATTGTCATGTCCAGACAACTATCACAGATCAAAACCACAGGAATAGTCATGTCCAGACAACAATCACAGATCAAAACAACAGAAATAGTCATGTCCAGACAACAATCACAGATCAAAACAACAGAAATAGTCATGTCCAGACGACAATCACAGATCAAAACCACAGGAATAGACCACATTTTAGTTTAAGCAAATGAACCTTATCCAGTGACACATAACCAGTGCAACTGAAAACAACTTTTTCCTAGTTAGCCAAGACATGAGTAATTCAAACAAATTTCTCGTTGTTATCATTGAAGTGTTTTGTCGACTGGGATTGGCGGTGGTGCCGGTCCGACAGCATGTATCAGTTCGTAAAGTGACATCCCACACCTGCCGTGCTCAGGTTTGAGGTTTGAACAAGGTATCAACATCATGGCTACGGGTGGTAACCCACAAGTGCTCCGTTCTTACTTCTAACACAAGTCTGAGCCTGAAGAAGCTCAGCGCAGTGTACGAGCTCCGTATCACCGGCGAGGATCCTTAAATATTTTGGGTAGGTTTTTACCTCCAAATTTAAAGCTGTTGGACTACTCTTTTCGATTTCCAACTGCCAAGGGATTTTTTTTTACTTGTGCAACAATACACACTGGCGTCCGATCTTACTAACCAGAGACCAGAGCAAATTACTAGAAGTACACGGGAAACAATCCCAGCCCTCACAGGGGTCTGAGCCCAGGACCTCCAGCGGAAACCATGCCAGGAGACCACTCAGCCACCCATACCTTGCTAAAAGGGCAATCCATTAATCCCCCCACCCTCCTCCACCACCCACCCGCATTTAAACGAGTTTTTATTAGTCAAAATAATTCCCACTAAGCTGCACGAATCCTCGTATGTTTCACAAATCTCGACAAATTTAAAAACAACAACGTTTGCTCATTTAACAGAAACGAGTTCCTAGTTACTGGATCAAGAACATTCGTTAGTTACCGCAATTTAAACTAGTTTTAAAATAACCTTTTCTAATTACCCGAATTTCGAAGAATTTCAAGGAACCTTCTCCGATCATTCGAATTTCGACTAAATAGGTTGAATAATAATAAAAAGAAGAAGAAGAGGAAGAAGAAAAGGTAGAAGGTGGAAGCGGTGGTGAAGTCGAAGGAGAAGGAAGAAGAAGAGGAGGAGGAGGAGGAGAAGGAGGAGGAAGAAGAAGAAGATGATGATGCTGTTTAGGAGGAGGAGGAGTTGAGAAGAATTTTTTTTTTTTTTTTTTAAATCTGTTTATTGGTTCAAAACATCAGATACAAATTCTCTTTACATAACAAAAGCAAAATCAATAAGGTGATGTGCGAAAAATGATGATGGTTTGTACCGTTTCTCACTGACATTTCACAGAAAATAGAGACAGGGGGAGGCAGAGAGGATCAGTGGGTTCGAGGAAAGCTGGGGCTGTTGGGTCTGTCAGCGGAAACGGTACATTTCGATGGTAATGTTTTACAGGTTTTTAGATATATATATATATATTTACAACAACAGAGTGAGTGGAAAGAGAGAATGAAAGAAAGAAGGGACAATGGAGAAGATAAAAGGGGACACGAAAGCGTAAGCGGACAAGGGAAACAAAGGATGAAATGGAAATATAAATTTTTTTGAGGGAGAAGCAGTGGGATATATTTACATGTGCCTTTCGGCTATTATTAAACATTTGAAACAGAAAAAAAATATTTTTGAAACGATGATAATGTAAAACAACATTATTTTGAGTCATGTCAAATATTTACAGTAGAAGCCAAGACGGGAGGGAAAACAACCCCCAAGTAGGCCTGACAGGGTAAGGGGAGATGGAAAGGAAAGCAAAAGGACACGGAGCACCACTCATGTTTGTACATTGCCTTTCCCGGCAATGTGTCAGTTAGCATAAAGGAGTTGAGAAGAAACAGCATCAGAACGAAAATAAGTATCGAAAGTAAGTTAAAAAAAAAAATACATGAGGCGTGAAAAAATGTCTCCTACATTTGTTGAACCGTGAAATCAGTAATACCTAATCTAGTTTAGCAAATGTAAACTCTCTCAACCTCTCTCCACATTCCACTCTTGCTTAAAACTTTACCAATTGTACTCTACTTCTGAGGTTCACATTAGTTCTTCAAATCCCAAAGTAAATTTACTTCAAGATTTATGTCTCAAAGGAGTAATTTGTTTACAAATGTTTCTGACGGGCAGACTACTCTAGCGTTAACTTGCAATATTTTTAGTTTATCATGTTTACGTCCGTTACAACAGCGCAAATCAAGGGGAGATAATTTGAGATTTCATTGTAATGCTTGACCGCAACTTGAATGGAGAAAAACGAGACGAAAGCACAGACGTTTAAAATGTTTTCGGCGCCATTGTGGACTGGACTTTAGTGCCAGTTTATCGACATGTTAAGGAAGGGTATAATCTGTGGTAAGTGCCGTACTTAATTCTCAGTGCCTTTACAACGAAAACAGTAGCAGGGTTAACTGTTTGGGAATAAACGAGCGAGCGAACTTTTTGTTTCTAGGGTCACAAATTGAGCACGCATGCCCGATTTGTTGTCTAAAAAAAAATTATATGCATGCATACATACATACATACATACATACATACATACATACATACATACATACACTTGCTACAACACACCCACACATGCTTGCACCCCCTACCCATACACACAATTACTTATGCACAGGCTTGCATGAAGCGTTTTAACCATTATCTTCGGTACAACGATGTTCTCGTTTTAGCGTAGCGACTACAATATCTTCTTTACAACCTGAAGGTTTTTGGTTAAAATGCGCATCTAGTTAGATTTGGGTGGGGTGGGGGGGGATGGGGGGGGGGTAGGGGTCGGGGAGGGGTTTCCGTATCGACCCCACCTGAAATAGGAAGCAGGGAAAGCAAAGGCGGTCGGCATGGTGTTGCTTACAGCTTCCAACAAGCGCTGTTTGGTTTAAAAAAAACTATAGGTATAGCCCTATATGCACGAAGCGACACTAAAGTAAAAAGGGCGTTTCACTGGTTTCTTTTTGGTCCCTTTAAATTTCAAATTTTTCTTTGACCCCTAAGCCAGCGTTCAGTGGGAATTACAAGAGTTAGCACTTTCAGTTCCATAAGGTTATAGCTAATGTATAAAGGAGGCAATGTTAACAAAATAAAATTATAGGCCTACTACATCCACAGGGCTTAAATATGCAACACACTGCAGAAAATACAACTGTTGTTCGAGGGCTTCAGTTTGCCCAGACTAAACGCAAACGCATTCAATGGTGTCCAAATATGGGGAACCATTTTTTTTTGTATACTACAGCCCCGGCTGGACTAAACGTTTATCTCCTAGCCGTCAGAGGCCCTACTAAAGCATTGCGGTTGAACAGGGTTTCTGTGACTTAACTTGGGAGATTACCATCCGAGCAATGACGCATTGCACTTTATATTATAAAGTTTGGGATTCAATTTCATGCATTCACTAAATTAAAGTTTTACAAACATACATACATGTTGACCGATGCGCGTGAGTAAATTCTAATCAAACGAATTTTGTACTGAAAAAGTTGATAAAAGTAAATACAGGAAAACTTCGACTGAGCGTCACCGTTAGAACCTGGGGCTGTGACGTGTAACCGAATAAAAGAGTAACAGGAATCTCTTAATACACATGTGCAGTAACGTCATTTCAGAAGCAGACTTCCGGTTTCGACATTGATAAGAAATGGATGGCGGTTGAGAACTTGACTTATGTTGACCGATCTCGTCGCTAGTTTCGATGTTGCAAGATTCTGGAAGTCCGGTTTCGCAGCCAGAGCTACTGAATTTAGTGCTCCTGGCGGCACTATGAGCTGTTCCAGATTCGTACATAATGGCAATGATGGGTGATGTATTCTTCTTTGTTGTGTTCCTGGGACAAGGCGTGTGCTAAAGCTGCTATTTATTTACTGGCCGTGGCTGCAACTTGACCGAGGACATGTGTAGATTGGTCAGGAATAGTTTTAGTCTACTCATCGCCCAGCTATTCGTCGAATGAAGTTTATTTTCAGCGATGTCACCTGGTCTTGCAGTGTGTTTAATGAGTCATGCATCTTATGGTTTGCCACATCAAATAGTGTGTGTTTTTCTGACTAGGGACACTGTATGGCTACGGAATTCACTTGAGGTATCCAGCGTATCTGACACAGTTTTTGACTGGAATCACTGACCTAGGCGGTTGAGCAATTATGGGCCAAGCTCGTTTGCTGTCATGCCGGAACCGTAACAACTAACTAACTAGCGTCATTTCACTGCGGGTATGGGACGAATATTAAAATAACAATCCTGAAAAATTGACTAATACCTACCTATTGTATCTAATTTTACAAAACGATCAAAATAAACTTTAATATAAGAGTAATAATATACAGAAATATATTGTAACACTATATATAATATAGAAATATATTGTAATACTTTATATAATACATAAATGTATTGAAATACTATATATAATACAGAAATATATTGTAAAACTATATATAATACAGAAATGTATTGTAATACTATATATAATACAGAAATATATTGTAATACTATATATAAAATACATAAATGTATTGTAATACTATATATAATACAGAAATATATTGTAAAACTATATATAATACAGAAATATATTGTAATACTATATATAATACAGAAATGCATTGTAATACTATATATAATACCCCCTTGTGGGTTCCGGGGCCCTATTGTGGGGAATACAAGAATAGACCCACTCCCTCCCAAAAGCATGTCGTAAGAGTCGACTAACTGGGGAGCTTCCTTTGAAGTCAGGGTGCATCTGCCTGAGAGGCAAGTAACCAGCACTCTACATTCAATTGAATCAGATCTGTAAAACTGATGCACACGCAACACTCAGGTTCTGGAGCAGGACTGCAGTCCAGAAGTGGACGAACAACCAGAACTTTACGCCAGAGTGTACAGCTGGTGAACGCGAAGAAGAAGAAGATATCTAATACAGAAATGTATTGTAATACTATATATAATACAGAAATGTATTCTAATACTATAAAACTATGTTACTTTAAAATAATCTGTCATTGAGGTTTTGTTTGTTGATACTGACAAAAGTTTTTAAGGCAATGGCAGATAACAAGGAATAAAGGGTTGAACAGCATATCAACATCATGGCACACGGGTAGTAACCCGTAAGTGCTCCGTTCTTCTTCTAACTCAAGTCTGAGTCCAAAGAAGCTCAGCACAGTGTACACGTTCTGTAGCACCGGCGAGGATCTTGAAAAAAACTTTGGGTATATTTTTAACTCTAAATATCGCCGGGCGGCGAATTTAGTTCCCATGACACTTGTTGATACTTCTACTTGGTTTACACGTGAGAGGCAGGAAAAATATTTAAAACGTGCTTCGATATAGATTCGAACCAAAGTCAGTCAGGTCGGAAGGCACGCGTTTAGCCACTGCAGCATCATCTGAGATCAAGCTAAAGTACATGTCAATCAATTAATTAGGTGCCGTTTCCACAATAAAGACTGGTTGCAGTGGATACGTACTGTCTCCTTTCAGATTGCTGTTTGTCAATCTTCGAATGTTTTCTTCCAACTTGTATAGTTATCTACCTTTGGCTCTAGCCTTCGACCGTTCCGCCCTGTATGGCTGTTACAAGAAGGTTATATCTGTTACCGTGAGCAAAATATCTCACATGTCTTTTTATTTATTTCGGTAATTCTCTTTTCATTTTTAGCCCTTCCACGACCTCTGTTTTCGATTTGTTTCCATGAAATACGTCCTATTCTACTGAATAAAATCAGCTAAGTCAATCTTTCAACTTTTTAACTGCGTGAATAAATCAGTATTCAAATTAATAAATAAATACATTTTTTGAAATAAATGTATCAACCAACTATTGAAACGTAAATGAATCAATTAACTATTCAGACGAATAAATCAATCACCTTTTTAAATGAACCAGCCTAATAACTATGCAGACACTGATCACGGAATCAAGTCGATTATTCAGTCAACAAATTCCTATATCACACGCCCTCAGTCTATGATTACCACACCCCAGCCGTCTTCGTCATCCTAATCACAATCCAATCAATCATTCCCCAATCCAGCTATATTCCCTTTAACACGGCCAATCGTATCACTGATCACCTTTCGTATTCTATCGCTTCGGAATATTCGACTGTCAGTCAGCAGTATTGAGTTTACAGTTAATGTGATAAACACATCGCACTAATACTACCGACCACCAAATCCCTAGCAGAGCCCACAATCGCCTCAGTAGAAATAACTGCTCTGCTAATTGCGCGCTTTTTGTGAGTGGATTGACAAGACACTCATTCCTTTTCATCCATCGTCAGCGCCTCGGTGCTAACAGAATACAAGTTACCTGTATTTGCTTCAGAGTTTGAATATTCTCCTTACATTATTTAAAGTAGGAAGGAGATGATAATGTGTTTATGTCCCCCAAGATGACAAGAAAATGACATCAGTACAGTCATTGCCACAAGAACCATAAATAGTTTTAATGTATTTGTAACTGGCGGTAACTCCGACAGACATGATTGGCATATAGTGTCTCGTTTAGTCCGAGTGCTGAAAGGATGATATAAATGTGTTTATAAACTGTCGCATTTAGTCCCAGTGCTAAAAGGGTATTATATATTTATTTATACATTGTCTAGTTCCCGTGTCACAGTGGTGAGATAAAAGTAACA
Organism: Candidula unifasciata; assembly: GCA_905116865.2. NCBI lineage: Eukaryota > Metazoa > Mollusca > Gastropoda > Stylommatophora > Geomitridae > Candidula > Candidula unifasciata. Next base: position 181,926 of record CAJHNH020000076.1, on the reverse strand, counting down.
GTGGTACATCGAATTACGCCATCCTTTGGTGTACGTCTTACTTGGTATACGTCTAACTTGGTTTGCGCCCTGTTTAGTTGCACCAATTTTTGCCCAGTATATGATATTTGTTCGGAATACGACTCGCCTGCTAGAACTTGTATGAGTCAAAGAGCATACAATGTCACATTTTCAAAACATCCAGAGGAGAAGGCAGAGACAGCGTTATTTAGATAGCTCTTTGAGTAAAAATCACACAAGGTAAGCCTCAACCAGATCCAAGTAGGGATAAGTAAGTTGCTCTTTGAGTAAATATCAAACAAGGTAAGCCTCAACCAGATCCAAGTGGGGATAAGTAAGTTGCTCTTTGAGTAAAGATCAAACAAGTTAAGCCTCAACCAGATCCAAGCAGGGATAGGTGGGTCTTCGGGAATATTGGGCATCTGGGGCTAGATCTGTATCTTATAAATCAATGGGTACTCGGTGGGCAGTTCGCCTTCAGGTCCTGACCACATTGGGTCCCAGGTCGACCCAGCCAAGAGTGGGTGCCAAGTACAGTCTTGGGAAAGCAAAGTCGTCATGTTGACCACACAATCCGCCAAGTGCAGTTTTGTCTATAAAATATAGGTCTAGCCTTATTTGCCCAATAAGCCTGAGAGCGGGGTAAAAGAATCCTTTACTTTTACACGGTGGGTGATGTGGTCAGCAACCATACCGGCTGCCAACAGATTTCCCAGGATCTTACCTTTGAAAGTCCGGCTCCGTCTGGATTCGAATCCGCGACCTTTCAATCCGCAGGTGAGCATTTTTAGCCACTAGACCACGGCGGTTTTCAAGAAAGGACAAGAGTCAACTTCAGGTTTTAGTGGAGGGAGACTCTACTTCCAGACAGTAATATCTTTTTCTCCTCTCTTGTACCCTATTAGCAGGTGCTCGACCTTTTTTAGCACCCTCGTAGTAGGCACTCGACTTATTTCAGCACCCTCGCAGTAGGCACTCGACTTATTTCAGCACCCTCGCAGTAGGCACTCGACTTGTTTCAGCACCCTCGCAGTAGGCACTCGACTTGTTTCAGCACCCTCGCAGTAGACACTCGACTAATTTCAGCGACCTCCTGGTAGGCCATTCGACTCTTGTCAGCAAGGTACAGTGAAGCTACATTGTCATTTATTTCATCTATTTCACCTAATTGTTTTTGTGTGTATGGAATCTTAGTACTAAACAGTGTTTAAAATTTGTTATACCAACCCATCAAGGTTCCGTGTGCCAGAAACAAAAAGACTCTTCCTCCTCACCCCAAGGGAAAGGAATAAAAATTTCCCCTTTATTTGTTATGGGGAAACCTGTTTGGTATACGTTCAATAATCTTGAATGTATTCATTCATGACATATACTGAAGTAACACTGTATTTATATTTTGTCTCGTTTGGTTCTATGAACTGTTAGTGTTTTTTTAGTTCTGAGGGAATGTTTCAGAGTTTATGTCAGGATTAACTACAAACGAGCATTGTTTAGTATACAGTCTTTACCAACAGTGTGTTTTACCACTGCCAAACGTCGAACCCACACCCACCCCCTACCCCCCCCCCCCAAAAAAAACCCAACCAGCCACCCCCTGCCCCCCAACCCCCCATAAAAAACCCAACCAGCCCCCACTCCCCAAATCTCCGGACTGGCACATTTCGTGAGGGTTCACACCCGCCTCACCAGCTCCAAGTATATTTTTCTTGGGAGAGAGGGGTGGGGTGGGGCTCATCACAAGAACACATCATCACAAAAATAAACAGTACACAGTCCAGTAAAAGATAGAGCCCGTATTATTATTATTTTTAATATTATTATTATCATCATTATTATTTTCGAAGAAAAAGAATAAGGGGGGGGGGGGGGGGGGCAATAAAGATAGAGTTTTAAAAGGAGACTTTAAAAGAGAAGCTAGACTAAGAAAAAAAAAAACACACACACAGTAGAGAAATTACTATACTAATTTATTATATTTAGGAAAAAAAATTACATTACAAAAAAAAAAAAATAAAAAATTTGAAAAATGCTGCTAATGAAAATGTTGAAAAATGAAAAGGGGAGGTCTCACTTGTGGCCCGTTTCCAGCATCTCCCAGAGGGTGACCTCAAAGAGAAAAGACAATGTTCGGCCACCCTCTGGGAGAGAGGCTGGTGTGCTTCCATCGCCGGCCTTATTTATGTCGGTATACTCATTGATCCTATCTACCGATCTCGAATTATTTTAAATTAGCGGCGGCCACCCCCCAATTCGAACCCAAGACTCCCGGTTAAATGCGCTTCACTGAATTATAAGGCAGACAATGTAACCACTGAACCACGCATGACACCGGACAAACGGCCCAGTTTACGCTACTTGTTTCGACTAGTGTTATGATTCGGTCCGGTTTTTAACTTGGGGTCAAGAAAAGTGAGTGAGCTGTCTTTAAGCGGTGGTGGTTGAGGTGACAAGCGGAAATGGTTGCAAACTTCTAATCCACATATAGTTTTGTATCAATAGAAAAAATAGCAAAAATTTAAGAGAAAAAAGTACTAGGAACACTAGATGTAACAACAGTGGCAGCAGCAACAGTTAGAAGCAGCAACTGTTAGAACCAGCAACATTAGAAGCATCAGTACAAGCAGCAACACTAGATACAACAACAGTACAAGCAGCAACACTAGATGCAACAACAGTAGAAACATTTATATAAGAGCGGCTCGCACTATTAGACTGGTCTCAACAGCGTCTTGAGAATCAAATCATAATACAAGCATTAACATGAAAAACAATTAAATTCCAGAAGGGACAAAAGTACAGAGAGAAATCATATGTTGGCGAGAGAGACCAACAGTGTCGGATTGACTTATCTTAATCATCCTTAACAATATCATCGTTATCAGTGCTTTGTTGTCATGAGTTTGTTATCGTGCCTCCATCTCCAACATGTTAAGTTAGCTGATTATCCTTTACAGGACGTTGTAGAACCAACCCTAGCATTTCTTGGGTGTTGTTTTTCGAGGCAAATTTTACATTCAGTAGCATGCATTATCAGATGCATGAAAAATTAAATTTACTTGATGCGATATCCAGACGCTAGGTCTGAAAATCCATAAAGGAAAGACAAAGATAATGAGAAAACATCATGGCAAATGGTAATGTGGTTTCTCTTAATGGCACCCCACTCCAAAACGAGGAGTCGTACACTTAGTTTTAATTCTAATGTCAAATCAGTACTTTTGCGTGTGGCGGAGACACGGAGAACAACTAGGGCAATTACTAATAAATTAAAGATATTCATTAACTAGTGCTTGCGCAGAATAGAGAGAATTGAATCAGATGATATAATAACCACTGTAGAGCTTTGGGAGAGAACTAAACAGGCTCCAGTAGACCAAGAGGTGAAGACGCTGGCTTTGCAAAGAAACCCACAGGGGCATAAAATAAAGGAAGGCCAAATAACGGAGAAGAGAGCTGGAGACTGATTTTAGAAAGATGGGGAGAACATGGGAAGAGCTGCATGTAATAGCGAAGGATAGAACGATTTGGCGTGAACTGGTTGAAGGCCTATGATCCATTTGGAGATAGAAAGGTAAAAGAAGACGTTACAAACGCTCTTCGTATTGCCGGGGTGCCGGGTTCGATCCCAGCTACTACTGAACGTAAACTTGCGTAGAAAAACCAAAACATCAACAAACAAAAAAAAAAAAAAAATGCTAGGATACGCAACTAACGTTTAACTTTACTAAATATTCAGCTTTTGGTACCCCTGTCGGAATCAACGCAAGACAAACTGTCCGCAGCTGGGATCGAACCTGGCACCCCTGAATTATGAAGCTCGTTCGTAACGCGTAAACCACAAACGCCGACCTCTGTGTACTATATTGAAGAAGAGAAAACAAAAACAAAATCAAAAGTGATGCCAGACGACACGCACATCAGCAGAATTATGAGAGGATACCCTAGTACAGACAAGCTGACAGAGAAAAGCAGATCCATTAACATGGGCAGCTAGTAAACACAGAGTCGGGGCCTGGCATTTCAGAGGTATAATTTGCTTTAGGCAATCTGGGTACATTCGTCTCGTCTGGGATTAAGACAGGAAAGGAATGGAGTTGTATCAAAGATACATAAAAAACAGTGTGGGATCCTCATCATCATCATTGAGTGTTGTGCCAGATGGCAAAGTCGATTATATGTTTCCGCAGATTTCAGTCTTTTCATCTTCTTTTTCATTTTTGTCTTCTTATGTCAGAAGGCCGTAGCCTTTATGAAAGCTATCTTGCAGACCATATCCTCTCGTGTACCATCCAGCGTTGTCTTCATTGTGGTTGGAACAGGCCAGGTTGCATCCATGTTGGCAGCATACAGTTGACAGTGTTGGAACACATGCTCAGCATTTTCTGGTGCCAAGCTACGGGGACAAGCTACGTGTTTCTTACACCGAAAAGTTTGAACATATGTTGACGAAGACTATTGTGCCCTGTCCTTTGAATATCCCTCGAGCGATGAAGCGAGTCTTGTGGGGAGAATTTTGTGTGCGTATCCAGCCACCTGTCAGTTTCTGTGATGTGCATATGTTGTTTTGATGCTGATTCTCATGTGCATAACTGGGTGCAGGAAGTTGGCGACGGTATCGGTATGGAAAAAAAAGGTATGTGGGACCGGGAAATAAGTGAATAAGAGCAGACCACACATAAGAAAAGTGAGAAGAAGAGGGAAATACAAAAGTAGAAATAGTGTTAGTATTTAAAAAAAGAGGGGAAAAAAAGACGAAGACGAACAAAGCGACAGAAGCAGTCGATATTGAAGCATAAGAAGAAGAAGAAGAAGTAGTAGTAGTAGTAGTAGTAGTAGTAGTAGTAGTAGTAGTAGTAGTAGTAGTAGTAGTAGTAGTAGTAGTAGTAGTAGTAGTAGTAGTAGTAGTAGTAGTAGTAGTAGTAGTAGTATTTAGTAGTTGAAGTAGTAGTAGTAGTAGTAGTAGTATTTAGTAGTAGAAGTAGTAGTAGTAGTAGTAGTAGTAGTAGTAGTAGTAGTAGTAGTAGTAGTAGTATTAGTAGTAGTAGTAGCAGCAGCAGTAGTATATAAAGAAGACAAAAAAGAAAAGAAAAAGGAGAACTAGTAGTATAGTAGTAATAGTAGTAGTCGCAGGAGTAGGTGGAGCAGCCGAAAAGGAAGTAATAATAGTAGCAGTTGTGAGGAGAACAAGAAAGAACTAAAGGTAGTAATAGTAGCAGGTGCATAAGAAGAAGAGGAAGAAAAAGGAGGAGCAGCAACAAACACTAGCAGAATCAATAGTGGTGGTGGTAGTAGCGGTAATAGTAGCAGTAGAAGGAATAGGAGATGGAAAAAAGTATAGTTGGTTTGATTAATCGACAGATTATACTCATTGCACATCCGGCAAGTCCATAAGCGCTCCGATCTTATCTTCAGTATATTCCCCCAGGGTGTGGCGAATAATAACACCAATTCTGTTTTGGTTTACTATTCGTCTTAGGCTATCTGTACAGTGTTCATGCGTGGGAGCTTTGAGAATATTGGCCCAGTCTTTTGTTTCTCCTGTACCTAAAGTGGCTCTACCAGCAAGCCAGACCGCTCATTCATTCCCTCTTACACCAGGTTATTCTGGCACAACAAAATAAAACTTATTTCTATCAGACGGAATTTCTTAATCGACTTCAACCATTTTCTTTGAATCCATCGTCTCCAACTTTTCAATCATGGAATCACTTAAAAAAAAAAGCACTGGAAAAACTCTGTGTCTCTAGTAGGGCTGTACCAAATATTCGCTTCGTTTTCGGTTCGGGGCCGATTAGTGGACCTAACAACTATTCGGTATTCGGTCGAATACTTGCGGTCGGACCGAATACGAATAGTGGTTACCTTACACCCGTTTCTGGACTGAAAAAAAATAAACATGTCAAGATTTCCCACCTAGGTTCATACTGTCAAGCGTTATCTTTGTGCACCAATTACGAGTGTACCAAGTGAACGTCTGTTTAGTACAGTTGGAAATACCTTCAGTGAGACGAGAAGCTGCCTTGATGCTGACAACATGAAACGATTTTGTATGTGTGTGTGAAAGCTAATGCCACTTTCATGCATTAACTAAGCTGACAGAGACAATTTACAAGTTTTGTTACTTGTTATAAAACTAAGAATACATTTAATTGCAAGGTTTTAGTTGACACAGACTGACTGACTAAAGGATGCAAAACATTAAAATGTTTTTAAATGTTTACTATTCTGTAATACATTTTGTGAAAAAAAATTTCATTGTATATTTGACATTATTAATGTATTTTTTAGGATCTATTTTATACATATTACACAACTCGAAAGTGGAAGGATTGTCCTCAGTTTGAATAGTGGGGAAACAGAAGTAATGGTGGTATCAAAGAAAAGAATTATTCCTAAATGTGTAATAAAAGTAAGTAGTGTTATTTTGGGACACGTACAGAAATTTAAGTATCTGGGCACATGGATAACATCGGATGAAAGATGCGTTGTTGAAAAAAAGAAAGAGAATAGGACAGACAAAACTGCATTTTATAAATTAAGAACATCTTATGCAATATATATTTATCATTGAAAATAATCAACAACAACAACAACAACAAAATTTTTTTTGCTTGCTACATACATCCAGTTTTAACATATGGCTGTGAGTCCTGGACAATCAAGAGGTTTTGAAAGAGGCGGGAGCCCGAAGACAACTACTCACAGACATCAGAAGGAAACAGTCATCATTTTTCGGCCATATGAGAAGAGGGAAAATGGAACATGTGGTAACCACTGGAAAGATCTGTGGAAGGAGGGATAGAGGAAGACAAAAAGAGAATATTCTTGACAGTCATGTTGCATGGCATGGAGGTGTGTCAGCACACGAACTAATACATGCTGCAGGAAATCGCAGATTGTGGCGAGGCGTAATCGCCTACGCCAGTCGGCAAGGTACCAGATGATGATACACTATTCGTATTCGCATTCGACCGAATAGTTGGTCCCGCTTCTCGTAATCGGCCAAATAGTGAAAATCACTATTCGGTACAGCCTTAGTCTCTAGCCACAACATTGCTTTTCTTACCGCCATCACAGAGGTTCTATACCCTATGATAAGTAATAGTAATAGTAACAGTAGTAAGCTTAGTTGCGTATCCTTTACAGGACGTTGCAGAACCAAGCCCAACAGCCCCTGACTGTTATGTGGTTTTTCTAGGCAAATTTACGTCCAGTAGTTTGCCATTTCTTTCTGGGCGGTCGGGTTTCTCGATACAACTGTCGAAACCAAAGCACGGCGCATGGCCCGCAGCTGGGATCGAACCCGGCATCCCGGCATTACGAAGCGTTCGCATCGACTTAGCCACAGAGCCGATAGTAACAGTAGTAGTAATAATAGTAGTAGTTTTAGTAGTAGTAGCAGCAGCAAGAACAATAACGGTGTTGGTACTAGTCGTAGTGATAACAGTAGAAGGAGAAGGAATCGGGGATTTAAAAAAAAGAATAATAATAATAATAATAATAAGTAGTAGTAGTAGTAGTAGTAGTAGTAGTAGTAGTAGTAGTAGTAGTAGTAGTAGTAGTAGTAGTAGTAGTAGTAATAGTAGTAGTAGTAGTAGTAGTAGTAGTAGTGTAGTAGTAGTAGTAGTAGTAGTAGTAGTAGTAATTGAAGTAGTGGTATGTTGTAGCACTAGTAGCAGCAGCAATAGTGGTTGTAGTACTCTTAGTAGTAGGAGAATGAGAAATAGAAGATGACAATGAAGTATAATTATTAGATGTACTAGCATCAGTAATAGCAGAGCTACTGGACGTAAATTTGCCTAGAAAAACCACAACAACCAAAAATGCCAAGGTTGGTTATGCAAAGTCTTGTAAAGGATACGCATGTGACTTTAATAGTAAAAGTAATAGTAAAAGTAATAGTAAAAGTAATAGTAAAAGTAATAGTAGTAGAAAGTAAGTAAAGGATCCTTTTTACCACCTTTAAGCGTATAGGGCATGTAGGGCTAGACCTTTGTTTTTTTTAGACCAATCAGCATAAGATGGGTGATGTGGTCAGCATCATGCCGACCGCCTTTACTTCCCGGGATTGCACCCGGTACCCACTCAAGGCTGGGTCGACCTAGAAGCTAAGGCCATTTTTGAAAATGGCTGGCTCCGCCAGGAAGCGAACCCACGACCTTCCGATCCGCGTCTAGCCGCTCCGCCGATAGTAGTAGTAGCAGTAGCAGTAACAACAAAAGTATTAGTATAAGCATAAGAGCAGTAGCAGTAGTAGTAGTCGTAATAGTAGAATGAGAAATAGGAGGAGAAGAAGGGAAGGACAAACACGAAAAGCCTCATACCCCTTCTTCTTGGACTCTTCCTCAAGCCTACAACGATCGCCACCATGGCGGACACGTATTATATTCTCGAACACCGTTTATTAATTCATGTTTCAATATCCGGCCCACGTCAAAATACAAGACCGTCTAGTCCCTGTTATCTGTGCACGCCTCTATTTCCTCATCAATCTCCCCAGAGATTGCAATTTCTTTCTGTTCACATTATCTTTGGATACATTGCAGGCACATGCTGTCTCCTTCCTTGTGTTGAGTGTGTTGAGTTTCCTTTGAATCTTGGTTTCCTTTGGCGGACCGTCTTGACTTTATCATAAGCAGGCATCCTTGATTATGATACATGCTTGGATGTATTAGCTCTTTTTTCAGTCCCAAGGAAGGTATCTTCGTTCATTGTTTCCTGCCTCGAAACACTGTGCACGCAAGATGAGTCGATTTTCGGTATCTCTTTACTACCCCCTAGAAGTCTGATGCTAAACCTCCTATGACTGAAAGAGTTAAATGGTGATCAGTTAGGAGTTAGCCGAAATATGATGTGTTAAGTCGAAAGGGAAAATATCGCAGCCTAGCTCTAAACCACAACTCACAACGTCAACCTCTCTTTTTAGGGCGAGCGCGGGGGGAAAAAAGATGAGGAAAAAAAAAGAAGATGAAGAAGAAGTACAGCAACAACAAGAGCAGCTGGAAAGCAAGAAGAACAATGATACTTATAGCTGTATATCCATGTATTCGGATCAGGATAATATCATGCATTAGTTGCTCAAGATAGTCCAGTACCGGTGGCACGTGAACAGGTTGATAGACTGGCTGCTGTCGTTCCATTGAAAGGCGGGGGGCTACTTTATGATATACTGCAAGTAGTTAGGGCTCATTGCAACAAGTGGATAATGCAACAAAACAGAGTATCTCTATCTGAAGAGACTGATCCAGTTAAGTGTGAGCAGAGGATATGAGCAATTTTCAACACACAGGCGAATGTATGTAATCAGATCGCATAGGGCACCTGCAGTTATAGAAACCCCCCCCCCCCCCCCCCCCACCCCAAGCTACTACAGAAGTTGACAGAGCACTTGTAGGGATATTCGGAGTATAGCAATCTCAATTCCTTCATGGAGGTTCAGCCATGATTGCGTTGTCCTGTTGAGCCATTAAATATCTCACAGAGATCACAGTCTATTTTTATCCATTGAGTTCTATCCTGTATAATCACTGAAGTATCAGGGATGCGATCCAGTTCAGCACCTTTAACATCTCTGTCTATGTGTTGTGTCTATGTGTGCTGTGTTTGTGAACAATGTGCTTGTGTTGGGTCTATGTGTGCTGTGTTTGTGAACAATGTGCTTGCGTTGTGTCTATATGTGCTGTGTTTGTAAACAATGTGCTTATGTTGTGTCTACATGTGCTGTGTTTGTGAACAATGTGCTTGTGTTGTGTCTATATGTGCTGTGTTTGTGAACAATGTGCTTGCGTTGTGTCTATATGTGCTGTGTTTGTAAACAATGTGCTTGTGTTGTGTCTACATGTGCTGTGTTTGTGAACAATGTGCTTGTGTTGTGTCTATATGTGCTGTGTTTGTGAACAATGTGCTTGTGTTGAGTCTGTGTGTATGCACTGTGATTGTGTCTATTAGTTGCGTCTATATGTATGTTTTGTGTATGTATGCCTCTGCACGTTGTATCGTTATGTGTTGTCTGTGTGTCTGTCGTGTCTGTATATATGTTGTGACTGTGTTTTTGTTCTGTGTGTATCTGTTTTTTTTTTTGTATATGTGTTCTATCTGTGATTGTGTATATGTTATCAATTTGTACTCCTCTGGGCGTGTGAGGGTGGTGTGTATGTGCGTGCTTGAGTGTGTCTGCCATGTGTGAGTATTTTTGCATGTGTGTTTTTGAATTTCTAACCTACATTTATAAAAGGAAATCTGACATATTAACATAATATGCTTGATAAATAAAAAAAATAAAATTAAAAAAATAAAAATAAAATGCAGCTGCCGTCTTAGAGATGACTGCTTGGAAGAACCGAATGTAAGACTGGCTTTATGAATATCCTACCCCAGATAACGTAACAGGACAGTCTAACATTTTAGAGGGGGTAGGACTGGGTTTGCCGGCTTTCTGGTGCCTTTTACGACCCCCAAAACACATAGAACTGGCCCTAACACCAAACCACCTACGTCCCACAAGAGAGTGCAGCCTGCATGCGATATCAATTGATAGAACGACTTGGCGTGATTTAGTTGAGAGCCTATGCTCCACTGGGGGCTAGAAAGAAAGAAGAAAAGAGAAAAGAAGAAGATTTCCCTTAGTCGTTTGTTTACAAATGCATTTCAATTTCGTTTAGCGTCTTTTGTGGTTCACCAACTTTCACTCGTTCATGTGAAAACAAGGATAGCATTAGAAGTGAAGACAGGAAACTTGGTTCAGAAACTATATACTGGTAATTTAGAGTTGTATACTTTGTTCAAGATGTAAAAGATACTGAAGCCTTGCCAATGCGTGTCATAATTTTGTTCGCTGTATTTCTTTGATTAAAAGAATATTACATAAAGACAGACAAGACAGTTAGACTGATAGATAGACAGAGGGATAGACAGACAGAGGGACGGACAGACAGACAGACAGCAGAGGGACGGACAGACAGACAGACAGCAGAGGGACGGACAGACAGACAGAACGACGGACAGACGGACAGACAGACATACAGATAGGCAGGCAGAGAGACATATAGATATATCGATTAGGTATATTAGACAGACAGACAGACAGACAGACAGACAGACAGACAGACAGACAGACAGACAGACAGACAGACAGACAGACAGACAGACAGACAGACTGACAGACAGACAGACAGACAGACAGACAGACAGACAGACAGACAGACAGACAGACAGACAGACAGACAAACAGCCTCGGCAGTAATTTGAAAGTCTTCGTTATCAGTACACTTAAACATCCCCAAATTCATCCTAGATTTCCCTCTCTCTTGACGGTCCATCTTTTTTCATTAACACGGAGTCTATTGCACGTGATCGCGCATTTTAGTATTGACCAATCGCCGATATTTACTTCCTCCCTGCAAACTAACTCTACCATGAGAACATCCCGGAGAATGAAAGTGAAGTCTGAGGGTTTGGAGAAGGAAGATTTCAGGAAGGAATTAAGAAAATCACAGTGAATAACGGGCTAGGGATGGACAGACCGGCGCAGGGACAGACAGACATGCATACACACATGCGCGCGAGCACACACAGACTCATATGTTTATAGGACGAACGAAAGAACTAACTTTGTTTTCAAATAGTTACAAATTGGGAGGCAGGCAAGTCTTACATTCGGCTCTTCATGCACTCATCTTTCAGACTGCAATTGCATGTTATCAGTAACGCATGTTATCAATAACGCATGTTATGTCTTTGTAAAAATATACAGATAAAATATTGCGTACATGCATCATATATATATATATATATATATATATATATATATATATATATATATATATATATACAAACATACGACTAACGACACATACACACATACACATATTGACACACATACAGACATACACATGCATCATCCATGCATAGCTTCATACACACATGTACCTAAATACATACATACATAAATTATACACATACACACATAATACAAATGCATACATAAATATATACACCCATCCACCTACACACATAATAAACGTGCATACACATACAGACAATCATGCATTCACATATACATACCCAAGCATATTAACCCATGCACACATACACGTTCATACAAACACATATACTCCCACATATCTATGCAGACACGTATACACCAAGACGTACAAACACACTTTCAGTTCGAAGCATGCACAAACACACTCACGCACAGACACACACAACATACTTACGAACATGCACACACATACATCCACATACACCCATAAACTCATACACTCAAACATAACTTTACATGAACAAAAACCTAAACATTCACGAACACCTATACATGAACACACGAACCCATTTATACAATTCCCACAGATAAGTATCAATTGTTTAGTACATAGTCATACGTAGTCTCTTCATAGTTAGTGCACATTTGTGTATGTGTACTGTGTTGTCTTTATGCGCTGATGAAGGCTAGTAACCGCAGCGTCATTTGTTCATTGTAATTAATTTTGTAAAGCTGACATAAACTATTTGTTTTTTATTACTACTTTCTCTTCTCTTTCCTATAATTTCCTACCCTTTTATAAACTGAGAAAGGATATCGGCTTTCCGTTCTGAGTCCGTGGTTTCTTTGTTGGATGCTCTGTTCAAACACAAATTCCATATTTAAGTTTCTTGTTCCCCATACGCACTATACATGCGTATATGCGCATGAGAAACCACCCACCCAAATACACCCACCCACTCAAATACACAAACTCAAATACACCCACCCCCACTCCACCAACCCTCCTACTCACACACACACACACACACACGCGCGCGCGCGCACACACAAACTAATCTATATCCTCTCTTAATTTATAACGCCCCAAACATTTAAGTCTTTTGGTTCTCAAAGTACAAGTAATTTGAAATGCAATAGTAAATTTATCATATTTGTAAATATATTCTGAAAAGATATACTAATGGTTGCTGCTTGAAACAGAAACACAATTTCAATTCAAATTAAAAGAATTGCATTTTATTTTGAAATTCAAGAATCACATTCAATTTCCAAGGGAATAAGAAAAAGATTAAATTTAATTTTAAAATGAGAAATGAATAATTATATTTCAGCTGAAACTTTAAAGATATAAATAAAATAACTTTATTTGAAACTAGACTCTGAACAACGTCTAGAATTTTTGCTACACCTCATAAACAGAAAGATCACCTTGCTTACTTGATATTTCAGAGTCCCATAATTGGACTGCCAGATTGTTCATAAGTATGCCATAGTTACGAAAGGACTGTTCCTGTTGTTTAACTAGAGTTGTCATTTTCTCCGTCTGCTCATTACACATGTGAGCCAAAATTATGACTTATCTTTCAGTTTCCTTCCGTTACGTTCTTTTACTAATGGTGGCCAACTAGTGGTATGGCAGCTTGTGTACTTGTAGTGTTGTGATGTTTGTTGTTATGTTAGCACTAGTTTGTGCGACCGTGTGGATGGATCTGAAATAAAGCCTAGACCTGATGGCCAAGTTTTCATAGCAGAAATAGAACAATGGGGCTTTAAACTTCTTTGCTTCTAGCTAAAGCTGCTGCAGCCATTTTGTCTTCATTTTGTCCTCTTTCTTCTCATTCGATGCCATCGCAATCATCTTCGTCATTTCGTCTTCGCCTTCTTCCCTCGTCCTTCTTCCTTCTACTTCTTCCTTCCCCCTTCCGTCTTCCACCTTCTTCCTCTTCGTCGTCTGCTTCGTCGTTATCCTCTTCGGCGTCGTCTTCTTCGTCTTTGTCGTCGTCTTCGTCTTCGTCTTTGTCGTCGTCTTCGTCTTTGTCGTCGTCTTCGTCTTTGTCGTCGTCTTCGTCTTCTTCGTCTTCTTCGTCTTCTTCGTCTTCTTCGTCTTCTTCGTCTTCTTCGTCTTCGTCTTCTTCGTCTTCTTCGTCTTCTTCGTCTTCTTCGTCGTCTTCTTCGTCTTCGTCGTCGTCTTCTTCGTCTTTGTCGTCGTCTTTGTCGTCGTCTTTGTCGTCGTCTTTGTCGTCGTCTTTGTCGTCGTCTTTGTCGTCGTCTTTGTCGTCGTCTTTGTCGTCGTCTTTGTCGTCGTCTTTGTCGTCGTCTTTGTCGTCGTCTTTGTCGTCGTCTTTGTCGTCGTCTTTGTCGTCGTCTTTGTCGTCGTCTTTGTCGTCGTCTTTGTCGTCGTCTTTGTCGTCGTCTTTGTCGTCGTCTTTGTCGTCGTCTTTGTCGTCGTCTTTGTCGTCGTCTTTTGTCGTCGTCTTTGTCGTCGTCTTTGTCGTCGTCTTTGTCGTCGTCTTTGTCGTCGTCTTTGTCGTCGTCTTTGTCGTCGTCTTTGTCGTCGTCTTTGTCGTCGTCTTTGTCGTCGTCTTTGTCGTCGTCTTTGTCGTCGTCTTTGTCGTCGTCTTCGTCGTCGTCTTTGTCGTCGTCTTCGTCGTCGTCTTCG
>CAJHNH020000076.1:0-165000 GCA_905116865.2 Candidula unifasciata | reverse complement strand
ACAAAGAAAAAAATCAACCACCTAGCTAACCAATCAACCCCACTCTCCCCCATGCCCACAGGAACCGATCAGCCCTATATAGCTAATTAAATATGCAACCAACCAACAAATCAGCCAACTAACCAAATGACCAGTCAACCAGACTAGCCGCTAACCAACTAGAACCAATTAACTAGTCAACAAATCAACCACTGAAGCAGCCCTCTGTGCAATGCCAGCCAGCCAACCAATAGCGACCATCGGCCAACCGACCAACAAATAAACCAACCAGCCAATCAATCAACCAGTCGACTAATCAACCACCCAATCAATCAACCAATCGAACAATCAGCAAACAGCAAACCGACCAGTCAACCAACCAGCCAACTGCTTAATGCCCAGGCAACCATCCAACCAGCCAACAAAGCAGTCAGCCAACCACCCAATCCCTAGACAACCAAGCAAGCAACCAGCCAACCAACTGATAAATGAATCAACCAACCAAACAACAATCCAGACAACCAAGCAGCCAGTGATCCAACCATTCAATCAACCAGCCAAAAAAAAAAAAAAAAAAAAACAAGCAACAATCCTGACAACCAACAGCCAAGCAACAATCCAGACAAGCATCAACCAAGCAAGCAGCGAGTGAACCAACCAACCAACAAATCAACCAACCAACCAACCAATCAACCAACCAACCAGCCAGTCAGCCAAATAATAAATGGTACTTCAGCATTAGTACTCTACGCTGACTGCTGAATAGAAGATGGAGCAGTTATGGGAATGTCGCGGAATCTATGTAATCAAGTCTTAGCACAACTCAGGTCAACTCACGAATGTGTGCGTGCGCGCGCATGCTTCAGAGCATGTCTGCGTGCGTGTGTGCGCGCGCGCGTTCATTTAAGTGTCCAGTACTCAGACAGACAGACGCTAACTGATGACGGGGTAAAAAGTTGAAAAAATTGCAAGTAGAGAAAAATACATTTCTAGTTTGTGTGGATATGATTGCATTTCTAGAGCGTCCACGTCTGAAGACTGACGTCACCTTCTGAAGCCCTTGGGTTCATAAATTTGATTGTCTCTCTGATTGTTAGCTTGACCCTTTGTCTGTCTGCGGGTTCAATGGTTGTCTGTATGTGTAATTAGTCATACGACTGTCAGTTAGATTCAGATTAGACAGTGCATTCATTGGTATTTTGCGATTCGTCTGTCTGTCTGTCTGTCTGTCTGTCTGTCTGTCTGTCTGTCTGTCTGTCTGTCTGTCTGTCTGTCTGTCTGTCTGTCTGTCTGTCTGTCTGTCTGTCTGTCTGTCTGTCTGTCTGTCTGTCTGTCTGTCTGTCTGTCTGTCTGTCTGTCTGTCTGTCTGTCTGTCTGTCTGTCTGTCTGTCTGTCTGTCTGTCTGTCTGTCTGTCTGTCTGTCTGTCTGTCTGTCTGTCTGTCTGTCTGTCTGTCTGTCTGTCTGTCTGTCTGTCTGTCTGTCTGTCTGTCTGTCTGTCTGTCTGTCTGTCTGTCTGTCTGTCTGTCTGTCTGTCTGTCTTTGCGAATGGTAATCAGTGTATACTACTAGTAGTCTTTTTGCTCAAATGAATTTCCATCTGTTCTTCTGTTTATCTATTGTAAAACCAGTCATTAATGGACCATTTTCCCGCCCTAGGGGCATCAGGCTTATGGTGCTAATCCAGTGTTTTCCAAAATGGGCGCTACCGACCCCACTGAAGCAGTTTAAGGGGCGATAACTGTCTCTTTCAGACTGGGGACAAAAAAAGGGTGGGGGGGGGGGGTGTGATAAAATGGCTCACGGGGCAGTAGGAGTCTCGGTGCGGTTAGAGGCATTGATACAAATATGGAAGTGACGCGAGGGAATGGTGGTGGTGTTGAAGGTTGGGGGCGGTAGGGGGGGGGGGCCGCATAAGACAGAGAAGCGAAGCAGAAAAAAAAAAAGAACAGAACATTCTGGTTAACGGCTTGTATCCGTTTCAGTGTTCTGTAACAGAGTAAACACGCAGTGTCATTAATCTGACCAATTAACATTATTTTAAATGACCTTTCTCATACTTTTGTCGGCGTCTGTGGCTTAGGCGTTGCGAACGCGCTTCTTAATGCCATGGTGCAGGGTTCGATCCCAGCTGCGGGTCTTGCGCCTTGCGTTGGTTTCAACAGTGGTATCGAGATGCCGATCGTCCAGAAGCAATGGCAAACTACTGGACGTAAACTTGCCTAGAAAAACCACAACAATCCAAAAATACTGGGGCTGGCTCTGCGACGTCCTGTAAAGGATACGCAACTAATTTTTCTCATACTTTACGCTCTATGTAAGAAGAAGAAGTGTGAAAATTACTCATAACACGCATGAATGGTTACAAGACTTCCTGACTTCCTGACTTCCCGACGGTTGTCTGGAGTAAGAAGAGACAGTCAGAAAGAAGGCGTCACTAAGAGCAAAGTGCCAATTCTTTTCATATTTTACACAAGTGACATAACAAATTGTTTCCACCTACAAGTATCTTCTTCTTCTACCTTTCTTTCCCCCAATGGAGCATTGGCTCTCAAGCAACTCACGCCAAGTCGTTCTATCCTTCGCCAGTGCATGGAGCTCTCCCTATGTCTTACCGATCTTTCCAGCTTCCTTCTCCAGCTCTCTTCTGGAGGTTTTCCTAGCTGAGAGGAGGTACGTCGACGATCCGGACTCCTTGCGGCTTTCTCCACACCGTGTCATACTTCTTCTATTTGAAGAGCCTTCCCTCATCTTGGTTGGCTGGATTTTACTTGCTTCTCTTTTTGACTTATCCATGGTTGGTGGGTTTTTGTGGCAATGGTTTTTACAGGATGAGATAGCCAACCTCAAGCCTAACCCTACCCTTAGTCGCCTCTTACGACATGCTTGGTAGGATGCAGTGTCACTATTCTTTGCTTCCCGTGAGGGCCCCTGTGACACACGGGCGCTACAAGTATCTACTAATCAGTACGTGAATGGCTTTAATCTTTGGATTACCAACAACTTCCTAGCTACTTCAGATGTCTGCAGAACTGAAAAAATAATTATTGTCTAATAAAAAAGCCTCAGGAAAATCTATACTAAATCCCCACACAAAGAAAGAATTTCTATTACGTCTGAAAATGAGCCAGTACTTTAGACACCCATCTTTCTTGGCCCCAGACATATAAGCTAACCATCATCATCATCATCAGATTCCTCGCCGACTGGCGTGGGCGATCATGCCTCTCCATAATCTGCGATCTCCTGCAGCATGTATACGTTCGTGTGCCGACACATCTCCATGCCATGCCACAAGACTGTCAAGCATCTTTTCTTGTTGTCTTAAGCTAACCAAACTTGTAAGAAAAAAAAATTTACGTAAAAGTCAGCAAAGACCCGCTGTCAAAAAAACAAAATTTCATGGAACATAATTAGGAGCTACTATAAACAATGGGACAGTTCTACACTGTGGTAGTAACGCTAATGAAACATGATACAAGCCCGTGGGCTAACGCAGCGACACAAGAACGTGTGAAAACTAAAAAGCTTCACAATACAGGATTAGTAAAAATCAGTAAAAGTTATAAGACACCCCGCCTTCCCCCAACCCTATAATGGAAGTCGAGGAAATTACTGACACGTAATTCCCTTCGCCACATAATAAATTTCAGTATGGAGACAAAACCCAGACTTCTGAGAAAAAGTTCAAAACCACATAGCAAGAGAAGAATGTAGACAACATGCAAATAAAGAAACTGACACAAAGATGTGGAAAGATAACACTCCAGAACCACTGACGAGCCGTCCAGACTTATCCAGTTGCCTTTCGGAAGTCGCAGAAACAGTTTTCGAAAAGCACGAACCGATTCAGAGCAAAGAAGCCTGTCACTACCGGGAGAACTATACATAGCCGGGCAATAGATATGGCCTAGCCATAGATGGCTGAAAGGCGTTTCTGGGACCTCTCCACGGGTGATCCTCATCCGCATGGTGTCACTAGGTGTTTATCGCTAGTGTGATTT
This sequence comes from Candidula unifasciata, assembly GCA_905116865.2. Taxonomy (NCBI): domain Eukaryota; kingdom Metazoa; phylum Mollusca; class Gastropoda; order Stylommatophora; family Geomitridae; genus Candidula; species Candidula unifasciata. Next base: position 161,019 of record CAJHNH020000076.1, on the reverse strand, counting down.
CCTGGTGGGGTACAACTACCTACCTACCTACCTACCTACCTACCTACCTACCTACCTACCTACCTACCTACTTACCTACCTACCTGTCACTGCTTAAACCCGTGAATCAGTATCGCTGACGGGTGTATGCAGGATATGTTGCATTTATCTCCTGAGCTCGTGGAACAAAGAATGGAAACTGACCGAGGATTTAAAAAAAAGACAAGTTATTTATCCGGTCGACCAAGAAAGAGATGGGTGCCATATGAACATACAAATGTATGGTGCATGAGAGGGGGGGGGGGGGGGTTGGGCACACAATAAAGAGAACTTAAATATGGAAGCTGTGTGTGAAGGCGCAATGGCAAACGGCTCATATAACACGATACTGCAGAAGGCAAGCATGCCCAGCACAAACACGGAGCAACACAGAAACACAAGCCAGCACAAGAATCTCAAGTTAGTTAATTGGTTAACTGTGATATGACTCAGATCCTTCCCTCAATGTGAACCAAAGCGTCCTGTGACTAATAGTGCCAGTTCTTTACAAAGTAAACAGGCAAGACCAGTTCACGCTTTTTTTCCCGATCGTTAAGGCGAAGGACTTAATGTCACTATTTCTGCTTGTTTCAATGTGATATTTCCTTCGAATTGCGGCCTAAACCGTGAAATGGAGTACAGGCACGCAGGTTTAGCCTGCCCTTAGTGTGTATTCAGCGTCCGGTGACAAGAATCTCAAGAGTTGAGCTGAGTCAAGAATTGACATCACAGCAACAGGGTCAATCCTATGCATGCTCTGTCATCATCTTCAGCAGCCAGTGGGGAGTTCAAGTACTGATGTTACCGGTCACAGTCTGGGTAATTGTCCGTCTTGCCTCTCCCCTGAGTGTAGTGAGCCGGCCAAACACTCTGGTTAAACCCAGTTGCCTCATTCTCTCCAGGCCATAATAATCTTCATCTCTACTGATTCCATTACTTGTTTCCAAAGGGCCTTAACAACATCTGCCTTGTCATGTATCATTGCATCAAGAATCTCAAGAAATTAAGAAACATGAGGAAAACCTCCTAGCCCTACTCATGGCTACCTGACTACCCCTCTAGAAACACCAAAGACCCAAAGGAATGAACCAGGATGCTCAGACAGAGAGGCATGTCGAAACAGAAGGATGAAGTCATGCATCAAGTTATGTCGCAATGAAATACCAAATCAAAAATCTGAAGGAAAAAAAAAAAAAAATTACTTAATTGTAACCAAACCCTCGTGGCAGGTTAAACGAGTCTGGCCCTTTTTTCCCCGCTTGTTAAAACCGTCAAGAGATGGGTGGAGGCAATCAAACAGACCCTTCAGATAAGCAGTATGACATTAACACGAGCTACACAACTTAGCAAAAAGCAGGAGGCTACTAACTCGTCTCTGTGACGCTTCCAATGAGCGGTTCTTAACCTGCCGGTCGCGACCCTTTTTTTTTTTTTTAGGTCGAACGTTCCTTTCACAAGGGTCGCCTAAGACCATTGGAAAAAAAAAAACATATTCGTTGAAGTTATGAAGGAAAATAATTGTTTTTGTGTTCGCCACAACATGATGGAAGCTGTATTAAAGGGTAGCGGTATTTGAAGGTTGAGATCCACTGCTTTACAGCGTAAGCAGTATGACAAAACACTAAGAAGCAGGAAGGAAAGAAACAACAGAGTCAAGCTGAGTACAGTAAAATCTTGTTAACACGACCTCGCTCAGAACGAACATTCGGTTAGCATCAACTTAAATTTGGTTCCAGCAGTCATCTATTATTATTGTTATTATTACTATTCTTCTTTGTGTCCTCTTTTACCGCTTCAGGTCTAGATGAAGATATAAGGCCCCGCTTCGTGCTTTTCTGACTGCTTCGACCAAAGACACTTCGTGGTAATGTAGAGTTTCTCTGATGTCATCCTTCTATAGGGTCCTTCATTTACCTCTTGCTCTACGTCCCTCTCCTCTTTTGGTATAAGCCTTATATGGTATAGCATCAGAAAGCATTCTTTCCAAGTGGTTAACCATTTGATTTCTTGTCTTTCTATGTAGTTTAGAATTGGTTCTGTGCTTTTATTATTATTATTATTATTATTACTGTACTTTATGAAGGTGGAAGTGACTGTACTTTATAAAGGTGGTAGTGACTTTACTGGATGAAGGTGGAAATGACTGTACTGGATGACGGTGGAAGTGATTGTACTCGATGAAGGTGGAAGTGACTGTACTGGATGATGGTGGAAGTGACTGTATTGGATGAAGGTGGAAATGACTCTTCTGTATAAAGGTGGAAGTGACTGTACTTTATGAAGGTGGAAGTGACTGTACTGGATGACAGTGGAAGTGATTGTACTCGATGACGGTGGAAGTGACTGTACTGTATGAAGGTGGAAGTGAATGTACTGTATGAAGGCGGAAGTGAATCTATTGGATGAAGGTGGAAATGACTCTTCTGTATAAAGATGGAAGTGACTGTGTGAAGGTGGAAGTGACTATACTGGATGAAGGTGGAAATGACTCTACTGTATAAAGATGAAAGTGACTGTACTGTATGACAGTGTAAGCTAACTATTCATCAGACGCAAGGTAGTTGAGATTTATCTGGCGCGCCACATACTCATCACTGTCTAGTGGCCATTGTATTACATACTGGACTCAGTCGTGACAGAGCAACATGTTTGTCTGAGTGAAAGTTTTATATTATGGTGCTCTGCTTTTCGGTATAACGTTACGATTGTGATACTCTTATATTAAAGTTTATATTAGTCTATTTTGTCAAAACAGAATACAATACGTATGAATTATTGACTTAAAAAACATTAAATTTTCAATTTCGTCTCAGTTAAATCATGTTACTGTACATATATGTTACGAAATTTCTATTACCCATCTATTCGCAGGAAGGTGACGCTTGATTACAAGTATTACCGCACTTGAAAAGAGAACAACTATTCTTGGTTAGTGGGAACCACTTATCTCCCTTGCGAATTATCTAAAAGTGGGTGGGGGTCATCTTGACCTGAATTTTTTGTTACGGGGTTTTGTTTGGGTGGTTGGGGTGTGGAGGCGGGGGGGGGGGGAGGGGGGAGACGTTATAGTTTCTCTTCTGAAATATATTTAAGGCGGGGGGGGGGGCGCACTCATGGCAGCTGAGCAGCTTCACTCTGTTCCCATGGGATGGCTCTACAACCAGAAGGAGAGACAGGCTGGAGGTCGTTTGCCCAAACCTCTATTGAGAAGACGACACCTGATTGACGACCCTCGCATTGCGATACAACTTTATAAAAGTCTAGTCAACAGCCCCGTAGAGACGATCTCTGCTTGAAGTCCGCTGTCTAAAAACCTAGCCAGTGTGTCGCCGAACAGATCAAACAGTCAATTATTTCTTTCCAACTTTGAAGTCGCGCAATTCATTAGACTGTTCTTCGTCTTCTGCCCCCAGTGGAGCATCGGACCTCATCCCACTCACCCCCCCCCCCCCCAACAGTCCTGTCTTCAATTCTCGATTGCTTTAACTAGACCAGGATTTCTCAAAGGTATTTGGCCCCAAAATAAATGCCAAACTGTAGGCCATTGGAGCGTTAGGTATTTGGCTCCAAACCTCATGAGGGTGCTTGGCTCGCTCTAAAATTGTTTTAGGTAGTTTACCGTGCAAAGAGAATAGGGGCCTTTGAGCTGAAATGCTATAGAAAGATTCTCAGAATATCTTGGACAAAGAAGATGACAAATACTGACATTTTAAAAGATCTGAACATCAAGGAAGATTGGCTAATAAACAGCATCTTTTCTCGAAAGCTCAAATATTTTGGTCATATCAAGCGCCACGACGGATTGGAAAAAATTATAGCAGAAGGCATGGTACCAGGAAGGAGGCGCAGGGGCCAACCGACACGAAGATGGGCACAGGATATAAGTGACTCCTTGAGTGTGAAAGTTCATGAGGCGGGAGAGCTGGCAAGAGACCGAGTTTCTTTCAGGCAGAATATGATGAGAGCGACGTTCTGCAAAGGACCTGCTACATGATGATGATGATGAGTTTACCGTGCATGAATACAAATGTTTAGGCGCCTCTATCTAAAGATATTCAGTGTATTTTTTTTTTAAAATCAAATTTCCTAATATTTAACACTCACTGTCCCAGATACCCCACCTGCCTGCCCCCTCCCCTCCCCCTTCCCTTTTCTTTTTTGGCGGTACGCAGCGGTACGCATACGCGCAGTTTTTTGTAAAGCATCCATTTTACATCAGTGTCTTTTGTAAAACATTTCCCCTCTGTTGTGATTTTCAATCATGATTGACACTCGTATCATAATGTTGACAACAACATATGTTCAGCGTAAACAAAACAACAACAAAAAGTTTCACAGAAAGTAAAGACCAACAACACCTAGAAGAAGAGGCAGAGCGTCTTGGAGATCCATTCCAGCCAACCTTCACTGTGGAGACGGCAGCTGGTCGATTGAATGAGCAGCTGACAGGGATAAAGCTTAACTTTAAATTGTTGAGAAAACAATCTTGCACGCGTTCTGTGAGGCAACAAGATGCAGACAGTGGAGAATGGAGAGTGAGAAGCAACAACGAAACTCATCAGCATTTTTAATAACTATCAATTGTTCAGCTGTTTTAATAACTATCAATTGTTCGGCTGTTTTAATAACTTTCAATTGTTCAGCTGTTTTAATAACTATCAATTGTTCAGCTGTTTTAATAACTATCAATTGTTCAGCTGTTTTAATAACTATCAATTGTTCAACTGTTTTAATAACTATCAATTGTTCAGCTGTTTTAATAACTATCAATTGTTCAGCTGTTTTAATAACTATCAATTGTTCAGCTGTTTTAAAAACTATCAATTGTTCAACTGTTTTAATAACTATCAATTGTTCTGCTGTTTTATTAACTATCAATTGTTCAGCTGTTTTAAAAACTATCAATGGCTGGCACACAAAAAACGGAGTTAAAATAGATTACAATAGTTAGGGCCCCCGGGGGTAGGGGGAGTTGGAACGAACGAACGAACGAACTTTATTTTCAAAGGGTTACACATTGGGCACGCAGGCCCGTCTGACATTCGGCCCTTTTAAGCACTCATTTTTCAGAGTACCAATACCTGTTATCAATAATGCATGTTATGGATATATTAAAGAAACAAACTATACAATAATGCATACACACATCATTTGTACCCAATCGTACACACTCGCACACACAAATACATACTTCTACGTTCTCATACATGCGAACTCATATACAGACACACGTGATACACACACACATGCATCTACATACATATACAAACAAAAAACACACACATAGACATAAATGCAAAAACAGAAAACACACACACATACATTTAAGGATATACATGCACACATATTCCGTACATACACACCTATACATGCATCCATGCATACACACATATACAATCACATATACAGACACCAACATATGCCCACAACCACACATTTACACTTACATGAATACATACACCTACATACATGCATGCACACATTTACACATATATGCATACACACACACACACATTTATACATACACTCACATTTTCACACACATACATACATACCTAAATACAAACATATACACCCACATACTCACACAGCTAAATATGGAGAGAAAGAGAGAGGGGTGGGGGTGGGGGAGAGGGGAAGAACAAGAATAGAGCAACTCTCCTAACAAGCAGGTGGTGAAAATGACATATTAGGAGTTTGTTCAAATCAAATATGTTAACTCAAAACGCGCGCAAAAAAAAAAACAAAAATCGCAGCCTAGTTGTAAACCCCAAAACAGCGTGCCCACAGACATATAAGGACGAAAAAATAAGAATACGAAGGACTACGGTTGTGAATCCGGGACAATCAGTCCACATGTCAAAAATATTTTTGGTCTCAGAGATGTGATTTTACATTGAAAAACAAAAACAAAACAAACAAAAAAAAAAAAAAATGTTTACAATTCCGCGGACATTTAAAATGAGTAACCCAAATGTTTTGAAAGACCAGGAGATGACTTATTCCAGATATCGGAAAAAGGCTGTATATGTTTTTGGGCCTTATAGAGATGGAGCGCTGTCCGTGGCTTACGCGTTGCAAGCTCGACTCGTAATTATAACGTACGGCGATCAAAACCCACTGCAGGCTGTGTGGATTTGTATCATGGTAAGGGCCTCGCGGGTAGACCCAGCCTAAAATAGGTACCAGGATGGATGTCCTGGGGAAGAAAAGACGGCCGGCGTAATGCTGACCACACTACCCACCTAGTGCCGATTGGTCTGTAAAAATATAGGGTGCTCTTCTCATATGCCCGATGCGCCTAAGGCGTGAAAAGGGATCTTTACTTAACTTTACCTACTTACAGAGATAGAATATGGGTACGACCAGGTAAACGCAGTTCCAACTCTATAGCAAACGGATCATCAAATAGTTGCTCCCTTCATGTGCCGACGAAAACCATAAAGAATATCCATCACTGTTCTCTTTAAAAAAAAATTAAGCGAACAGCAATTTCAATAGCATCATCATCATCATCAATTCTCATTATGCCTAGTGGCACATGAGGCTTTAGAGAGAACTTTCCATGCTTTCCTGTCCTGTGCAATCTTCAGTGCAGTTTTCCATGTCAGAGATGCGGCCCAGTAGACTTGTTTTCCCATCATGAGCCTCCTTTCAGCTTTCACCGAAGTTGTTCATGCTGACAGAGGGACTCTGTCCCAAGACCGCCTGACGTTTAGAGCACTGATTTCCTCTTGAAGTCTCATGCATAAAATGTCAACACAAACAGTCCTGCATTACAAATGCAGTTCATTATCGATGGAAACGTCGGTTTCAATATACTGTAGTTGAAACATACGGTGATTGCACACACAATTAATCACTTAACGCACCATGAATTCTCTGGCGACAGGCGACTCGGAGTTGTTTGATTTTGTAGTTGACAACAAAAATCACATAGCGCACTGTTAAAAAGAGTATTCCAGATGATATCTTCAGCTCACAATGTCGCGCCATGAACTCAATTCAGTAGCTGGGCGACAGAACTTCACCCTTTCGGCTCACATACAGAAATAGGAGGAAAGGAGGGCTGACTATTTTCAGAAGCAAGAACTTGCCTCCATTAAAATACAATAAACCCTGCAAATCTGTCATACTGACCGGAAGTCTAAGTCACGGTGTACAAAGAAAGAAGAAAGAAGCATACTGTGACAACTGGATAAATCTTAGGATGGACAGATAGAAAACAACTATTTGAGCAGATGACTGGTAGTCTTTCCTCATGGCCTGGAAATGTTTCAACATATACAATGACACATTATACAGTTTGACACCAACTTAGCGCAGATTTATGCCCCAACAGCAGAAAGTTTAACAGATGTTGACGCATTATGACGAGTTAGATGACAGAACTGATAGCTACAGAATTAACACCTTCGCCATTTGGCGGGTGTCACGAGACGATCTCAGTGGTTCCAGAAGTCAGTACTTGTAATAAGTTCTTCTGGTTCTAAAGAGACAGGATTATACGTAATCTGCCCTTTACCCTAATATTACTTAAACCAAAATTGATTTAAATGTTTCCAGTCCTTAGTCCAGACAAAGCGACTGAGTCTTGGGCAATATTACCTAAAACCTTACACTGTAGCTAGGAATTCTATTCTCACGCCAGTGTCAGAATGTTATCTCCTGACCAGACTGTAGAGGCCAGCGAACGGGGAACTTAGCATCACACTTGAGCTGGACCGTAGGTCATAAAAGATTACCTAACACGAATTGAGCGGACTGTAGACATAGAGGCGACGAGAAGTTTAAAGTTTAACACGTCAGTGTAATTCTGGGGAGAACCGGTGTTTGGCAATTAGGAATGTTTTATCTTGATCTTGGTCACGTAGGAAACACAATGGCTTCACTGGCCGTCTTTCACACCGGCCAGTTAGATTCGGTGTAAACTAGATTTGGGCACTTAAGAATGTTTGCTCTAGGGATGTCAGTCCAGAATTGACTGACAGGCCACTTGTTAGCCAAGTTGATCTGTTGGGTACTCCGGAGGCGTGGCTTAAGTCATCGTCTTGAGGGTTGGGCAGAACCCAGTAAAGGGAGGAGATTAATTTGGACAATAGATTGATACTTATACTTCGAGCCTGTGGAATTCCCGTCATTAATCGCAGCCTGCCGGCAAACAACACAGATCGACGTGAAGGTAATTTTACGGTCGCATTCTGTTTTGGCGATTAATGGGAAGTTCCCAGGTAAGAGAAAATATTAATTTTAATCTTTTATACTTAGGTTAGGGAGTTAAGCCTAGTCTATACTACCTTTTCCTAATTTGTCTGCACATTCTGCTTGAAATAGTTCTGTGTGAATATTCAGTATCTCAGTTAGGGAACTGCTAAACTATTTCTATTTCTTGTATGTTTGTGTCACATGTTTTTCATTGTATGTTTTCATGTGTATAAAATAAGATGTGAACAATGACATTTGCTATAATGAAATGTAATTATATTGTTTCCATGATGCCAAAATATGTGCAGGGATGCTGCTACGTTTTGTGTGCCCACCATGTGCTCACTTAATGTGTTCACCTAAACAGGGGATTTATAACCCCAGGGGGAGAATGATGGGTGTACAGTATTTACTGTCACTGAAAGATACTATTCAGGACAGCGTGCATATAAATTGTTTGCGGGTTCAGCACATAACCTGCGCCACATGTTTATGTCAAATCTATGTCAGCCAATTCGAAGTCTGAGTGAAGACGGACAACAGACTTAGAAAGTCAACTATCATGACATAGCATTTGAGGGAAGGCAGGATATGTGACGCCCATGTAAGACAAAAGACCTTCAGACTAGACTGGAGAGGATGTGGAATATGAGGAGGAGTGATGGGCTATATCTTATTATTATATGTTGTATTAATTGATACATGTATTCTTAGTGTAAGTCAAGATACTACACGTATGTGTTTTGTTTCCATGATTACAGCGCCCATGTGACGATCAGTCCATGAAGTAGCCTACATTGTGTTAGACTCGGCCAGCTGGGAACGAGGTGGGAACGAGGTGGAGAACGAGGTGGAGAACGAGGTGGAGAACGAGGTGGAGAACGAGGTGGAGAACGAGGTGGGGATGAAGTGGAGAATAAGCTGAAACAGGCAGACAACAGGCAAGGAAGAGTTTGACAAGCTTGACAGTTTTCCTCACGGCTGTCAGAGGCTTATAAGTTAGTTAACCCCTTTATGTTAACCTATTATCATCATTATCATACCACTCTAAAACCCCGAGCTGTTTTTTTCTCGCTGAAGCTTACCACCATCATCAAGTTAACCAGTCACTGTTTGTGTAAATCAACAAACTGGGAATTTCATTGTAGTAAATAAGCTGTATGTCAAGTTTTAAACTACATAGTTTTGTTAAATTCCAAATGTCTGTTCTTACATGTTTAATTAAACTGTTAGGATAGAATACCATTTGGTGGGGGCTCAAATAATATAATAATTCTTTAATTATTAATAATAACACCGGGAGAAGGTAGATGACGGAGGAATCACTTGCCCTGTCTAATAATTCATTAAGTATGATAGACATCTAAAATTCCTTGCTTTCTCTTGTGGGTACCAAGTTCAGCTAATGTTAATATACTTAACGAGCCAATATGGCTGTTTTCTTGGATATCCAGGACTTTGTCTGAGAGCAACATAGCTCAGATTTTAGTTCGGTGTATCTAGTGGAGAGAATGTGTTGAAAGGAAGATCCCTACTCAACAACATAAACATTTAAACCACGCGTCACGTCACACTGGCGAGCTCGCCGAGATTTGGACTGGGCTAATTACTCCTAGACTAATTAAAGTAAATTTAATAAATTTAACTTTAACTCTTCTGCCAGTATAGTCTAAATTAAAATTACTAATTTATACATGGGGAGAGATTACAGAGTAATAAGTAACTTTTTACTAAAATAAATAAATGGATAGTATCATGTCTTATCATTGATCACTTCATAACCATTGATTATTGTTTATTTAGTAAATTTTAATGTTGATGATTATTATATTTGCTTGCATGCTTCATAATTTGATATAGATTGTAGAGCATTATATGTTAACATCATATCATTGATACTTATGCTTAGTGACTGAATGTAAAATCACATCATATCATTTACCGGTGTAATCTTTGTGCTGCTATACTACTCTATAAGCTGTCAGTCTGGTAGGCAACTTTAATTCATTTACATCTTTGTGCGGCTGTCATAGGCTACTCTTTTGCCCAGTTTACCTTGCTCTAACATATTCTTTTATTCCGGAATCGGGGTAGTATTATATTTATCTTTAGATAGATCTATAAGATATAATGGACTTACGCACCGAGTTCCAGAAAGATGTAAGGAAGTGCGGGATAGGTGAGGGTAGAGTAGGAGCACAGTTAGAATCATTTGTTAAAGGCCATATGGATACTTTCGATTACATGAGTGCCCGTAATGCCGCAGAGAAGAAGCGAAAGTTGGAGAAAGAAGAATATGACTCGATGCTTGCCCGTCATGCAGCGGAGAGGGAAGAAGAAGAGAGAATGCGGCAAATTGAAGAAGAAGAAGATGCTAGAAAGTTGCAACTCCTAGAGGAGGCAGCTAGTGAAAGAATGAGGCTTTTTAAAGAAAAGCTGCATAACTATAGACTTAGGCAGACGAAGAGAGAACTGCAGTTAGACACAGGGAACGGTGAGAACACTATTAGTGTAGTTGAGGGAACTGACAACTCCCATACTGACACTCTGGTAGAAAGGTCTGGGACTCACTCTCTCAATGGAGAGGTGTGTACTATTTTGCCAAACGGTACTTTATCGAGGGATGAAGTAATAGACCACCCAAGACCTTGCCTCACCCCTGTTATTCCTAATAGGGACAGAGCTGACATTAAGACGAATTTTTCTGTAGGGATGACCGGATCTACATTGCTGGCCCCATTTACTTCCATTCTTAAGCCTAAAAGGAAAAGATGGAGTAAGAAGCAGAAATCTTCTAAAGGGACCGGATCTACATTGCTGGAACCCCTTACTCCCATTATCTCAGATGAGATATATGAGAGCACACCCCGCAGTAATCACAAGCGTGATAACTGTTCTGACCGTCGACATACTGGTTCGACTGGCACACCAGCCATTAATGAGGACGAGGGCAAAGACTTACCCAACTCCCATAATCCCTTTGGGTCCTTCCAAAAAGAAGAAGAAGTAAAGCAGACTAATGTAGGGAATAACACTAAACCTGTTTCACCCTATTTCCCTTGATGCGATTGCATACAAAATAGAAACAGTTAGTTCTGACTTTTCGCCCCAAAGTAGTTGACTGCGATGGTAGCGACAAATCCCCTTATTTGCCTCCACTTAGACTTGGTATGTGAAAGCCAGACCAGGGCGGAGATAAACAGATAAGGAGGATAGTTCTATTAAGTTCTTGACGACCTTAGAGACAGCGAGTAAACAGGACATTGCTGCAAGTCCTGTGCACTCTGATACTGGACAGACAGAAATGTTTGCCATTGATGAAGAAGAAGGTACTTCTTGTGTGCAGGGAGACAAAAATTGTCTCTATCCTGTACAGCTGGGGCGACAGGGATACTTCTGATGAAGGACCCTGAAGCGGAACAAGCCATTAGTAGTAGTAGGAACCACCAACATTCTGGTCTTGTATTACTCTTCGCTTCGTAAGGAAGTGACAGGGTATCTCAGCCGATAGTGGAAACTTCATTGCGAAGAAAAATGCCACTTTACTGTCTGCAGGAAAACCCTGAGTTTCCTAATGATTTGACTGTACCCCCTGACTTGATTTCGTGCTCTGATTCTGGACTGATCTTAATGAAAGAGAATTCACCACCCGGACTAAAATTTGTAAAAGGGAAAGGATGCACCGAGAGAGGAAACCAGTGGACACTCCTTCAAGAAATCGGCAGTGGTCAGTTGCACTCACGGCATGCTGTCATGATGAGTGACTATATCCCTCAATTTGAGAGAAGATTAGTGACATATTTTTTCAGGATCTGTAGATGTAGGAAAGAAAATCCTACCTGACTACAAATCATCCTTTTCGGAGAGCACTTCAGGCCCTCCCTATGCTAATAGGGCGTGGCGAAGTGAGGAAATGGACAGGGACTGTCAATCAACGATGTCGAGGAATCCCATTGTTGAAGCGGAGATCGTGGTTTTTATCCTGTGGGAGAAGAAACCTCCAGATAAATGGATATTCCTGAGCGGGCTGCTCGGAATACCCGCATGATTCTAGGACTAAGGGACTTAGCCTGGAATGTAGGGACAATTGGTGACAGTATATCGATGCAGGACATCACGATTCCACAAGGAATAACTGAAACATACTGGAGATGACAGGTTTAAACTAACATTCTTGGGAATCACTGAGTATCGTAAAATTGTTCTTAAGCGGGCTACGACCAACTTAACGGAGGGCCTGTCACGAGACGATCTCAGTGGTTCCAGAAGTCAGTACTTGTAATAATTTTCTTCTGGTTCTAAAGAGACAGGATTATACGTACTCTGCCCTTTACCCTAATATTACTTAAAAACCAAAATTGATTTAAAATGTTTCCAGTCCTTAGTCCAGACAAAGCGACTGAGTCTTGGGCAATATTACCTAAAACCTTACACTGTAGCTAGGAATTCTATTCTCACGCCAGTGTCAGAATGTTATCTCCTGACCAGACTGTAGAGGCCAGCGAACGGGGGGAACTTAGCATCACACTTGAGCTGGACCGTAGGTCATAAAAAGATTACCTAACACGAATTGAGCGGACTGTAGACATAGAGGCGACGAGAAGTTTAAAGTTTAACACGTCAGTGTAATTCTGGGGAGAACCGGTGTTTGGCAATTAGGAATGTTTTATCTTGATCTTGGTCACGTAGGAAACACAATGGCTTCACTGGCCGTCTTTCACACCGGCCAGTTAGATTCGGTGTAAACTAGATTTGGGCACTTAAGAATGTTTGCTCTAGGGATGTCAGTCCAGAATTGACTGACAGGCCACTTGTTAGCCAAGTTGATCTGTTGGGTACTCCGGAGGCGTGGCTTAAGTCATCGTCTTGAGGGTTGGGCAGAACCCAGTAAAGGGAGGAGATTAATTTGGACAAAAGATTGATACTTATACTTCGAGCCTGTGGAATTCCCGTCATTAATCGCAGCCTGCCGGCAAACAACACAGATCGACGTGAAGGTAATTTTACGGTCGCATTCTGTTTTGGCGATTAATGGGAAGTTCCCAGGTAAGAGAAAATATTAATTTTAATCTTTTATACTTAGGTTAGGGAGTTAAGCCTAGTCTATACTACCTTTTCCTAATTTGTCTGTACATTCTGCTTGAAATAGTTCTGTGTGAATATTCAGTATCTCAGTTAGGGAACTGCTAAACTATTTCTATTTCTTGTATGTTTGTGTCACATGTTTTTCATTGTATGTTTTCATGTGTATAAAATAAGATGTGAACAATGACATTTGCTATAATGAAATGTAATTATATTGTTTCCATGATGCCAAAATATGTGCAGGGATGCTGCTACGTTTTGTGTGCCCACCATGTGCTCACTTAATGTGTTCACCTAAACAGGGGATTTATAACCCCAGGGGGAGAATGATGGGTGTACAGTATTTACTGTCACTGAAAGATACTATTCAGGACAGCGTGCACATATAAATTGTTTGCGGGTTCAGCACATAACCTGCGCCACATGTTTATGTCAAATCTATGTCAGCCAATTCGAAGTCTGAGTGAAGACGGACAACAGACTTAGAAAGTCAACTATCATGACATAGCATTTGAGGGAAGGCAGGATATGTGACGCCCATGTAAGACAAAAGACCTTCAGACTAGACTGGAGAGGATGTGGAATATGAGGAGGAGTGATGGGCTATATCTTATTATTATATGTTGTATTAATTGATACATGTATTCTTAGTGTAAGTCAAGATACTACACGTATGTGTTTTGTTTCCATGATTACAGCGCGCCCATGTGACGATCAGTCCATGAAGTAGCCTACATTGTGTTAGACTCGGCCAGCTGGGAACGAGGTGGAGAACGAGGTGGAGAACGAGGTGGAGAACGAGGTGGAGAACGAGGTGGAGAACGAGGTGGAGAACGAGGTGGGGATGAAGTGGAGAATAAGCTGAAACAGGCAGACAACAGGCAAGGAAGAGTTGGACAAGCTTGACAGTTCCTCACGGCTGTCAGAAGCTTATAAGTTGAGTTAACCCCTTTATGTTAACCTATTATCATCATTATCATACCACTCTAAACCCCGAGCTGTTTTTCTCGCTGAAGCTTACCACCATCATCAAGTTAACCAGTCACTGTTTGTGTAAATCAACAAACTGGGAATTTCATTGTAGTAAATAAAGCTGTATGTCAAGTTTTAAACTACATAGTTTGTTAAATTCCAAATGTCTGTTCTTACATGTTTAATTAAACTGTTAGGATAGAATACCATTTGGTGGGGCTCAAATAATATAATAATTCTTTAATTATTAATAATAACACCGGGAGAAGGTAGATGACGAAGGAATCACTTGCCCTGTCTAATAATTCATTAAGTATGATAGACATCTAAAATTCCTTGCTTTCTCTTGTGGGTACCAAGTTCAGCTAATGTTAATATACTTAACGAGCCAATATGGCTGTTTTCTTGGATATCCAGGACTTTGTCTGAGAGCAACATAGCTCAGATTTTAGTTCGGTGTATCTAGTGGAGAGAATGTGTTGAAAGGAAGATCCCTACTCAACAACATAAACATTTAAACCACGCGTCACGTCACAGCGGGGCACGTGACTACCTACATATGTATCCTGTGTGTGTGTGTGTGTGTATATGTGTGTGTATGGTGTGTGTATATGTGTGTATGTGTATATGTGTGTGTGTGTATGTGTGTGTATATGTGTGTGTACATATATACATACATATATATATATATATATATATATATATATATATATATGTGTGTGTGTGTGTGTGTGTGTGTGTGTGTGTGTGTGTGTGTGTGTGTGTGTGTGAAGTAAAGAACATTTCTCCACGCCATGAGACATATTGTACCCTCTCTCTTGTCCTCTTTTAAGGAAGCTAAGCAACCAAGCCTCTTTTATTTTAATACATCTTTTTTTTTTAAAGCAATCCATCCGATCCCATTTTGAGCACCACCCCCCCCCCCCCCCCCAAATCAAAAAAAAAAAAAAAAGTCACGATCAATCATCATCCCCCAGCGAGGAGCTTTTGGTTATAATTATGACTATGACTGTAAGCAGGTCAAGCTGGTACTCACGCTCAAATCAATACCCGAAGAGTTTAAAGGTGGCAAAGTAAAGCTCACGATGATGCTGCGCGAGTCTTCAGACCCCATGGTAACAGCTGTCCAGCCCGCTCTAAAGACAGGCAAGAAATGGAATGTCCTAAATGCGACTGAATCTGCCCAAGAGGCACTGAAATTGAAGGAAGTGATGGGGTACACGCAAACTGATCGTCGAGGCCTAGGACACGGGAAAGTCAGTTGGAGGTCCAAAGCCACAGTCAAAGAGCGCTGAGACATGGTGATACAGCAGATAAGGGATGCCAAAAACGAGATTCGGGTCCAGAAAGCCACTCAACAGTCGCAACAAGGCCAGTGGATCAGCCTCGACAGCGCATTGCCACAAATACTCACATGGGGTGAGATCTGGCGTATGGCCCCGCAGCGGCGGAGCTTTATCGTTCGATCTACACACGATGTGTTACCGTCAGGTGTTAACTTGACCAAGAGGCATGCGGCAACCGACCCGACATGCCCACTATGCAGAGCTAAACAGACGCCCGAGCACGTATTGTCCGCGTTCAGAAAACCCTTGGTCAGAATAGATACACTTGGCGCCACAAGAAAGTCCTGAAAGAGTTAGCGGACGTTGTGGACTAAACTAGGATGAGGACCATGTGAGGGCCAGTCCTACCGTTGTCCCCGTGCGCTTCCTCAAGGCTGGGCAGATTTATTAAAGTAAATTTAACAAGTTCGCACACGCTCCATCGATGCTTGACTGAGCGAGGGACTGGCTATTGGCTGTATATTTGCATGGTCACGAAAAGTAACCACAGGTTATCCGGAAGATGAGCCTGCGAATGATGTAGTCTTACACTCTGCGGAGAAACCACAGCTCATCCTGACTGAGCTGACCGTGCCGTATGAGTCGCGAAATCACTAGAGTCACATGTATAAGCTAGAGAAATACAGTACAAAGTAATATTCTTCGCCGTCGAGGTAGGCGCAAGAGGTCTTATCTCCACTTCCATGTACAATGTGATAAAGCAGCTGGGCTGGCGAGGAAATTAGCGCAAATGATCACTAAAACAACTGGGCGAAGCTGCTGAAAAGGCTTCGAGCTGGCTCTGGACACAACGGAACGTCGTAGGGAAAGGGCCTCGGTAGGCTTGTCTGGATGTCTAATCGAAAAGAAAGTCTTATCCCTTAAATCCATCGTGTCCAAATTGTCTGACAGTGTCCCTTTGCCGATTGCCAACAAATTCCAACATGTGTCCGATGAACCAACCGTAAGCTTGCCACTTGGTCGTTAAGGTTTGCCGGCTGATCTAATAGGCTACCACAGCGACTATAAATATACATAACTTCGAATCTCACAGTACCCGTTGCATAATCGCCATTTTCGTCCTGACCCTGTCCGAGAACATCTGGTAATACGTGCAGCAGAAAGGGGGAGGGAGGGGGGGGGGTCAGAATGTGGTAAATGGGGAAGCAGTGGGGGGGGGGGGGGGTTGTTAGAATGTGGTAAATGGGTAAGGGGGGGGGGGTAAATTATCGCTCTATTGCCCCCCCCCCCCATTGTTTATTATGTGTCGCCACGCCCGCAAACATTATTTTACGGTTAATTCGTTCTCCTTTGCCAGGTGCCATGTGTTAACTTACATTTCCTGCCAAAAGATGGTCTGTCATATGCGCTTCGCAAGCTCACTAGATTCTCTCGTCCGCGCGAGGCGGGTAAAGAATTCACCTCTATGCGCGACCGGCTCACCACACCCAGCATGCAGTACTTTCATAATCTGGATCAAGATGCGGACTGCATAGTTGCATACTCAAACCTGGAGGTTAGAGCGGTGGTGTCTTTAATGTTTGCACCTGCTGCTGTGAGTTCGATTCTAGGATATCTGCATGGACCGTCACCTTGTTTATGATCTGCGTGTTGATGTGCTTGTGTAAGTAGAGTCACAATAGCTCAATTTGTGGGGTAGTGATATACGAGAGTGACCGTGGTACAGTATGGGCTTTTCTGATCTGTCTTCTTCTTGTTTTTCTTCTTGTTTTTCTTCTTCTTCTTCTTCCTTCTTCCTCTTCTTCTTCCTCTTCCTCTTCCTCTTCCTCTTCCTCTTCCTCTTCCTCTTCTTCTTCTTCTTCTTCTTCTTCTTCTTCTTCTTCTTCTTCTTCTTCTTCTTCTTCTTCTTCTTCTTCTTCTTCTTCTTCTTCTTCTTCTTCTTCTTCTTCTTCTTCGCAGATTTCACGATGTAAACCTCACAACCATGGAAAACATATGATGCAGACAGATAATGATAATAATACTAATAATCGGAAAGAGAAATAAGAAGAAGAAAAGTTGTGAAAAGCAGCAGTAGTAGAAGAAGAAGAAGATAAAGAATAAAAAAAAAAATAATAATAAAAAGAAGAAGACGAAGGAGGCGGAGGAGGAGAAGAAGAAGAAGAAGAAGAAGAAGAAGAAGAAGAAGAAGAAGAAGAAGAAGAAGAAGAAGAAGAAGAAGAAGAAGAAGAAGAAGAAGAAGAAGATGGAGAATAAGAAGAAGAAGAGGCAGAACAATTAATAGCAGTAGTTATGGTGGTAGTGGTGGTAGTGGTGTTGGTTGTAGTGGCGGTAGTGGTGGTTTAAAAAAAAAGTTTAATGAATCATAGCGGAAGCGATGAAATACAGGACGATGCAGAAAAGTTACAACGTGCCACAATGTAACAACAGCGCCCCCTCTCCTCTCCTTTCCCCCACCTCCGTACGACGAGAGCAAAGAATATCAAGGAACGACTTCAGGTTAACTTCAGAGTAAGAAAAAGATAGAAAGCCGCAAAAGATAGTCAATGGAGAAGTAAAAAAGGGTTTATGGCAGTTTCGTATGAATCCAAATGTGGTATTGTTTTCGCCAGGGATCGGCGGTGCTCTAATGTTTAGACCAGTCGTTTACAACCTGAGGGTCATAATCCCCAGTGTGCAAGGAAGTTTTAACGGGGTGTTCTAGCCATTTTGTCGCATTTGTGCTTGTAATAAATCTGCTATACTAACATGTTCTTTCATTGTAAATAAAAATATTGTTAATACCATTTTTTAAATAATATTTTTCTTTTCCTAATCAGTTTATACATCCATCGTGAAAAATCTTTTTATAGGTTAGTTCGTCATTAGTCTTCAAAAATAGAGTATGTCACTTTTCATTCACAACTTTGTTGGGCTGGTCGACTTTGCTGAAAGTCACGGGTGTATCTCGCTCTCTTTGTTTTCTGCGATATCTTGCATTTATAATTTCATTGCGAGAAAGAGAATGCCTGTGACATAGGTTGCAGCACTCTCTATGAGAGTTGTGTTGGACCAAGTTTCTCGATATTTTTTTAGTGTTAAAAGCGCAGACGTGCAAAAATATACAACATGCGATATCAACGGCATTGTGGAACACCCCCGTAACTGTGTACGAAGGTCACGGGGCTCAGGAGCTACCAATCAGTTAGTATGTATATGGGCGGGGTCTGGCAAGACTTACAACGAACAAACCCTTATTATAATATCACACTTTTGCCTGTTAATAATTAGTTAGTTAGTCTTTCCTTGAGCCTAGGGTGGGGCTTATGGCAGTGTTCAATGCTATCCATATCTGGCGGTTCGCTGCCCCTTTTTGGATGTTCAGTAGGCCCAGAAAAGTAAAGGACCCTTTTCCACGCCTTTCAGGCGTATTTGGTATATAGGGCTAAACTGTACTTTATAGATCGACCGGCACAAGACGGGTGATGTGGTCGGCATCACGCCGGCCGCCTTTACTTCCCAGGACTGCACCCGGTACCAACTTAAGGCTAGGTCGACCTGGGAGCCGTGGTTATTGTTGAAAAAAGTCCGGCTCCACCAGGGAGCGAACCTACGACCTTCCGATCCGCAGGCGAGCGTCTAACCGCTACGCCACGGCGACTCCCTCAGTAGGCCGATGGCTAAGCTTTATCCTGATGATAGTTCTACGAAGCGTCTCTCTTGGTCTTCGTCGATTTCTTGTCCACTCCGAAGTCCATATGAGGCTTGACAGGGAAGTCTTGTCTTATCCATTCCGAGTTAAAAGTGTTTAGGTTTTTTTTTTTTAAATTTTATTTTCATCTCTTTCATCATCATCATCATCATGTGCCCTGTCAACTGGCTCATGCGTCTCCATCGATCACAATAACTGGTTGCCTGAAACAGCTTTCTTGACGATATCCCCTCATGCCATCGTTACAGCCCATACAGCATCTCTTTTGGTCTGCCTCTAGCCCTTCTTTCTCTGATCTTTCCAGTTGTCACGATGTTCTCCAATGTCTCTCTTCTCATTATGAGGCCAAAGAACAGTGTTCATCTCTTTAGGGGCTTTAAAAAAGGGTTGGGGTGGGGGAAGGAAGTCTTGCCATGTATTAAAAAAAATGGGGGTGTGGGAACACGTAATTCTTGTTTGTTTTGTTTGTTTTAGTATCCAGAAGCCATGAGTTGTTAACCCTTTGGCTCGGTATTATGGATATCGCAACCTTTCGGCCTTGATTCCATCGTAAATACCGTAAATCTGGGAGAAAATGTGGCTTTTCTGCCTACCCCCGGGAGTGAACCCGGACCACAAGGAGTTCGTCACCCGGTCACCGCGCAATCCGGTTTAGCCAACTACGATAGAGAGCCGGGCAGAACACGTAATTAAATGTTGAAAACCACTGCTAGAGATAATTTGCTCCCGAATGTAAGGTCTAAAATAGAACTCAGCATGGAGTCGTAATCCGTATAATTCAACCTGGCTCGCAGGTCGACGAAGTGTTTAATCGTTTGAGGAAAATGGCATGGAAAGTAAATGTGGTATTGAATAAATCACAAAAATATCATGGAAAGATATAAAACCGAACAAAAAGTAGATTAGCGAGCTTCACTATATATAGAACAAACACAAGGAAAAGTGAACTTGGCGGCTACAGATGCAGCACTCTCTAGGGGGTATTGTGTTAGACCCACAAATAAGCACATACATAATCAGCACATACATAATCAAATAAAACCACATGAATACACAAAATCACTTAACTGACGTATTCCAAGGCAGACACGTTGATGTAAATCAACCAAAGATTGCTGACTGGTCTATAGATATATAAGTCTAGTATTATACGCCCAGTGCGTTACTGGCGACCAAATATATGATGTTCCTAAATCCCTCCATCTCCTTTGGGTTTCAGGGCTCTATTAAAGGGAAAACAAGAATAGACCGACCACCTCCCCATAGGCATGTCGTAAGAGATGACTAATTGGGAGCTTCATTTAAAGTCGGAGTGCATCTGCCTGAGAGGCAAGGAGCCAGCAGTCTGCATACAAATGAGTCAGATCTTAAAAACGGATGTACACGCAACACTCAGGTTCTGGAAGAGGACTGTAGACCACAAGTGGATGAACAACCAGAACTTCCCGCCAGAGTTTACAGCTGGTGAACGCAAAGAAGAAGAAGAAGTCCCTCCACAATGACTGAACATGACGAACTACGCGAACTATGATGTGGCAGACATTGATTTAAAACGTTGACTGTGAAGTTAATTACTGGACACCCTATAGAAACAGGAAAGAATAATCTACAAAACTTGTCTTATAAAGCAGAATCAGGAAGATTAAGATAGCAGCTAAGAGACTGTTAATGCAGTTTTATAATCTCGAAATACCGCATCTCGAAGTAGGTTTTGCGTTTTTTTTAGCATACCACTCAGTCGGGAGCCGTTTCCACATTGAATTTTGACTGTCTAGCCTTTCACCCTGGATGTATATTTTTTCAAACTGCTGTTTTGTCCATCTCTCGATCCCACTAGTTCCACTGTCTGCCTCTTGCTCGCTTACATTGAAAGTTTCCTTCCATTATGGTTTTTATAAGAGTTTGACGTTTCTTCCTCTTATTCTGCATTCATCCGAAGACGTAATTGCGTTGTGTCTGTTTACAGCATGGCTGCGATATTTGCACCGCCAACACATCCGACTTCTGCGGGTTGACGTTTAATATGACCGAAATATACAACACGTCTCCTTTATTCTACTATTTTTTACATTTTATATCCGACAGTAACTGTTTCTATTCGGTCTTCTCAGAAACTCTATTTTTGAGGGTTTTCCCCTCATGAAATATGACCTATTCTTTCATATTCCACTCCTACAGAAAATCGTTGTGTTATCTAATTGCTTGTTTATTGACCGAATGACTGAATGTCTACCCCACCAGGACATCACACAAGCGATAAAAACCTAATGACACAAAGTGCCACTATGTGGATGAAGATCACCCGTGTAGAGGTTCTGGAAAACTCGTTTAGCCGTTAGGCCATATTTAAGGCCCGGATATATTTAGGGCCTCTGGCTAAAGCCGGGATGGGGCTTCAAAATTACTTCCAAAAAATTGCATCCAACATGGGATGGCGATTAATAACATGTCAGGGATGTAATTGGTTCATCCTGTTTATCGTATCTCCTCCTGCCAATTGAACAGCTCTCTCTCTCTCTCTCTCTCTTTTGCGGGCACTCCATAATCGACGGTATTCACTGCATAACGAATCTACGCTGACAGCTGAGTTGTGTCAACAGCTTTCAAAATTCTAGTAGTTTCCCAGACTGGAGTATATCAAGTACGTAGATTGACGTCAATGATATAAGTTTCTTTCAGGGGCCGCGTTAGCGCAGCCGATAGGAGACTCGCTTTCAAATCCAGCTGCGACTCGCTGCAGCCCACGACCGGTGTTAAAAGCCGGGCGGTTCATAGGTTCACCCAGCCTCTAGGAAATGGGGTAAATGGAGGAATGTCGCTGTAGCGACACAGGCGACTGTTTCTTTTCAGCTGCCCGTACCAGTGGCAAAGCACTTATTGTTCATAACTGCGTGCAGTGTCGCTAGTTCACATCTCTCGACTTTACCTTTACCTTTATATACGTTTCTTTATTTTCTTGTAGCCTATTTTATTGTTTCATTAATCAACCATGTTCGAATTTTTAATTTACCTATTCTGTTTTTCCTAATATTTTGTCCTCTTAGACGAAAGGGGGAGGAAAAAAATATACAAAATAAGTTTCCATTACTGCTTGTATTTGCCACTCTCTTTTTTAATACTGTAGGTGGGAAAAAGGGTGTTGGGGGGGGGGGGAGGGGGGGGGGAGGGGTTAGTGTGTATTTGAACCTGAGGATTAAAAAGTTGGCTCGAGCTGTCATCTTGGGCTTCTCTGATTGTGATTTTATCGATGGGATTGACAGAAAATACTCATAACATCACTGAGGATTCGAAGCTGGGTCTTCTGCACGGAAGCCCAGCTTTCTAATCGTTAGGCCACTAGCTCCAATGTCACATAGAGTAGGAGTTTTTTAGAATACACTTAGTTACATTCGACATAATTTAAAAATTATGACGATAAAACTATTATTGGGCACTGAAACAAGGCTTAAGATTCTTGATAATAATCGCCCCTGGTAGGCTGATAGCATTTCAACGACCGCCCCCCTCTCCCTCCGCCACCCACTTTCCCCACAATCACTGACATCACTATAACGAAATAATTCTTTGTTACTACTGAAACTTCA
The DNA here is from genome assembly GCA_905116865.2 of Candidula unifasciata. NCBI lineage: Eukaryota > Metazoa > Mollusca > Gastropoda > Stylommatophora > Geomitridae > Candidula > Candidula unifasciata. The sequence continues at coordinate 138,178 of CAJHNH020000076.1, read as the reverse complement.
AAAACACAGCTTTAGAAAAAATACCTTTATTAGCGGGGAAAGAAAACATATATTCAAATAGCAGACAGAACTACGGAAGTTATTGCCTTGGTTGTGAGGTTTATCTGTAGGTGCGGACACCCAAAATGAACTGAAGCGGAACAAATGAGTCCGTTTGGCAGAAATGTAAACATAATAGCATCCCTGCCGCCTGACGTGTGTGATCATGCTTAACTATAACTTGCAATCTCCAAACGGAATTGTTACCAAGGAGCTGGATAGGAGTTTAGCAAGTGCAGATAAATAAACATCAGTATCTAGTGAATTTTCAGGGCTTCAGTTCCTCTCTTCACCTCCCCCCCCCCCCCTTCCCCTCAACCATCTTTCTTGTTTTTATTTCGCTCTCCCTCCTCTTCCTGATAATCTTATTTTCCTTTTTCCGTCGTTTCCGGACTCGTTGCATCTATCATTACCTTCCTGCTCCTCCTCCTTCTCTTCCTCTTGCACTGCACCGTCTCCATTCCCACTTCTTCTTCGTCCTCGTTTTCCTTGTTCTTTTCTTCGTCCTCGTCTTCCTTGTTCTTTTCTTCGTCCTCGTCTTCCTTGTTCTTTTCTTCGTCCTCGTCTTCCTTGTTCTTTTCTTCGTCCTCGTCTTCCTTGTTCTTTTCTTCGTCCTCGTCTTCCTTGTTCTTTTCTTCGTCCTCGTCTTCCTTGTTCTTTTCTTCGTCCTCGTCTTCCTTGTTCTTTTCTTCGTCCTCGTCTTCCTTGTTCTTTTCTTCGTCCTCGTCTTCCTTGTTCTTTTCTTCGTGCTCGTCTTCCTTGTTCTTTTCTTCGTCCTCGTCTTCCTTGTTCTTTTCTTCGTCCTCGTCTTCCTTGTTCTTTTCTTCGTCCTCGTCTTCCTTGTTCTTTTCTTCGTCCTCGTCTTCCTTGTTCTTTTCTTCGTCCTCGTCTTCCTTGTTCTTCTTCGTCCTCGTCTTCCTTGTTCTTTTCTTCGTCCTCGTCTTCCTTGTTCTTTTCTTCGTCCTCGTCTTCCTTGTTCTTTTCTTCGTCCTCGTCTTCCTTGTTCTTTTCTTCGTCCTCGTCTTCCTTGTTCTTTTCTTCGTCCTCGTCTTCCTTGTTCTTTTCTTCGTCCTCGTCTTCCTTGTTCTTTTCTTCGTCCTCGTCTTCCTTGTTCTTTTCTTCGTCCTCGTCTCCCTTGTTCTTTTCTTCGTCCTCGTCTCCCTTGTTCTTTTCTTCGTCCTCGTCTTCCTTGTTCTTTTCTTCGTCCTCGTCTTCCTTGTTCTTTTCTTCGTCCTCGTCTTCCTTGTTCGTCGCCTTATTTTTCTTTCTTCTTCTTCCATCCTTCTTCTTTCTTCTTCCTTCCTTCCATCCTTCCTTCTTCTTCCTTCCATCCTTCCTTCTTCTTCCTTCCATCCTTCCTTCTTCTTCCTTCCATCCTTCCTTCTTCTTCTTTCCTTCTTCTTCCTTCCATCCTTCCTTCTTCTTCTTTCCTTCTTCTTCCTTCCTTCCTTCCTTCTTCTTTCTTCTTCCCTCCTTCCTTCCTTCTTCTTCCTTCTTCCTTCCCTCCTTCCTTCTTCTTCCTTCTTTCTTCCTTCCTTCCTTCTTCTTCCTTCTTCCTTCCTTCCTTCCTTCTTCTTCCTTTCTTCCTTCTTCTTCTTCTTCTTCCTTCCTTCCTTCTTCTTCTTCTTCCTTCCTTCCTTCTTCTTCCTTCTTCCTTCCTTCCTTTCTTCTTCTTCCTTCCTTCCTTCTTTCCCTTCCTTCCTCTTCTTTCCTTCCTTCTTTTCCTTCCTTCCTTCCTTCCTTCTTCCTTTTTTCTTCCTTTCTTCTTCTTCTTCCTTCCTTCTCTTTCCTTCTTCCTTTTTCTCCTTCCTTCTTCTTCTTCCTTCCTTCCTTCTTCTTCCTTCCTTCCTTCCTTCTTCTTCTTCCTTCCTTCCTCCTTCTTCTTCCTTCCTTCCTTCTTCTTCCTTCCTTCCTTCCTTCCTTCCTTCCTTCCTTCTTCTTCTTCCTTCCTTCCTTCCTTCCTTCCTTCTTCCTTCCTTCCTTCCTTCTTCTTCTTCCTTCCTTCCTTCTTCTTTCTTCTTCTTCCTTCCTTCCTTCTTCTTCCTTCCTTCCTTCCTTCCTTCCTTCCTTCCTTCCTTCCTTCCTTCCTTCTTCTTTCTTCTTCTTCCTTCCTTCCTTCTTCTTTCTTCTTCTTCCTTCCTTCTTCTTTCTTCTTTTTCCTTCCTTCTTCTTTCTTCTTCTTCCTTCCTTCTTCTTTCTTCTTCTTCCTTCCTTCTTCTTTCTTCTTCTTCTTCCTTTCTCCTTCCTTCTTCTTCTTCCTTTCTCCTTCCTACTTCCTTCCTGCGTATCTTTCTCCTTCTCTCTTCCTTCGTCCTTCCTCCTTCCTTCCTTCCTTTCTCCTTCTTCTTCCTTCCTTCCTGGGGGGAAAGGATTTCTCCTTCATTCCTTCTCCCTCCTTCTTCCTCCTTTCTCCTTCCTTCTTCCTTCCTCCTTTCTTCCTTCTTCCTTCCTCCTTTCTTCCTTCTTCCTTCATCCTTTCTTCTTCCTTCCTCCTTTCTTCCTTCCTTCCTCCTTCCTCCCTTTCTTCCTTCCTTCCTCCTTCCTTCTTCCTTCCTCCTTCCTTCTTCCTTCCTCCTTCCTTCCTTCCTTCCTCCTTCCTTCCTTCCTTCCTTCCTTTCTCCTTCCTTCCTTCCTTCCTTCTTCCTTCTTCCTTCCTTCCTTCTTCCTTCCTTCCTTCCTTCTTCCTTCCTTCCTTCTTCCTTCGATCTTCTTCTTCTTCTTCTTCTTCTTCTTTTTTTTTTCTTCTTCTTCTCCTTTTCCTTCTTTTTTTTTCTTCTAATTCTTGAACCTCCACTTCCTCTTTCTTCCTCCTGCCCCTTCTTCTTTCTCCTCCTCCACATTCCTCTCTTTAAATCTTTCAATGAGGGACAGCCTCGAAACCAACTTTCAGAACTATTTGAGTTTTGTAGTTAGCTTCGTACATGTTATATCATCTCCTGTCTCATATTAATGTTTGCTGGAGAAGGCTTGCCACTGAACCGACATGTGACATATTCTCTCACACTGACCTACACATCCTGTTCTATACTTCTACCATTGCCAGGTGTTGCAACTTGCACACATCTGGCACATTAAGCTTGCTGTCTATGAAGCAGCTTCTGTCTATTATGCAAGATAACGATCTTTCTTTATTATCTATTATCATAATTCATAGAGTTCACTCAGGTGCGGGGAACGTGTATTCTGCCAAGTGCCATGCGGATATTTATAACATCATTAGGGAACCTACAGTCTGCAAAACCAAGACCGTCGCGGGAGAGCCCCGGTCAAATGTTCAGCTGGGGTCACAAGTGCAGTTATAAAGAACACACAGGAAATGAGGATGATGGGATATCAATTATCTTGCCGTCCTTTTCAGGATGCAATTTTTCGTTATTTGAAGCCCTACTCTGGCTCTTGCTAGGGGCCGCAATATAATCTGGTCTTAAATATGGCCAAATGGCTGAACGCGGTTTCTGGGACCTCTCCACGGTGATCCTCATCCACATGGTGGCACATTGTGTCATCGGGTGTTTATCGCTTGTGTGATGTCCTGGAGGGGTAGAAAGTCAGTCAGAGGATGATGGGCAGTTCAGACCCCTTACGCATTTTCTATAGGTGCTGCCTCGAGAGGCCTAAGTCTAGTTTATCTTCATAATAGTAAACTAAAGCATAGATCCCTTTTCACTCCGTTTTACAGACCAATCGGCACTAGGTGAGTAATATGGTCAGCATTACGCCAGCCATCTTTACTTCCCCAGGACATACATTCTTGTACCCATTTTAGGCAGGGTCTTCCTGCGACGCCTCATACCAGGATAACAATCAACGCATCCAACAGTGGGTTTTGGTCGTTGGACGTTGGAATGACGAGTTGGACTAGCAACGCCTAAGCCACAGACGCCGCTTATTTGAATAAAAATAACAATACTAATAATGTACTAAAAATAATACTATTTTCTAAAATAATTATGGAGTCAACTCGCAAAGACAACTCTGTAGACGTTTGAAAATGGGACACGTAACAAGGGGGTAGTTGTTTAGACTACTATATACATTTCCTGGGAGGAGCGGGTTGAGCCCTCCTCTAAAAAACTTATGGGGGGGGGGGGGGAAGCTCAAGTGACCTAAGCCCGCAAAATTCCGACGCTATGGTTGGTTTTGCCTTGGCCAGACCAGATGATTTCGTTGACTTTGAATGTCCAAATATTTGCATGTCATTTTATTTAGGGAAACAAGCAACATTGGATATAGGGCGAAAGATAGAGAGACACACAGACAGGCTGACAGATTTATAAGAGTAAACACAGTTAATGATATTTAGTTCGAAATTAGTCTCCCCAGAGAAAGTAGGTCACGTTCCATTGATAACTTTTTTGGACTAGTCTGTTTTCCGGGGGTTACGGGTGTGCAGCTATGTTTTTTGCTTTCCAGCTTGTCATGCATTTACGTTTTTCATCCGAAAAAGTGAATATGGCTAGACCTATATTTTATAGAATTAGCACAAGCATCACGCCGGTCGCCTTTACTTCTCGGGACTGCACCCGGTACTCCTTAGGAGCTGGGTCGACCTGGAAGCTAAGGTCATTTTTGAAATAATGTCCGGCTCCTCCAGGGAGCAAACCCACGACCTTACGATCCGCAGGTGAACGTCTAGCCGCTCCTCCACGGCGACTCCCAACAGAGACAAATCCATAGATTAAAAGATAGTCAGGCAGACAGAGAGAAAGAGAAGCAGACAGAAAGAAAGAGAAGCAGACACAGAGATAGAGAAACAGACACAGAGATAGAGAAGCAGACACAGAGATAGAGAAGCAGACGCAGAGATAGAGAAGCAGACACAGAGATAGAGAAGCAGACACAGAGATAGAGAAGCAGACACAGAGAAGCAGACAAAATAAAGTATAGGCTGTTAGGTCTGTCAGTATGAGTGATAGACATCCGGAGCGCACGGAGGGACTGACAAACACACAGATAGCCGATCTGGCTGATACATAAACACTGATTTAAACAAAGACTGAAGAAATTACGAAACGAGATTCAAACATCAAAGATTATAAATAATCATTAAAGCATAGAGTTCTCAGAGTGTCCGACGAAAAAAAAAAAAAAAGACCAAATAGGCATTGACCGTTACGTCACTCTGGCTAAAGTTCAGCTGTCTTTTTACTTTCACAACTATAATTGATTCATACATTATTGAACTGCATGCAGTGCACTTCGTTTTATTCAAACTAATATGCAAAATATTCAATTTCTCACTACAATCACTCGGAAGCTTAAGCAATCTTTAATTACTGCATGGTTAGTGTAATAGAAGGTGAGGGAAAAAACGCTGGTTTTGGATAGGAGACAACTGGGGTAATTGGATAGGAATATAAATAGAACGTCTTTGCTCTAGAACTCGCAGGGTCATGGGGATAAAGACAGATCGAAAACAGATGGGAAGGAGGCTTCGAGAAGATGGTTAGGACATAGAATAAGCGGAACGCCAATGGAAAAGAAAGGACGAATTGAGAGTCTCTCTGTCCACCATCTGGCGTTACACGGTATACTTCTTTTTTATTACGTCCTCTTTTACCGCTTCGGGTGTCGAGGGAGATATAAGGTCCTGCTTCCTGCTTCTCTGGCTGCTTCGACCGTAGACACATGGCGCTGGTGTAGTTTCCCTAATGTTATCTTCCCGTTTGTTCTTGGTCTACCTCTTGATCTACGTCCCTCTCCTCTTTTTGCATATGCCTTGTATAGTATAGCATCAACAGGCACTCTCTTCAAGTAGGCAAACCATTTGATTTGCTGTCTTTGCATGTAATTTAAAACTGGTTCTTTGCCGACTTGATCTCGTATGACCTCATTCCTGATTTTTAACTCTTCTGGTTACTTCTCCAGTCTGTCTCAGACATCTCGTTTCCATGGTTAAAAACTTGTATTTTATGTTTTGTTGTGGGTGACCACATCTGGCACCGGTAGCATAGGGTGGGAATGAATATGCTATTGTTATACGAAAACGAAAAAAAAAAAAAAACATTATTTTTCTTTTCAGCTGACTCTCTGAAAATGATTTACGTTTCGTCATATTATATTTCGTCTACGATAAGTAAAGCAAGGGTTCGTTCTTCACGTAGTTCAGGGGTATCTGGGTATATAAGGCTAGACCTGTATTTTATAGAGCAAACGGCACTTGGTGGGTTATGTGGTCAGCAATACGTCGGCCGCCTTTACTTCCCAGGATTGTACTTGGTACTCACTCAAGGCTGGGTCAACCTGGGAGCCTAAAGCTTTTTTGTAAAAAGTCCGGCCACCTTCAGGAACCGAACCCACGATCTTCGCCGATTCGCAAGCGAGCGTCTAGCCCCTAGAGTACGGCGGCTCTACAAAGAAGACATGTCTTGAGAAAAAAGACATTCTGTTCAGTTCAGCTGAAACACTGAATATTATTTTGAGGGTGCTGAGGAAAAAAAGGTTAAAGAAAGCAGTAAATGCAGAAGTCAGGGACAATTTCGCGGAGCTTGAGAACTTAAACACGTAATTCTTTCTTGCTTTATTTTTTTATTTTTCCAGTGTTGCTACCTCTAAACCCAGGATTTAACAGAAGAAAATTACAGTTGTAATAAAGAATGAAAACATAATGAGATAATTCTTCGCTGTTGTGTTTTGCATTAGTAAAATCTTCACATGCGGGTTACGTCAATGAACAGTGCGCTGTTTAATGAGGCAGTATGGACTTAACTCTGAAAAGGAGCTCTGAAGTTATAGCCAAGATAAACTCAACACATGGATAAACCTGAAGGTAGGTGCTAGTGTGTATGTGTGTGTGTGTGTGTGTATGTTTGTGTGTGCACTTAAAATGCTCTTTATATTTAAAGGCTAGAGAACTGACTTCATTCCCCTCCATCTCACCATCATCATCATCACCACCAGTCATGATCGGCATTCTGTTGAGCCCTTATACACAACGATTCTAGGACTCTTTCCATACTTTGAAAGGTAAAGTCGGGAGATGTGAACCAGCCTCATTGCACACGGTTATAAACCATAAGTGCTCTGCCACCAGTACGGACAGCTGATAAGAAAATGTCCGCCTGTGTCGCCGTCCGCACGCAACTCCTTAGCTACAGCGACATTCCTCCATTTACCCCAAAGTGTTAACTCTGGTACCCATTACCTAGAGGCTGGGTGAACGCTGGGAGCCACCGTGTTTCAAACACGGCCGTGGGCTGCACCGAGTCGCAGCTGGATTTGAAAGCAATTATCCTATCGACTGCGCTCATTTTTTTTTTCATAGACTTATCGCCACTCGGAAAAGGGGGGGGGGGGGGGGGGGGGGGGGGGAGGGAGGGGGTTGATCTGGTAAACATCTGGCCGGTCGCCTTTACTTCCCACGATATTACCAAGTACCTATTTCCGGCTGGTTCGATCTGTGAGCAAACGTCATTTGTGAAAATAACTGACTCCAACAGGATCTGAACCCACCACCATCGGTTTCGCAGTTCAGTGACTCGGATTGGCAGTTTAGTGACTCGGATTGGCAGTTCAGTGACTCTTTGGTCTGTAGTCTAGTCCTTCAGTCTGCTGTGTCCTGAGCTATTTAATTGCACTGAGTTATTATCAAACATGACTTGGCTTCTATTGGTTTTTAACACAGAGCAACTGTTCGCCAACCTACAACCTTGCACATTGCTCGAGGTTCTGCTCCTCCAAGAACTCTCCCAGTCATCAGCTAAGAAACTCCGAAACATCGACACTCGCAAACTAAAGAACTGTGCCATAAATCAAACCCACACCCTTTAGGATGCAACGCAAACATTTCAACCGTTCTGCCTTTATCTTTATTCTTTTTTTTTAAAAATCTTTTTTTAATGAAGTCCTCATATTCTTTCTATACAATCACTCTGTGTCAACTGAGACGAGAAAGGGAATTCTCAAGTGGTATCATCATCATCATCAGGTGTTTTGCCGACTGGCGTGGACGATCATGCCTCTCAGCAATCTGCTATCTCCTGCTATCTCCGACACACCTCCATGCCATGCAACAAGACTGTCAAGAATCTTCTCTCGTTGTCTGAAGCGGTATATAAACCATATATCCTGATATAGGGAAGAAAATCGTAGACAGTTGGATGGTTAATGAATAGTTACGCGGAAGCGCGTGGAAAGGTTGTTTTATTGACGATTGATGAGAATTAAGTTTTTAAAAAAAAATAAAGGACTCTTTTCCACTCCTTTAGGGTATAGGGCATTTAGGGCATTTAGGGCTAGACCTATATTTTTATAGACCAATCGGCACAAGATGGGTGATGTGGTCAGCATCACGCCAGCTGCCTTTACTTCCCAGGACTGCACCCGGTACCCACTCAAGGCTGGGTAGACCTGGGAGCCAAGGTCATTTTTGAAAATAGTCCGGCTTCGCCGGGGAGCGAACCCACGACCTTCCGATCCTCGGCGAGCATCTAACCTGCTTGGCCACGGTGACTCCTATTGATGAGAATACTACCACATTATTATCCCCAGAAACTCATTATAGAACAGGAGCCGACCAATAAGAGGGTGGGAAGTGGATTTTGCTGAGAGTGCGGTCTGGACCAATTATTTTCTCACAGGATAGTGATGTTTTCGCTGGCACAGGAACGGAGCAAATATGGGGTAAAATTTACTCCTTGAATATGAAAGTACATGAGGCGAAAGATCTGGCAAAACACCGAGTTTTTTTTTTTTTCAGGTAGACCGTGTGACAGAGACTTCTACAAAGGACAAACTAAATAATGATGATGCTGATGAGGTACACTGGGCAGATAAAAGAGTAATGAAGATTGGAGCGTGGTCTCGGGGCATGGTGTCATTTTTGAGTGCTAGAGGTTGCGGGTTCATTCACGTCGTCTTGGACTTCTAGTAATTCCCCCTGCTCTCTGGGTAGTCAGATCGGACGCCCGTGTGCATGTAAAAACTTACTTGGCAGTTGGAAATCGAAAAGAGAAGCCCAACAGCGCTGCCCGTGCAAAATTTTGTAGTTAAAAATCTACCCAAAGTAATTCAGGATCCTTGCCGGTGCTACAGAGCGTGAGCACTGTGCTGAGCTTCTTTGGACTAGACTTGAGTTAGAAGAAAAGAGCACTCATTGGTTACTACTAGGGCTGTACCGAATAGTGATTTTCACTATTCGGCCGAATACGAATAGTGGGACCTATTCGGCCGAATACGAATACGAATAGTGTATCATCATCATCAGGTACCTTGCCGATTGGCGTGGGCGATCATGCCTCTCTACAATCTGCTATCTCCTGCAGCATGTATCAGTTCGTGTACTGACATACCTCCATGCCATGCAACAAGACTGTTAAGAATCTTCTATCGTTGTGTTCCTCTATTCCTCCTTCCACAGATCTTTCCAGGGGTCACCAAATGTTCCATTTTCCCTCTTCTCATAACATGGCTGAAAAATTAAGACTGTCTCCTTCTGGTGTCTGTGATTAGTGGTCTTCGGACTCCCGTCTTTTTCAAAACCATCGTTCGCTCGGCCGTTCGTTCGATGTAATTTAAATGCACCTTCATATTCTCGTTAGCAATATCTTCAAATTTGATTTTGGCGAAGACACCCTAAAAGAACAAAAAATGCACGATCTCTCCCCCCCTCCTCCTCCTCTCTCTCTCACACACACACACAGACACACACTCACACACACTGCGGTTGGCATTTTATTAATTTTGTACCACGCAACCGGGTCGCAGTTTCCCCCGCTACGACATAGGCAACAGCAACGATTGTGTTAATGAGAGAGTAATTTCAGTCCATCACAGTGTATGCAGAAACTGGAGTAAGGTAACCACTATTCGTATTCGGCCCCACCGCAACTATTCGGCAGAATACCGAATAGTTATTAGGTCCACTATTCGGCCCCGAAGCGATTACGAAGCGAATATTCGGTACAGCTCTAGTTACTACCCACTACCCATGTGCCATGTTGTTGATCCGTTGTTCAAACTTCAAACCTCAAACATGAAGATGTCTTGAAGGAGGCTGACTCACAAAAGAACTAATTGCCTATATCAAGTCACGTCACGAGAATAAGAAAACTGGAGTACCTCGGGACAGTGTGATATTGTATGGGGGAAAGAAGCAGAGGAAGACTGAGAGAGAAGATGCTGGACAGTTTGACATTATGGCATGGAAGATCATCGGTGTCAGAAGTGACTGAACACATGACTAACAACGCCACACGACATGGACTATCAGAAGAATGAAATCCTGGAGATGCGGTAGTAAAGCTCGAGTGTTCAGATCAGCATTGAGACGGATTCATTAAACACTGACCTTGGCTTTCAGGTCTAGCCAACCTACAATGGTTACCAGATAATGCCATGGAAAGTAACAGCAGGCAGCATGATGATAATGATGATCTCATCACCCATACAGTGCCTGTTAAAACTAAAGTAAATTAAAACAATTTAGGAATACTATTATACAACAGTGAATGTTAGAAAATGACAGCGAGAATTACACATAAACTTAAAACTTGTCAAAATAGATGTTCAAGGACAATTCTACGAAAATGTTGGCCAAACAAGATCACAAATGAAGAACTGAGGAGGAAAACAGAATGTGCATTACTGGCAAATTTTATCAAAGTAAGACGATGGAGATGGCTTGGACATGTTTGCAGAATGCCTTGTGACTGGCATAAACAGCTCTCCGGTGGACAGCAGATTGGAAAAGGAAACGTGGATGACCTAAGGAAACCTGGAGAAGGACAATAGAACTAGAAATGAAGGAATGTAAAGTGACATGGGATACCATAGGCAGAAAAGCAGCTACAGGCCGACAGCAATAGACATCATTTGTGAATGCCTCATGTGTCAACAGCGACATAAAGAGGATATAGATAGAAAGGGCCCTTTCCCAGGCCTTCAGGCGCATTAAGCATACAGACCTATATTTTATAAATCACTCGGCATTCGATGGGTGATGTGGTCAACTTCGCGCCGGCCGTCTTTACTTCCCGCGATATTACTTGGTACCTATATCAGGCTGGGTCGACCTGGGAGCCAAGGTAATTTTTTAACAAGGCCGAATCGTTCCAGACCCGAACCCACGAACTTCGGATTTGCAATTCAATCCCTTATGGTCTATAAAGTCAAATTCTAGCAGTCTATGCCCTATGCGCCAATTGCATGAAAAAGAAAGCTTCTTTATTAAATATTTTTTTTTTGTACATGAATGTTGAATTCAGAATCGACATCATAGTTTTCGGGACACTCACACAAGCGCTCCGTCTCCATCTTCAACAGCAAGCGAAGAGTTCCCATTCCTATGGCACCAGTAACTGATTGTATATCCGTCTTGTCTTTCCCTAAAGTGTTGAGCGTCGGTCAGATCCCCTGGCAACTCCTCACAACTCCATTTTCATCAAACCGTAATATTCTTTTTTTTTTTTTCCTTATAATAAAGTCCAAAATAAATATACACGACGTCTACAATATTTCTTTTTACAAAGAAATATAATATCAAAGAACCACACGGGCAATTTCCAATTACCAACACCAAAAGACATCTCATTAATTGCTTCAAGAAAATAAAGAGATTTCATTTCCCCCCAGAAAACGAGCGGAAACAAGAATATTGAAATGAGTAATTTCATGGCAAACATTCTAAATTGCATTTCATGTTTGTCTGTTGGAGTCGTTTTGTATTGTAATTGTTTATGTCCTTGTTTTGTTGCCGTATTCGGAAATTCATTTTACCTTTTTAAGCAGATGGGTTGGCGATTAATAAAGTTGCTCAATGATTATTCTTTCTTTCTCCTTCTTCCCAGTTTTTCTTCTTCTTCTTCTTCCTTTTTCTTCTCCTTCTTCTTCTTCTTCCTTTTTCTTCTTCTTCTTCTTCTTCCTTTTTCTTCTTCTTCTTCTTCTTCCTTCTTCTTCTTCTTCTTCCTTTTTCTTCTTCTTCTTCTTCTTCTTCTTCCTTTTTCTTCTTCTTTTTCTTCTTCTTCCTTTTTCTTCTTCTTTTTCTTCTTTTTCTTCTTCTTCTTCTTCTTCTTCTTCTTCCTTTTTCTTCTTCTTCTTCTTCTTTTTCCTTTTTCTTCTTCTTCTTCTTCCTTTTTCTTCTTCTTCTTCTTCTTTTTTCTTCTTCTTCTTCTTCTTTTTCTTTTTTCTTCTTTTTATTTTTCTTTTTTCTTCTTTTTATTTTTCTTTTTTCTTCTTCTTCTTCTTCTTTTTCTTTCTTCTTCTTCTTCTTCTTCTTTTTCTTTCTTCTTCTTCTTCTTCTTCTTTTTCTTTTTTCTTCTTCTTCTTCTTCTTTTTATTTTTTCTTCTTCTTCTTCTTCTTTTTCTTTCTTCTTCTTCTTCTTCTTCTTTTTCTTTCTTCTTCTTCTTCTTCTTTTTCTTTTTTCTTCTTCTTCTTCTTCTTTTTCTTTTTTTCTTCTTCTTCTTCTTTTTCTTTTTTCTTCTTCTTCTTCTTCTTCTTTTTCTTTCTTCTTCTTCTTCTTCTTCTTTTTCTTTTTTCTTCTTCTTCTTCTTCTTCTTCTTCTTCTTCTTCTTCTTCTTCTTCTTCTTTTTTCTTCTTCTTCTTCTTCTTCTTCTTCTTCTTCTTCTTCTTCTTCTTCTTCTTCTTCTTCTTCTTCTTCTTCTTCTTCTTCTTCTTCTTCTTCTTCTTCTTCTTCTTCTTCTTCTTCTTCTTCTTCTTCTTCTTCTTCTTCTTCTTCTTCTTCTTCTTCTTCTTCTTCTTCTTCTTCTTCTTCTTCTGCTTCTGCTGCTTCTTCTTCTTCTTCTTCTTCTTCTTCTTCTTCTTCTTCTTCTTCTTCTTCTTCTGCTTCTGCTTCTGCTTCTGCTTCTTCTTCTTCTTCTTCTTCTTCTTCTTCTTCTTTTTCTTCTTCTTCTTCTTCCTTTTTATTCTTCTTCTTCTTCTTCTTCTTCCTTTTTCTTCTTCTTCTTCTTCTTCTTCTTCTTCTTCTTCTTTTTTCTTCTTCTTCTTCTTCTTCTTCTTTTTTCTTCTTCTTCTTCTTCTTTTTCTTTTTTCTTCTTCTTCTTCTTCTTTTTCTTTCTTCTTCTTCTTCTTCTTCTTTTTCTTTTTTCTTCTTCTTCTTCTTCTTCTTCTTTTTCTTTTTTCTTCTTCTTCTTCTTCTTCTTTTTCTTTCTTCTTCTTCTTCTTCTTCTTCTTTTTCTTTTTTCTTCTTCTTCTTCTTCTTTTTCTTTTTTCTTCTTCTTCTTTTTCTTTCTTCTTCTTCTTCTTCTTTTTCTTTCTTCTTCTTCTTCTTCTTCTTCTTTTTCTTTTTTTTCTTCTTCTACTTTTTCTTTTTTTTTTCTTCTTCTTCTTTTTCTTTTTTTTTTTTTTTACTTCTTCTTTTTCTTTTTTTTTTTTTACTTCTTCTTCTTTTTCTTTTTTTTTACTTCTTCTTCTTTTACTTTTTTTTTTTTACTTCTTTTTCTTTTTTTTTCTTCTTTTTCTTTTTTTTTCCTTCTTCTTTTTTTTCTTCTTCTTCTTCATCATCTTTTTTCTTCTTCTTCTTCTTCATCATCTTGTTTTTTCTTTATCTTCATCTTCATCATCTTTATCTTCATCTTCATCATCTTTATCTTCATCTTCATCATCTTTATCTTCATCTTCATCATCTTTATCTTCATCTTCATCATCTTCTTTATCATCTTTATCTTCATCTTCAACTTCTTCTTCATCATCTTCAACTTCTTCTTCATCATCTTCAACTTCTTCTTCATCATCTTCAACTTCTTCTTCATCATCTTCAACTTCTTCTTCATCATCTTCAACTTCTTCTTCATCATCTTCAACTTCTTCTTCATCATCTTTAACTTGTTCTTCATCATCTTCATCATCTGCATCTTCATCATCTTCATCATCTTCATCATCTTCATCTTCATCATATTCATCTTCATCATCTTCATCTTCATCATCTTCATCTTCATCATCTTCATCTTCATCATCTTCATCATCTTCATCATCTTCATCATCTTCATCACATTCATCACCTTCATCACCTTCATCACCTTCATCATCTTCATCACCTTCATCATCTTCATCACCTTCATCATCTTCATCATCTTCATCATCTTCATCATCTTCATCATCTTCATCACCTTCATCATCTTCATCATCTTCTTCATCTTCATCTTCATCTTCATCATCTTCATCTTCATTATCTTCATCTTCTTCATCATCTTCTTCATCTTCATCATCTTCATCTTCATCATCTTCTTCATCTTCATCATCTTCATCTTCATCTTCATCTTCTTCATCTTCATCTTCATCTTCTTCATCTTCATCTTCATCTTTATCTTTATCTTCATCTTCTTCATCTTCATCTTCTTCATCTTCATCTTCTTTATCTTCTTCATCTTCATCTTCTTCATCTTAATCTTCTTATCTTCTTCATCTTCTTCATCTTCTTCATCTTCTTCATCTTCTTCATCTTCATCATCTTCATCATCTTCATCATCTTCATCATCTTCATCATATTCTTCATCTTCTTCATCTTCATCATCTTCATCTTCATCATCTTCATCTTCATCATCATCTTCATCTTCATCATCATCTTCATCTTCATCATCTTCTTCATCTTCTTCATCTTCTTCATTTTCATCTTCATCATCTTCATCATCTTCATCATCTTCATCAGCATCATCTTCTTCTTCTTCTTCTTCTTCTTCTTCTTCTTTTTCTTCTTCTTCTTCTTCTTCTTCAACTTCTTCTTCTTCTTCTTCTCCTTCTTCTTCTTCTTCTTCTTCAATTTTGCCTAGAAATCTGGTTTTTTGCATGCAGAATGTTGGAACCTCCCCCTCAGCCTTCATAGGCAACATCCATATTAGTCGCCATGTACGATATGCATGGCATGGGAGACGTGGATCTATTCTCCCCCCCCCCCCCCCCCCCCCCCACCCCGAGTGTCCTAAAATCCTTAGGAAAAGTTCCAACATACACGTTCCTCTAAATATGTTATCTGCGAAAGAGAAGCTGACCGAATGGTTACAGCGCTGGAATCTCTTGCAGCAGACCCGGGTTTGATCGTCGGTAGGGGAAGGAGAACTGAGACGTTTTTTTTTGCAGAGTACAAGGGGTATGATTTTCTATGCGGCGTCTGTGGCTTACGCGTTGCAAGTCTGACCGGTAATTCCAACGTACCGCGATTGAAATCCACTGCTGGCTGCGTTGCTTTTTATCATGGTATGGGATGTAGCAGGTCCACCCAGTCTAAAACGGGTTCCAGAATGGCTGTCGAGGGGAAGTAAAGACGACCGGCGTAATGCTGACTTCATTACCTACCTAGTGAAGATTGGTTTGTAAGAAATATAGGTCCTCTTCCAATGTCTAATGAGCCTAAGGCGTAAAAAGGGAACTTTTCTTTACTTTACTTTATTTTACTTTATGATTTGCTATAAGATGATAAAAATGTACTAACTTAATTACCTACATCACCTGTATAGAAACATAGCACACATCCTGAATTTAGCGTCGAATGAGGTGGAAAAAAACAAGGGGGGGGGGGGGGGGGGTAACCGACATCCTTATCAACAGAATCATCCTGTTTCCAAAGCTGAAGTATTTTGACCATGCTAAAAGTCATAGTGGCCCTGCTAAAAACTGTGATGAAGGTTACAGTTTCTAGACAACGAACTGGAGGCAGATCTTCGCCAAGTTGGAAGTAGGACATGAAAACACACTGGGTTAGAAAACTGGCTAGAGGAACAGAGACTTTCTGGCGTGTCGTAACGGAAGTAAACACTTGGTGATCAATGATAATCAAATAAGCGAAATCAACAAACTATGCGCAAACAAATCTATTAAAAATTATTGTGGGCCAACAGTATGCTGGGAGTGTCAGACATGGCTACTTACAATAATTAATACGCGCTTAATCATATTACAATCATAACACAATCATAACACAACCATAGCACAATCATAACCAGATTGTGACCGGTACCATTAGAGTTGGAACTCCGCGCTGGGTGCTGACGATGAGGACGGAGCATGCTGTGATGTCAATTCTAGACTCAACTCATAACACCAGCGATGAGATGCCTCAGAAGAGCCGCCGAAGTAACAGAAAGAGACACGTATACCAAAAAAAAAAATTAAGGCATTCAAAACAATGTTTTCCCGTTGTTAATTTAAATAATGCGGACACAACCAATAGTAAAGTAAAAAAGTACAGATCCCTTTACACGTACTTGGCGCATCGGGCATATGGGAAGAGCACCCCATTTTTTTACAGACCAATCAGCAATTGGTGGGTAAAGGGGTTAGTCAGCACTACGCCGGCCGTGTTTACTTCCCTAGGACATACATCATGGCACCCATTTTAGGCTTGGTCGACCTGTGTAGCATGATAAAATGCCACGCAGCCAGCAGTGGGTTTCGATCGCGGTACGTTGGATTACGCGTCCGACTCGCAACGCCTAAGCCACAACGGCGCTTGAACACAACCAATATACTGTACAGCTGATTGCCTGGCATATTTTGCAGTGCAGGTTTGCCGATTAGTTACAGCAACTCGACAATGTGGTTTATTTGTTTCAGCAAGAAAAGGATTAGTTTTGTGCTTCATTATACGTTGACTGAACTCTGTAGTAATGCATCTGACGAGATCCAGGCAAATTGTTTTTTTAATATCCAGAAACCATGAGTTGTTAACCCTTTGGCTCGGTACTATGGATATCGCAAACCCATCGGCCTTGATTCCATGATAGATACCGTAAATCTGGGAGAAAATGTAGCTTTTCTGCCTACCCCCGGGAGTGAACCCGGACCACAAGCAGTTCGTTACCATGTCACGGCGCAGTCTGGTTTAGCCAACTACGCTAAAAAGCCAGGCAATGCCAGGCAATAAATTGTGTAATGTTTTGTGTACCCACCATCATTTAAATTACCCGATGCCCTAGTGGCGTGTATAGGGAAGTCAGTCTGTGAAAATATAAGTCTAGCCTCATTTAGCTGATGCCCCAGTGGTGTGTATAGGGAAGTCAGTCTATAATAATACGAGTCTAGCCTCATTTAGCTGATGCCCCAGTGGTGTGTATAGGGAAGTCAGTCTATAAAAATACGAGTCTAGTCTCATTTAGCTGATGCACCTGTGGCGTGTATAGGGAAGTCAGTCTATGAAAATATAAGTCTAGCCTCATTTAGCTGATGCCCCAGTGGTGTGTATAGGGAAGTCAGTCTATAATAATACGAGTCTAGCCTCATTTAGCTGATGACCCAGTGGCGTGTATAGGGAAGTCAGTCTATAAAAATACGAGTCTAGTCTCATTTAGCTAATGCCCCAGTGGCGTGTATGGGGAAGTCAGTCTATAATAATACGAGTCTAGTCTCATTTAGCTGATGCCCCAGTGGCGTGTAAGTGGGAGTCAATCTATAATAATACGAGTCTAGCATCATTTAGCCGATGCTCCCATGGCGTGTACAGGGAAGACCTTCACCTTAAAAAGTAGAAAGGTTCCTTTTGGGAACAGCCGAATGTAAGAGTGGCCTGCCTACCCAGTTTGTGACCCTTCGAGAAATAGTTAGTCGTTAGTTTGTTCTATTTGCCTGTAAACCCGCTTGCCTACTTGTCTTAACCCTTTGAAACTACAGTTTTTTTTTTTCTTTTTTTTTTCGTTCCTTCTCTCTAACTGTATGCTGTCTTAATTATGTCCGTGTCTGCTCCATACACACACATACGCTCCCCTTTCTTCATTTTCCCTCTCCTCTCTTCTCCTAGTTCGCGTCCCGTCCACCTTACATACTGTCCATTAACTTTGCGTGCTGTCCCCGTCTCCCCCCAGCCTCCTGCCTTCTCGCGACACTAACAAATTGCGCTTAATTCTTTCATCTGTCGCCTGTAATGAGCTCTCCTTGTTGTCTGCTCTCCTTTGCATCGTTTACAGTGGCAGCAGTGTCGGCACGTTTACTTTGACATTGTCTAGGATGTAATGGTGAGGAATATCCTGCCCGCGGAGAGAATCCTGTTTTTCATCTTAGATGCTTCTGTCAGAAACGTTTGTCTCAGTGGCTCTCAACCCACCTAATACGGCGACCCTTTAATACAGTTTCTCATGTTGTGACGACCCTTTAATACAGTTTCTCATGTTGTGACGACCCTTTAATACAGTTCCTCATGTTGTGACGACCCTTTAATATAGTTTCTCATGTTTTGACAACCCTTTAATACAGTTTCTCATGTTGTGACGACCCTTTAATACAGTTTCTCATGTTGTGACGACCCTTTAATATAGTTTCTCATGTTTTGACAACCCTTTAATACAGTTTCTCATGTTTTGACGACCCTTTAATACAGTTTCTCATGTTGTGACGACCCTTTAATACAGTTGCTCATGTTGTGACGACCCTTTAATACAGTTTCTCATGTTTTGACGACCCTTTAATACAGTTTCTCATGTTGTGACGACCCTTTAATTCAGTTTCTCATGTTGTGACGACCCTCAACCATACATTTATTTTCCTTGCTACCTCATAACTTCAGTGAATACATGTTTTTCGATGGTCTTTAGCGACCCCTGTAAAAGGGTCGTTCACCCCCCCCCCCAACCCCACAGGTTGAGAACCACTAGATCAAGAGGCTAGCAGCCTTGATGAAAGCTGACATGCAGTCTAAATCTACCCCCATAGTCTACAGCTTTATCTGTATGTGGGTATAAAGAAGAACTGGTCATATTTCATGGAAACAAAAACAGTACAATACAGAGGTTCGAGAAAGGCTACAAATGAAAGAAAAAAAAATTACTGAAAGAAACTCGTCTTTCCTAAACTGAAGAACATAAAACTTTAACAAGCACTGTTTGTTAATGACATCCGTCCATTGTGCCCCGCACTTTTGCTGAATGATTCCACCTTATGTTGATTGTTGAATTAAGAATGGACATCATAGCAGTCAGGACACCCCCATAAGCGCTCCGTCCCCATATTTAGCAGCAAGGAAATAGTTCTAATTCCGATGGCGGCAGTAACTGTCTGATTGTACATCTGTCTCGCCTTTCCCCTAATTGTTGAGCGCCGGCCAGATTCCCCATGTAACTCCTTGCAGCGCTTTCTCCCCAGACCGTAATGATCTATCTGTGCCTCCGCACTGTTCAATCGTTCAGAGCAATATCCAGATTGTCATACATCAGTTCGCCATCAAACGGTGCAGAACCGGCCAATCTATCTACATGCTCTTTTCCCAACATACCTGCATGACCTGAAAGAAATATATAAAGGATGCTAACTACCTGGGACCTCTGAAGTGATGCTTGCCACTCTGCACAGAGCATGCCTTACTCCACCTTTCTCAAGATGCTCTGCGAGTCAGTTACAATCACGGCAAGATATATTCCACCTTTAAGATGCGATGTGGCGAGTCTTAGATAGAAAATTCAAAGTGGGCATCCAGCCATCTTTCTTGAAAACGTTTGTGTATTATGTCTAAGTCTCCTCTTAGGTTAAGACACTAATTGACCGAACAGTGCCAATCTGCTTCTTGTTTTTTCGTCTGCTATTTCGCTGCCTTTCAATCAACATTGACCTGTAATGTTATGTAGGACATACTGTTCTACTGAAGAGCCTATGGGAACCAGTTGTTGCTTCTTTTGTGATAACAATGGCAACCAGAACCCATCATCGATCAGCAATAGTTCCAGAGAACGTCGCTCTCTTCACGGCACGCCTGAAAGTATCCCTTTCCCTAGCCAGCTCTCCGGCCCCATGTGCTTTCAATGCCAATGCATCCTCAATGTCTTGTATCCATCTTCGCGGTGGTCGACGCCTGCCTCGTTTTCCGGAAATCGCACCCTCCATCACCGTCTTTTCCAAGCCACCATGACGCTTGATGTGGCCAAAATATTTAACTTTCGGGACAGGATGCTGTTTGTGAGCCAGTTCTCCTTGATGTTCAACTCGTTTAGAATGTCGATGTTTTTCCTCTTCCTGATCCAAGGTATTCTAAGACTTTTTCTATAACATTTCAATTCAGAAGCTCCAATCTTTTTCCTCGGTGACTGAGTGAGAGTCCAAGACTCAAACTCGTGAACTGCCACCGAAGAAATGCCTTATTTCAAAATTTTCACTTCCACCAGAACCCACTTACCATGAAATCGTTTAACTTGGTCGTGCCAAGACAACCAAGACTCGGAACAAAAAACAGATACATATATATCCGCTGAGATTTGTCTACTAGAAAATGAGTGTATTTACACTATAGACATACCTGCGTGCCATTTCTGAACAGTTTTAAAAATAATATTCGGTAAATAAAATGCTCCAGTACTCATCAACTTACACTGCGTTTAGTGGTTACTCATAGTATGATATATAAATATATCTGCTTTTCTAAACACTCAGTTTCCCCAATTGGTTGTTAAATTAACATATTCTATCCTAAATGTTGCTTTATCTCTGTATTACTTCTGTGTGTATGTGTGTGGTGTGTATGTGTGTGGTGTGGTGGTGGAAGGGGGGGGGGGTTGTCGGAGATAGGGTGCGGAGCGGGGATAATTAACCCACAACAAGCAATATGTACAAGGCGACTAACTGAGGTCTTGCTAAAATTCGATGTCTTGCGTCGAGAGGTGCAGATATCAGAGGACAACACTTTCTTCTCCTCTCTTCCTTTTCGTTTACCGGTTGTAATATCCGGCGGAAAGTTCTAGTTGTTCGTCCATTTCTGGACTTCTGTCTTTTTGTAGAAGATCTTGAGTTATGCGTGCACATCCGTTTTACAGGTCTGGCTTATTTGTATGCAGAGTGTTGGTTACTCGTCCTGCAGACAGATACTCAGACTTCTAAGGTAACGCTTGTAATTTTACGAAAGCCTTATTAGGGGGACACTCTGAATAGGCGTTGCGAGCGCTTCATAATGTCGAGGGGCCGGGTTCGATCCCAGCTGCAGACGAATTTGTCTTGAGCTTGTTTTGACAGTGCTATAGAGAGCAGACCGCTCAGGACAATGGCAAACTACTGAATGTAAAATTTGCCTTGAAAAACCACAACAGCCAATAAATGCTGGGGTTATTTCTGCAATGTCCTGTGAAGAATGCGCAACTAACTTGTATTAGAGGACAATGGGCTTAGTATTTTTTTCCCCGCAAGATGGGACCCTGAAACCCATTCGGAAACTCAAAGCACAAGAACCCACAGAGGAAACTACCAAACTTAAAAGTATACTACTGTACGAATCCTGTCGACATCTATGATAAAAAAAAAAAAAAAATGTTAACTACAGTGTTGCCTCGAAAAAGAAAACACTAAATTATTGCCCAAGAAAACAAAATGTGCACCCAGGAACTAAGATAGACATCGGTTCCCCCCCCCCCCCACCCCCACCCCCCTCCCCCCCCCAATATTTAAAATTCATTTGTAAGAACTGTTCCCTCAGAGCGATACACAAAATGCAGAGTTCGCAAAATACAATGTGTCTCTGCAAATGCTTATAAATGAATCTTCAAGAACTGTTAAGAAGCAATCAGCGATAACAGATAAACGAAAACATTGTAATAAACAGTCCATATTATGTGAACGAAAATGTTGTTCTTTTCGACATTATGATCCTACCGCGAGAAAGCTCTAGATGGTAATCGAGTGTCATTTTGGAACGGTCTTTTTTTAATTGGGCCATTTTATCGCGTCTTTTGCCACAAGTCGGCAGTAAAATGGCGAAATGATGGGGAATTAATTTCTTCGATATTTGTTCAAAACCAGGAGTTTTTGTTTTGTGCGTTAAATAATAAATGGATTTTTGTTGGTTTTACAGGACGACTGACAGTTTTTGGTCCGTATTCTTGTCTATTTTTTTTTTTTTTTAAATCAAGGAGGCGGGTGAAGGTTGAAGAGTTTTAAAGTCTGCGTAGGATAAACACATTTCCGTCCTGTGCGAAATTTAAAACTGGAAGGGAAAAAGAATCAATACCTACCTGTTCAGGCGCTAATAATAAAAGAGTCATTTGCTTCTGTATATGACACAATCCGCTTGCCGCGGATCGGAAGGTCGTGGGTTCGCTCCCTGGCGGAGCCGGACTTTTTAAAAAAAAAATGACCTGGACTCCCAGGTTGACCGAGCCTTGAATGGGTACAGGGTGCAGTCCCGGGAAATGAAGGCGACCGGCGTGATGATGACCATATCACCCAACTTGTGTCGTTTGGTCTATAAAATATAGGTCTAGCCCTATATGCCCTGTACTCCTAAAGGCGTGAAAAAGGGTATTTACTATTTTGTGTAATACTTATGACACATACCGGAATAAACAAGTAACAAACGCTTGAATAGACAGATGATGAGAAGACAGGGAATAGAATAGTTAAAATGTCTTCACTCTAAAGAAAGTCAGAGACACAGAAATATAAACAGAACAAGAATAGACAGACGATGAGAAAGACCCAGTTAGTTCTGCAATGTCCTGTTAAGAATACGCAACTAACTTTCACTAGGGGACAATCGGTATACTTATGACACATACCGGAATAAACGAGTAATAAACGTTTGAACAGACAGATGATGAGAAGACTGAGAATAGTATAGTTAACATGTCTTCACACCAGAAACCCAGAGACATAGAAATATAAACATAAACAGAATGGACAGACGATGAGAAAAACTAAGAAAGGTATAGTTTAAATGTCTTCACGCCAGGCTCGCTAGCGTAGTTGGCTGAACCGGACTGCGCGGTGACCATGTGACTAACTTCTTGTGGTCCGGGTTCACGCCGGGGGTAGGCAGAAAAGCCACATTTCTCCCAAACTTACGGTATTTATCATGGAATCAAGTCCGAAGAGTTGCGATATCCTTTATACCGAGCCTAGGGGTTAACAACTCATGGCTTCTGGATCATAAAAAAAAAAGTGTCTTCACACTAGAAAGATAGAGAAATAGAAGTATAAACAGAAATAGAAGAAAGACTGAGAAGAGTATAGTCAAAATGTCTTTACACTAGAAACCCAGTGACATAGAAAAAGAATTGCATGGGATAGCAAGTGCTAGGACAACTTGGCTTCAGCTAACTGAGGGCTGTTTCTATTAGGGATGATAGTTAGAAAAAGAAAAAAGAAAACCGTTGACCGCTGAGGAGAAGGAGGAGAAGGAGGAGGAGGAGGAGAAAGGAGTAGGAAGAGGAAAAAGAAAAAGAAACAGAAGAAAAAGAAGAAGAAGAAGTAGAAGAAGAAGAAGAAGGAAGAGGAGAAATATAAGAAGGAGAAGAAGAAGAAGAAGAAGAAGAAGAAGAAGAAGAAGAAGAAGAAGAAGAAGAAGAAGAAGAAGAAGAAGAAGAAGAAGAAGAAGAAGAAGAAGAAAATAAGAGAAGAAGGGCACGGTCAATATTTCTACCACCAACCTATGTACTGCCAAACGCTACATTCGATCTTCTTAATTTTTCCTACTTTCGATCTGTGGATCTAAAAAACACAACACCCTCCTACTTATAAGTCCGCCCTCCTTAGTTTGCTCTTAAGATGTTTGTCCCCCTTTATGATCGTAAGAAAAACACTTCAAGAATTCCTCTTGTGGGTTTAGGGGCCCCATTGTGGGAGGAAACAAGAATAGACCCACTGCCTGCCAAAAAAGCATGTCGTAAGAGTCGACTTATTGGGAGCTTCCTTCGAAGTCGGAGTATATCAGCCTAAGAGGCTAAGAACCAACAATCTGCATGCACATGAGTCTGACCCATGAAACGGATGCACACGCAACATTTAGGTTCTGGAACAGGACTAGAGTGCAGGAGTGGACAAACAACCATAACTATCTGCCGGCGTGTACAGCCGGTGAACGCGAAGAAAAAGAAGAAGAAGACTTCAAGGATGAGATTGCTTTCTCACCACATGACCGAAGAACAATGACTGCCTTTTTTTCGTAAACAGTTCTATATTGTTTTCACATTATATCAGCCATTAACAAGCAGCCGTTGTTTGCCACTGTCTGCCTGTCGTATTCGCAGCTTGCCAGGCAAATGGCTTTGTTGAAACAACAACAGCACACGCACATATCACACATATCACTTTCCATTAGAAAGCACTTTCGACACTTTGAACTGACAACAGGTAAAATAATAGCTGTCACATTACCCAAAAAAAAAAAAAAACACCAATTAAAAACAAAACTGCGCACGCTTTGCACAGGGGCCATGAAACCTAGGGGCTCTGGAACATTTAATCCCCCCCCCCCCTACTTTTTTCCCCCTCCCCAATTACAAAATAATTTTAGCTCCCCCCCCCCCCCCCCCCCCCCCAAACATTTTTTCCAACCACCATTCACCCCGATAACACACATAGTTGTATTTCTAAGTTTTTGTTTACGCATAACATGTTTTAAATGTACAAAATTTAGTTCCCATTTAGACGAAACTGAATTACATTAGTTGCTATGCAGCACCATAATTTTATTATTATTACATTTAAACAAGGCTAAGGTCCGTTGAAGTTGAATCACAGAGATTAAGAAAACACCAGGCCAGGCCACAACTGTCTTTTACAAAACGAAGAACATTTTGTAAAATAAATTCATTTCTTTAGAGTTTATGACAAGAATTCAAGCCACTTTTAACATACGGCTGTGAATCCTGGGCAGTTACGAGAAAAGGAACCCAAATGTTTTGAAAGAGGCAAGATCTCTATGACAACTTATCACAATCATCAGTAAGAGACAGTCATCATTTTTTGGGTCATGTTATGAAATGATGGACACTGGAACATGTTGTGGCCGCTGGAAAGATCTGTGGGATGAAAGGCATAGGAAAATAACGCCAGAAGATTCTAGACAGTCTTCTGGCATAGCATGAAAGGGTGTCAGCACACAAATTAACAGATTGTGGAGAGGCATGATCGCCTATGCCAGTCGGCAAGGCACTTGCTGAGGATAAAGGTCCCTTATGTTTCCCTTAAGATTTTGTAGCGTTTCTCAAACTGTTTTCCTGCGGCACCCTTGTCGGGCCCAAAACAATTTCAAGGCACACCTACCATTAAAACGGTTTCAATACTTAGGGGAAAAAGAAAAAAAAGGTGCAAATTTAATGTTCAGTTGTCTTAATGCTAAGAATGGAACTGTTTAGATGAATTTTTCATGTGCTAGAGGTTCCAGATTTAATTCCCGGTAAGGGCTGTAAATTTTTCACGTGGACCTGGACTTCTTGTAATTCCCCCTGGTCTCTGGGTAGTGAGATCGGACGCCCGTGTGCATTGTTGCGGACGTAAAAAATCCTTTGGCAGTTGGAAATCGAAAAGAGTAGCCTAATAGCGCTGCCGGGGCAAACTTTGGATCTACCAAAAGTATTTCAGGATCTTCGCCAGTGCTACAGATTCTGTGCACTGTGCTGAGTTGAAAGAAGAACGAACCACTTATAGGTTACTACCCGTGTACCATGAGGTTGATCCGTTGTTCAAACCTCAAGCCTTCAAACCAATACCTATCTATTTTCCTCTGGTGACATCTCCTTACGATGTGCACAATATAGTGCCATCTTTCCTGCCTTACAAATGTGGATGTCTGTGCTTGGCTAGAGATTTCTTTGTTCGTTAGTACCGCTAACAAATGAGTACGGAGGTGGGCGGGTGTGGTATCAATCAGTAACGTGTCCTTTGCAGAACCTTGCTCTCACAACGACCCTCCGGGAAACCAAACTATTTCAATTTTCGGTGGTTTTATCGTCTTTACTTAACAGCCAACATTCTTCAATATCCAGGTCTTGAAGTATGGATAAACTTGTGCTTTTTCTTTAATAAGAACGAGATATGGTGGCGAGACCCCCCAGGCTAGGCAGATCAGATAACTCTGTGGAAGAGTATGATACGGGGACCAGTACTAGCAATGGTGATGAAACGGTGGTGTGGTATCATCACTTTCATTTCCTGGGGGGGGGGGGAGGGGGTGGGGACCTTTCCTCGGTCTAGTGAGCCGGCCAGACCCTCTTGGTTATACCCAGCTGCATCATTCCTCCAGGCCAGAATGATCCTTTTTCTTTCTGACTTCGTTACTTGTTCCTAAAGGACCTTGACCACATCCGCCTTGTCACATATCAATTCTTCACAAAGTGGTGCAGATCCAGCTGATCTGCCTGTTCATTCCCCACTACGCTAGCATTACTCTTAGAACACAAAGGAAACTACTTGTTAGCTTATATTCAGTGAGTGACCTCGCCAGCTAGCCAGCTACCAAAAAGCAATTAAACTCCCTTATTTCATTATTCGGCATCAACGCCTAGCTGCAGACGCCCCCCCCCGCCCCTTCCCTTACCTCCCAGAGCACACCCCAGCCAAGGGCGCCACTATAATGAAATCCGGGGTGGGAGCTAAGTAGTTTCAACACTCCCTTATAATTGTCTAGCACAGGGGAAAGAGTCAAATGATTAACGTTGGTTTAAGTGCGTAATAATAATAATATTAGTAATAATTATCGTTATTATTATTGGTATTATATTATTATGTGCTGAATAGCAACCAATATAATAATACACCGTAAAGGATATGACATGTAAAAAGAAAAACTATAATAACGAGAACGTTAATATTTGGTGGGATGGGATAGAAAAGAAGGGGCAGGAGACTCC
The DNA here is from genome assembly GCA_905116865.2 of Candidula unifasciata. Lineage (NCBI taxonomy): Eukaryota > Metazoa > Mollusca > Gastropoda > Stylommatophora > Geomitridae > Candidula > Candidula unifasciata. Next base: position 111,655 of record CAJHNH020000076.1, on the reverse strand, counting down.
TGCAAATTGTGTGAGCGGGGAAAAAATATCAGTGCCCCATACAGTTATTGATGCGGATGAGGGCGGGAGTGCCCAAGAAAACCTGATCCTCTACGTTCCGGCGCCTTTGCCCTCTTCCCATTTTTCGACGAAACCGCAAAGGTGCATGTTAATAGAGTTCTGTTTCGTGATGGCTGTCTGTAACTGTGCAAAAACATCTGACAGATCGGGTGTGTGTTTCCGTCTCTCTTTTGATAACCACTATTAGATGGTGATTGTCTCGTAGAAATGTTCTGTGCTCACTCAACGGTGGGCGGTGTTTTTCTTCCTTTTTGATCAGCATGCTTTTTTTTATCCTTGCAGTTGTGTCTGTTCTATACGTTTTTGCTGTTGAGCTGGGTTTGATTGTGTCTGTTTTTGTGGTTTTTACCTGGGTGATTTATCCGTTGTTGGCTGTTCAACTCTGTGTATTTTATGATACAACTAGCTGTACCCGGCCAGGCGTTGCTGTGGCATAGTTTGGCTAAATGGAAATGAAATAAAATAGAAATCGCACGTGTCTAATACAATCATTGTCTGCTCAGATATAGAGATAGTCTTTGATCCCCACCCCACCACCCCCCCCCACCCCCAACTAAATCCACCTACTACCCTCCCCCTTATCAAATTTATGTTATTACCCCCCCCCCCTCCCCTCCCCTCTTCCACCGACTACTGCTTTCTCCCTCTTCGAACTATTTGAAAATCAATACCTGGCGATATTTTTTTGTTGCTGTAACTGACATTGACATCCCTGTCCATCTGGACTAAAATGGGGCGCAGGAATTGTAATAGGTAGTGAATGGGGCTAGTGTAATATTTACCACATCATCCTTCAAGTACCAGTACAACTACTAAAATAATGTCACTGCTATCTGTGTTACCGATGCAATATTTTTGTTATTTTAATTAAAACCCCATCCCGGTTATTGCCCTATTTTAACCTAACGGTTGAACGGGGTTTCCGGGACCTCTCCACGTGTGATCCTCATCCGCATGGTGGCACTCTGTGTCACTGAGTGTTTATCGCTCTGTGTAATGTCCTGGTGGGGTGAAACTTACTTACTTACTTTGTGACTTTGTTTCTGCCTGTTTAACTTGGTCTGTTCTTGGCGGTTGAACTCAGTGTTCTGGTTTTTAACAATTTAATTAGGTAGTTTATCAATTCTTGACTGTTAAACTGTGTTGTTACTCTTGTTGGTTTTTTAACTCTGAGACTTTGTTTTTAGCTGTTCAGCTATGGAATCTGTTCTCGACATTCTGTCTGGATGATGTATTTTAACTTAGATGTTTAATTATGTGCTTCGTTCTTCGCTGTTTTAACTGTGTTGTTTTGCTGCTGAGCTCAACGTTTTGTGTTTTGTAAAAGCTTTGCTCTTTAACTTTATGGTTTGTCTATTCTCTGTAAGCTTTGCTGTATAACTGAGTAGTTTGTCTATTCTCTGTAAGCTTTGCTAGTTAACTGGTAATCTGGTAATTTTAATTTCAGCTTCATAGCAAACGGGTCACCCCATCTTTGCTCCGCTCCTGTGCCAACGAAAAACACACAGAATGTTTATCACAGTCCCTTGTGGAAAGACTGACAAACTGCTGTCTCAGCAAATCTAGCATACACTCGCATTAAAAGCATATGGTAGCCATCCGAAGTGCTAACACAAACAGTCTGACGTTAGAAATGAAGTTCATCATTGCTAGTTAACTATGTGGTTTGTCTATTCTCCATAAGCATTGCTGTTTAGCTGTGTTGTTTGTCTATTCTCTGTAAGCTTTGCTGTTTAACTGTGTGGTTTGTCTGTTCTCTGTAAGCTTCGCTGTTTAACTATGTGGTTTGTTTATTCTCTGTAAGCTTCGCTGTTTAGCTCTGTGGTTTGTCTATTCTCTGTAAGCTTCGCTGTTTAACTGTATGGTTTGTCTATTCTCTGTAAGCTTCGCTGTTTAACTATGTGGTTTGTCTATTCTCTGTAAGCTTCGCTGTTTAACTGTGTGGTTTATCTATTCTCTGTAAGCTTCGCTGTTTAACTGTGTGGTTTGTCTATTCTTTGTAAGCTTCGCTGTTTAGCTGTGTGGTTTGTGTATTTTCTGTAAGATTTGCTGTTTAACTGTGTGATTTTTATATTGTCTGTAGGATTTACTGTTTAACTGGTTGATTTTTCTATTCTCTGTAAGATTTGCTGTTTAAGTGTGTGATTTTTCTATTGTCTGTAAGATTTGCTGTTTAACTGTGTGATTTTTCTATTCTCTGAAGAATTTGCTGTTTAACTTGTGGTTGTCTATTCTCTGTAAGCTTCGCTGTTTAACTATGGGGGTTGTCCTATTCTCAGTAAGATTTGCTGTTAAAATGTGTGATTTATGTGTTCTGTATAAGTTTGGCTGTTTCAATTTTTTTATTTTATTTTACGTATTCACTCACATTGACTGTTTAACCTGACGATTTTCTGGTGTGACCAATGTTTTGTGTATATTAGCATTTGCTAGCTTAGTCAACAATTGATCTGGTCAGTTCCTTGTGTAGCCATTTGTTGATCGCCTGGTCAGTTTCTACTAAGACATCTATTTTTTAGAGCATCTGCTGGTTTACCCATCTAGTGTTCTGGTCCTTTACTGCTTTATACCCCGATTGGTCTGGTCAGTTGCTAATCTAGCCATTAGTTGGTTAGACACCTGTTAGTTTAGCTATGTTTTAGTCTGGTCGTTTAATCATTTATTTGTCTGGTTATTGTGCTTTTAGCCATAGATTTTGTAGCCAGTTGCTAATTTAGTCATTTTATCTTTTTCAGTTGTTATATTAGCCACATATTGTTCCGGTCAATTGCCAGTATAGTCAGCTATTAGAAAAGTTGCTAGTTTAGCTATTTATCTGGGCATTTGCTAGTTTAGTCATATATTAATCTGGTCATTTTTTTAATTTAGCCCAAATTATTATTGTAAAATGTGAATGCAGCCATTTTTTAGTACTGACATTCATCAGTTTAGCCATCGATTGGCCTGGGAATTTACTAGATTAACTATTTGTTGGTCCGGTCAAATGATAGTTTAGCCATCTTTTAGACTGTTCATATATTGGTGCTCCATATGTGTTTTTAGACACATGCCGTATGAGAAAAAAAAAATACTGACCTGGTGCCTAAGCCCCCAGGATTTCTTCCTTTTCTTCTTCTTCTTCCTTCTTCTGTCTCAGCTTTTTCTTCTGCTTTTTCTTCTGCTTCTTCTTCTGCTTCTTCTTCTGCTTCTTCTTCTGCTTCTTCTTCTGCTTCTTCTTCTGCTTCTTCTTCTGCTTCTTCTTCTGCTTCTTCTTCTGCTTCTTCTTCTGCTTCTTCTTCTGCTTCTTCTTCTCTTCTTCTTCTTCTTCTGCTTCTTCTTCTGCTTCTTCTTCTGCTTCTTCTTCTGCTTCTTCTTCTGCTTCTTCTTCTGCTTCTTCTTCTGCTTCTTCTTCTGCTTCTTCTTCTGCTTCTTCTTCTGCTTCTTCTTCTGCTTCTTCTTCTGCTTCTTCTTCTGCTTCTTCTTCTGCTTCTTCTTCTGCTTCTTCTTCTGCTTCTTCTTCTGCTTCTTCTTCTGCTTCTTCTTCTGCTTCTTCTTCTGCTTCTTCTCTGCTTCTTCTTCTGCTTCTTCTTCTGCTTCTTCTTCTGCTTCTTCTTCTGCTTCTTCTTCTGCTTCTTCTTCTGCTTCTTCTTCTGCTTCTTCTTCTGCTTCTTCCTCTGCTTCTTCTCTGCTTCTTCCTCTGCTTCTTCCTCTGCTTCTTCCTCTGCTTCTTCCTCTGCTTCTTCCTCTGCTTCTTCCTCTGCTTCTTCCTGCTGCTTCTTCCTTGCTTCTTCCTCTGCTTCTTCCTCTGCTTCTTCCTCTGCTTCTTCCTCTGCTTCTTCCTCTGCTTCTTCCTCTGCTTCTTCCTCTGCTTCTTCCTCTGCTTCTTCCTCTGCTTCTTCCTCTGCTTCTTCCTCTGCTTCTTCCTCTGCTTCTTCCTCTGCTTCTTCCTCTGCTTCTTCCTCTGCTTCTTCCTCTGCTTCTTCCTCTGCTTCTTCCTCTGCTTCTTCCTCTGCTTCTTCCTCTGCTTCTTCCTCTGCTTCTTCCTCTGCTTCTTCCTCTGCTTCTCTTACTTTTCTGCTTCCTCTGCTTCTTTCCTCTGCTTCTTCCTCTCTTCCTCCTCTGCTTCTTCCTCTGCTTCTTCCTCTGCTTCTTCCTCTGCTTCTTCCTCTGCTTCTTCCTCTGCTTCTTCCTCTGCTTCTTCCTCTGCTTCTTCCTCTCTTCTTCTCTGCTTCTTCCTCTGCTTCTTCCTCTGCTTCTTCTTCCTCTGCTTCTTCCTCTGCTTCTTCCTCTGCTTCTTCTTCTTCTCTTCTTCTTCCTCTGCTTCTTTCCTCTGCTTCTTCCTCTGCTTCTTCTTCCTCTGCTTCTTCCTCTGCTTCTTCTTCCTCTGCTTCTTCCTCTGCTTCTTCCTCTGCTTCTTCCTCTGCTTCTTCCTCTGCCTTCTTCCTCTGCTTCTTCCTCTGCTTCTTCCTCTGCTTCTTCCTCTGCTTCTTCCTCTGCTTCTTCCTCTGCTTCTTCCTCTGCTTCTTCCTCTGCTTCTTCTCTGCTTCTTCCTCTGCTTCTTCCTCTGCTTCTTCCTCTGCTTCTTCCTCTGCTTCTTCCTCTGCTTCTTCCTCTGCTTCTTCCTCTGCTTCTTCCTCTGCTTCTTCCTCTGCTTCTTCCTCTGCTTCTTCCTCTCTTCTTCCTTGCTTCTGCTTCTTTCCTCTGCTTCTTCCTCTGCTTCTTCCTCTGCTTCTTCCTCTGCTTCTTCCTTCTTCTTCTTCTCTGCTTCTTCCTCTGCTTCTTCCTCTGCTTCTTCTCTGCTTCTTCCTCCTCTTCTTCCTCTGCTTCTTCCTCTGCTTCTTCCTCTGCTTCTTCCTCTGCTTCTTCCTCTGCTTCTTCCTCTGCTTCTTCCTCTGCTTCTTCCTCTGCTTCTTCCTCTGCTTCTTCCTCTGCTTCTTTCCTCTGCTCTTCTTCCTCTGCTTCTCCTTGCTTCTTCCTCTGCTTCTTCCTCTGCTTCTTCCTCTGCTTCTTCCTCTGCTTCTTTCCTCTGCTTCTTCCTCTGCTTCTTCCTCTGCTTCTTCCTCTGCTTCTTCCTCTGCTTCTTCCTCTGCTTCTTCCTCTTCTTCTTCCTCTGCTTCTTCCTCTTCTTTTTCCTCTGCTTCTTCCTCTTCTTTTTCCTCTGCTTCTTCCTCTGCTTCTTCCTCTGCTTCTTCCTCTGCTTCTTCCTCTGCTTCTTCCTCTGCTTCTTCCTCTGCTTCTTCCTCTGCTTCTTCCTCTGCTTCTTCCTCTGCTTCTTCCTCTTCTTTTTCCTCTTCTTCTTCCTCTGCTTCTTCCTCTGCTTCTTCCTCTGCTTCTTCCTCTGCTTCTTCCTCTGCTTCTTCCTCTGCTTCTTCCTCTGCTTTCTTCCTCTTGCTTCTTCCTCTTCTTCTTCTCTGCTTTCTTCCTCTGCTTCTTCCTCTGCTTCTTCCTCTGCTTCTTCCTCTGCTTCTTCCTCTGCTTCTTCCTCTGCTTCTTCCTCTGCTTCTTCCTCTGCTTCTTCCTCTGCTTCTTCCTCTGCTTCTTCCTCTGCTTCTTCCTCTGCTTCTTCCTCTGCTTCTTCCTCTGCTTCTTCCTCTGCTTCTTCCTCTGCTTCTTCCTCTGCTTCTTCCTCTGCTTCTTCCTCTGCTTCTTCCTCTGCTTCTTCCTCTGCTTCTTCCTCTGCTTCTTCCTCTGCTTCTTCTCTGCTTCTTCCTCTGCTTCTTCCTCTGCTTCTTCCTCTGCTTTCTTCCTCTGCTTCTTCCTCTGCTTCTTCCTCTGCTTCTTCTCTGCTTCTTCTCTGCTTCTTCCTCTGCTTCTTCCTCTGCTTCTTCCTCTGCTTCTTCCTCTGCTTCTTCCTCTGCTTCTTCCTCTGCTTCTTCCTCTGCTTCTTCCTCTGCTTCTTCCTCTGCTTCTTCCTCTGCTTCTTCCTCTGCTTCTTCCTTGCTTCTTCCTCTGCTTCTTCCTCTGCTTCTTCCTCTGCTTCTTCCTCTGCTTCTTCCTCTGCTTCTTCCTCTGCTTCTTCCTCTGCTTCTTCCTCTGCTTCTTCCTCTGCTTCTTCCTCTGCTTCTTCCTCTGCTTCTTCCTCTGCTTCTTCCTCTGCTTCTTCCTCTGCTTCTTCCTCTGCTTCTTCCTCTGCTTCTTCCTCTGCTTCTTCCTCTGCTTCTTCCTCTGCTTCTTCCTCTGCTTCTTCCTCTGCTTCTTCCTCTGCTTCTTCCTCTGCTTCTTCCTCTGCTTCTTCCTCTGCTTCTTCTTCTGCTTCTTCTTCTGCTTCTTCTTCTGCTTCTTCTTCTATTTCTTCTATTTCTTCTATTTCTTCTATTTCTTCTATTTCTTCTATTTCTTCTATTTCTTCTATTTCTTCTATTTCTTCTTCTTCTTCTTCTTCTTCTTCTTCTTCTTCTTCTTCTTCTTCTTCTTCTTCTTCTTCTTCTTCTTCTTCTTCTTCTTCTTCTTCTTCCTCTTCCTCTTCCTCTTCCTCTTCCTCTTCCTCTTCCTCTTCCTCTTCCTCTTCCTCTTCTTCTTCTTCTTCTTCTTCTTCTTCTTCTTCTTCTTCTTCTTCTTCTTCTTCTTCTTTTTCTTCTTCTTCTTCTTCTTCTTCTTCTTCTTCTTCTTCTTCGTCTTCTTCTTCCTTTTTCTTTCTTCGTCTTCTTCTTCCTTCTTCCTCCTTCTTCCTTTTTCTTCCTTTTCTTCTTCGCCTCCTCTTCCTCCCCGTTCTCTTCTTTCAAACTATCCTCCCGTTGTCACTTGTTTCAGTACTACAAGAACTTCACACCAAAAGAGGTACTGCCAGACACGGGTATCCAAAGAAAAGAAGAAAACCAACGCAGAATTGGTCTTTACCGTCGCCACACACTGAGGGATATACTGAACATAGGATCTGAGCGCCTATGGACTTGTCCGATGTATAATGAGGATAACCAGCTAACTAAACTTAGTTCAGTAATATCTAAAATAGGAATCACTTTTTCTTGAAAGACATTACTCTAACCCCTCTAACCGAACGTTTGCTGACTGCCAATTAGATTTGCACTCAAATATGTCTCTGTGGGGCAATGTCTAAGTTCTTTATAAACGAGCTGACACCGAAAAAGAAAGACAACAAATATTTGGAAAAAAAAAAATAAGCATGCTTAGGAAAAGAAAATGATAGAAAATGTAATGGCTAAAAATATAAATACGAAGATAACACAATCATGTCTATACTTCCATTCAGGTGTTTGTTAGAAGATAATTGAACACGTTACTGGATAATTTAACCTTGGTTCTTTGACAACAATGACCTCTATCCCTTTTCAAGTCGGCCTTTCCCCACCCCCTTTTTCCCCGAGTATATGTCAAGACCCCCACGCCCCCTTGAGTATATGACAAGAACCGCACACACCCCACCCTCCACCCAACATAACAAAATGTGATTTAAAAAGATAAGGACGACAGATTAAACAACAAGTGAAACAGAAAGTATGGAGATACGTTGTGGTCAAAATACTTTCTCAATCAGTAATTAAATGCCCGTATATATTCATTATATTGTTAATAGTGAAGGTACAAACTGCTCATAAAAACAAAAACATGGTCGTCGTTTGTTCCATAAACAGGTTTCAAAATATTTTACTTATAAATAAACTGAAACAAAACATTGGAATAACAGAGCATTACAAGTACACTCACTTCTAAAGTGGCTCAGATCCCCCCTCCCCCCACACCCCCCCCCCTTGAAACGTCCTTGGGCTCCCCTAGGAAACCCACACCCACTCCCCTTCCGCGGCCATACTGGAGTCCTCTGTTTTGCATGAACAGACAGGCTACTCGCATTACTGATTTAACATCCTCAGAACAATGAGATTTAAAGGCATGCAGAAACATTGATTTCTTCCATCCGAAAAAAAAAAGTCATTCACCGACCCCAACTGAACACATAAAATGTTAACACCGAAGAAGAAACCGAACATAATTTAAAAGCGGTATGGTTAAAACCAACTGGATTAAACAACATGGAAAAAAAAAAAAAATAGGAGAGATTACAAAATGGCATCTGCCCTTCTCATTCAAGTGTTCTTCAGAAGCCCCTGACGTTCGGGATAAGTTTTAATCTGCGTCATCAGATCAGAAAATTTCATTTTAATGGTGTGTTTATTCTGGCAGCAGCAGGGTGTCACGTGATGAGAACATTTGACATGACGGCTTCAGGGTTGCCAGATAAAAAAAAGTTCATTTTATACCAAACCATTACCTAAAATATGCCAGAAAATGCCAAATAAAGTATAACATTGTACTCACTTCACATCAAAAGCTCTAGATTGATCTCTTCACTGGCATCCTCACTGGAACAAGTGGAAGACACAGCGTAAACTTTTTCGGATTTAAAATCTTTAAGTATTTTCTCAGATAGGATGAAGTCTTTGCAACTCTATAATAATGATGGCATATGTCTTGTTCCGAAAATCATCAGGTAAGGTCATCCTTAAGTGCAGGCAATAAAGTATTTTTTATTAGGCATGAACATTTAGTTATATACAACTGTATGTGCTCCAAAATACTCCCCCGACCATGCACTCTTATGATTTCACATAGATGATCATTAGTGCTTATTGCACAATGACAGGTCATGCCTACAGCAAGTTGCAACTCTGCTTCCTTTAACTTTATCATTACTTTGCCTAGGAGTCATTGTTGTAAGAAGCTGTGACTGGCTTTTTGACAGTTTTTATCCTGTGTTTTTCAGATTTTTCATGATTTGATTTGCAACTAATTCTTGGTGCAACAGTGCACTGACACAGTTTACAATATGCTGCCTGATCCGTCTGAAGATCTTTTGAGCCACGAGTATGTTTTCTTCGTTACTATTATACTTGCGATGTCATAAATTGCTTTTCTTCTGGAAAGGGAGAGAGGGGGGGGGGGGGATGACGTGGTCATTGGTAAAAGTAGTAAAATCTGTCACAGACAGAACTAGGTCTATATCCTCTGTATTTTCTGTCTTCACGTAGTTTCTGAACAGTCTGAATCATTTGGTATCAGTGGTGGGTTGTGATTTTACATCGCATATTTATTCTAGTAGATTAACATAAATTACAGAGAGCCTTGGTTTATCGAAATCACGATTCGTATAGGAAGACAACAAATACAATAAGAAATGGTGCGAATCTCGGCTAGTCCTAACCAGGACATCACAACAAAGTCAAAACTGAAATAAAGATGTTAACTGTAAGTCTACAGTGCTTTTAGTAAATATGCGTGTTTCTAATGGAGGAACCAAGAAGCAGATGTGAGCACATCTTGACAGTTGATTATCTTATGCCAGTTCAATTTCAAATATGCCAAATTTGTGGAATCTGGCGTAAAAATTCCAATATGGCAGCCCTAGAGGGGTTTAAGGTGCTGGTTTTCTTTTAGTATCAGTGATTAGCCTCGCTGTCTGTTGCGTCAGGTTGTAGTGTGGTGTTGGAAGCAAGCTGTTCATCTGATATGTTTGAAGTGTGGAGTTTAAGCTGTTGGGATCAGTGTATTCTGTAATGTTTGAGCTTATTATTTTGTCTTGTTTTTATGTCAGTTTGATGTTTTAGCATCAAGAAACAGATTTCAAAAGTATATTCATACCAAAACTGCGCTACCGGTGCCGCACTTTGGCATTATCAAAGACTAACCCATGTAAAATTAACACCTGTGAAATGAGATGCGTAAGAAAAGCCGCCAACTTAACCATTCGAGACAAAGTTAGAAATGATATTATCAGACAGACTGTAGTAACAACACCATGAAGCAGATTCATAGAGAAACAGAAGATCAAATGGTTTGGTCATTTAGTAAAAATGCAGCCAGAACTACTGCTAATACAGGTGCTAGACAGAAAAGGATCTGAAGTGATAGCAAGAGGCCGTCCTAGGAGAAGATGCATTTGAAGACATTGAAGAGCTTCTACACCGACACGGAATGACAGTAGCTATTGCTGCCCATAAAGCAATGGATCGCGAACTGTTCCCTCCCACATCGCTTAACGTCACTTATTTCCTCTTGAAGTTTCAGTAACGTAGATTTTTTTATTTAAAAAAAGGATGCACACAAGCTGTCCATCTTCCACCACACATGTCTACAAAGAATTATCAACATTTTCTGGCCAGATACAATCTCAAACACTAAAATACTTCAAGTCACAAACCAAGAAACTTTAGACAGTATGATAACAAAGAGAAGATGGAAATGGCTTGGCCACGTTATGAGAATGAATCCTTATATACCTACCAAAACATCTGTCACATGGACACCAGAGGGAGAGAGAAAACAGGGGCGCCCAAAAACAACAAGGAGACGAACGATGGAAAGTGACCTGAGTGCTGCATCTTTGACATGGAAAACTGCACTAAAGATTGCACAGGACAGGAAAGCATGGAAAGCCCTCTCTGAAGCTTCATGTGCCACTAGGTATAACGAGAACTGATGATGATGATCGCCTAACGTCAGAAGTGGAAATTGATAATGATGTTTATTGTTTCTACAGTGATTTTATCTGTTGAAAGTTTCCTATGTGGTGGTGTTTCAACTTAGGGTTTGCTCACTTTTCTGTCGGTTTGCTGTGAGTGATTTAAACCTTATAAAATTATTTCATATTAGTTAATGTTTTTATTTGGCTTTCTAATGCTTTAAATATGTTTATGACTGAGCCGACGTGGTGTAGCGGCGAGTCGCTTGCCTGCGAATCTAAAGGCTGCGTCCCATTTCTGAAACGTCATGAGAATACAGTGAAATCAAAGTTCTTTGGGCATATTTTTAGTAAAAGTCGAACCTGATGAGCTGGAATCATCTGCGAAGAGCGAAAAAACACAGAAATTTAAATATCTGAAGATTTATTAGAAGGCGACTCTTCATCTAATCAGAAAAATTTCCCCTTCCTTTATTCATAGTACAACCAGGAAAGTCAAACTGATCTAAACAGTAACATTTCCCCTTCCTTTATTCATAGTACAGCCAGGAAAGTCAAACTGATCTAAACAGTAACATTTCCCCTTCCTTTATTCATAGTACAACCAGGAAAGTCAAACTGATCTAAACAGTAACATTTCCCCTTCCTTTATTCATAGTAAAACCAGGAAAGTCAAACTGAGTTAATTTTCATTTTTGCAACATTTTTTTTTTAAATCAATGTATTATGCAGTAAATAATTATGATATAACCAATTTAAATATATTGAGGTTTGGGGTTTTAAACAACGGATTAACATCATGGCACACGGGTGTAACCCATAAGTGAAGTGCTCCGTTATTTTTCTAACTCAAGTCTGAGTCCGAAGAATGCTCAGCACAGTGCACATGCTCTGTAGCACCGGCGAGGATCCTAAAATACTTTGGGTAGATTTTCAACTCCAAAATTCGCGTGGGCATTGCCGTTAGGCTGCTCTTTTCGATTTCCAATTGCCAAGGGATTTTTTTACGTGAGCAACATTGCACACGGGCGTCCGATCTTACTACTAAAAAACCAGGGGGAATTACTACAAGTCTAAGTCCACGGAAAAAAATTCAAGCCCTTAACGGGGATTGAACCCGGAACCTCTAAACTCGAGGCAGACACCTTGCCTCGAGACCCCCACCCCCAATGGGAACAGATTATTCATTCTCCCTTTATATCCACTATGAAAATTCGTTTATTGAACGCAGTTTGGTATACGTCCAAAGAGCAGCAACGGAGATCCCATTGTATCTTAAATGCGACACGTCTGAAGTGAGTGGATTAGTCTGAGCATTAAGGTTCCCTGACAACGGCAGTTGGAAGATGTGGTAACGAAGTTTAATGAAGAATAGCCTAATTAGGCAACAACATAATTTCAAGGGATAGAGAATATTCTGTGATATTTGTCGATGTAGGGTATAGAGTGTTTGCGACAGGGATCGTCTGACTTCTCTTTCAGCAGTTTTCTGAAATTATACCAAATCCTCGTATGGGGAAAGCAGTCATGGTCATCCAGTCGGTCAGTTTACACTTGTGTGGAAGCTGCAGAAAGGTGGTATTTAGAGACAACTGATGAAACTATTATAAAAGTCACGAAATCTAATGAAAGTATTTATGAAGAAATTACCCCACAAACAAAGTTAATAATGTGCATCAGAAGGAGACAGTCTACATTCTTTTGTCACATCGAGAATGTAAGAGCTGTAGTAAGGCATGTCAAAGGTAAGTTAACCAGGGGATTTGGCTGACACTCTACAGGCAGAGGAAAGGCGAGACGGAAATATAGCTATACAATTGGCATCATCGCACTGGCACTTTTCGCTCGCTGCTGAAGTCAGGATGGACGGAACGCTGATAGGAATGTCCCGAGTGATGAGATGTCGGTTTCTAATCCAACTCATTGAGAACGTTGGAGAGGAAAAGAGGCCGAGGAGACGAGGAGAGAAGATGCTAGACAGTGACTATCTTTCTACTTCTTTCTATGAGTGCCGATCAATACACTTTCTGTTACTTGATTAATTCATAGACAGTTTGTTCGCATGTGTTGAAGAATAATATAGATCACAAATGATTGAAAGTGCACATGGCAGTATACTAGGATATACAGACATCGCTACCCCAGCGGCACTGGCTATAAGAAAAAGCATAAGTTATGCACCTACATTTTATTGCCGGCTTGTTTATTTTTTTTGGGATACCCGTAGACATCTGTTTTGGAAACTGTTATTGAAGCTCTGGAGTGGTTTTCACCTTACTCGCTGACAGAGACACATACCTTACATATTATGGCGTAAGCATTTATACCTTGTTCTTTGAAGTGAGCTCATACCTTTTGACTTTTAGCTTACCTGTGCCTTAGGGGCGTCTTTGAAGATTTGCCCTCACCTGACGACCACACACATACAACCATGAAAAAAAAAAAGGTGGGGTGGAAAGGAAAGGGGTGGATAGATTTCAAGTGGAAAAAAAAAAAGGGGGGGGGGGGTGGTGAGTGGGGAGTCATCATGCCAACGAGCTGAAATTAGGCATCCAGATTATTTTATGTTACAGAAACTCTTTTCTCTTCTTTTTCTTTTCTTTTTCTTTGATTCTTTTCTTTGTTCTTGTCTTCTTTTCCTTCTTTTTTTTCTTTACTGCTTTCTTTATTCTCTTTTTCGTTTTCTCAGTTTGTTTGTTTCGTTATTAGGTTTGATAAGTTCGTTTTTATGTCCTTTGTTAGCATTTGTTTGTTTGTTTATTGTGTGTTTGAAAGTTTGTGCTTTTGTTTATTTATTTGTGCGTTGGTTTGTTCGTTCGTTTGTGTCTGTCCTTTGTCTTTTTCCTTTCTTGTCTTTTTTTATCTTTCTCTCTCTCTCTCTTACACACACACACACACACGCACACACACACACACACAGGATTTGTTCCTTGTTTGGTCTGAAACAGCAAAAGAATGCATGAATTTGGCGGAGCTACAGAGGTCGTGCACTGTGCGAAGCTCTCTGTAGGCGGCTAGCCGTTCTGCGGAGAAAGACCGAGTCATTTGGGAAAAAATCTGGTTCAATGAAGTCGATCCCCTCGAGTTCAACTTTAAACTGGTTTTGACTGTGGATCCTGTTAAAAAAAAAAAAAAAAACGTATGCGGGGAAAGTCAGCGTGTATGTTGTATATATACAAGTTAGCATCTACATCTCAAGCAACATGTTGCACCCGACAAAGCATCATGTATGTGCTTAAGAATGCATGAATTTGGCAGAGCTACGGAGGTCGTGCACTGTGCGTTGCTCTCGGTAGGCGGCTAGTCGTTCCGCGGAAAAAGACCTAGCCATTTGGGGGAAAAACCTGGTTAAATGAAGTCGATCCCCTCGAGTTCAACTTTAAACTAGTTTTGACTGAGGATCCTGTTTCTAAAAAAAAAAAAAAAAAAAAAAAAAATATGCGGGTAAAATCAGCGTGTATGTGTACAAGTTAACATCTACATCTTAAGCAACTTGTTGCACCAAACGAAGCATCCTTTATGTGTTAGCCCGGCGTGCTGTGATTTCGATTCGTAAATCAGTAATAACTAACTGCCATTCGAAGAGTAGCTGTTTGAATCATAGTTGAGTCAAATGTTCAGTGAGCATTGCCACATGGGAATATTTAAAAAAAAAATGTGTTTTCAACAATTAGGTACCAACCAGCACTTGGCAAAGTATATACTGAACCAAACATTCTGGTAAATGGCAAGAAATTAAAGGTTGTGGATAGATAGATTCACATACCTCGGTAGTACACTGTCTCAGAATGTTACTGTCGACGAAGAGGTAAGCACCAGGATCTCTAAAACCAGTTGCACATTGGCAGGTTATACACGAATGTCTGGCATCGTAGTGGCATCAATCTGTAAACCAAACTGAAGGTATACAGAGCTGCAGTGCTTCCGGCTCTACCGTATGCTTGTGAAACTTGGACTGTATACAGACGTAAAGCACAAATAAAAACTCAACCACCTCCATACAATCTGTATGAGAAAGATACTAAATATTTAGTGGCAAGGCTTGGTCCCCGATACTGTCGTACTGAACAGAGCTGGGATTCTCAGTATCGATACCACCCTGATGCAGTCACAGATTCGATGGGCTGGCCATATTGTTCGAATGCCTGATCATTGGCTAAAAAAAGTAATATTCTATAGTGTGATATATGAAGGTCGACGTTCGCATGAATGCCAGAAAAAAGCGCTGTAATGACACACTAAGGGCATCATTGAAAGCCTTCGGTATAAATCGGTAATACTTGCAGCAGGAGAAAATCAAACCTGAGCCTCATGATCTCAGGTGGGCCCACTCTCTGAAAATGTCGAGGAGCTCGTGGACCGAAACATTTGTCGACGAGAGAATACTTCTACTGATGATTGGTAGACTCCTGCTGCACATGCTCCCCTGTGGAGTTTCTACTTAATCCTGCTACCTGGGAGGCTGCAGCACAAGACCAGACTTTATGGCGCACATATATCCGAAAAGGTTCAACCATCTGGGGGGGGGGGGGGGGCATCTAGAACAAGGGCGAGGACAGGCCAGAAAGAACCGACAAACAGACCCTTTGTCTACAGACACTGTGCCCTGCCCTCATTGTCCTAGACTCTTCTGGGCACTTACTGGGCTTATAAATCACCTCCGAATTCACAAACATTTAACTGCAATTTCATGTTGAACAAATAAGTAACAGCATCTAGAAATGTAGCTGTTTGAATCATAGGTTAGGTTAGTTGCGTATCCTTTACAGGACGTTGCAGAACCAACCCTAACAGCCCCTGGCTGTTGTGTGGTTTCTCTAGGCAAATTTACGTCCAGTAGTTTGCCATTGCTCACTGGACGGTCGGCTTTCTTGATACCACTGTCGAAACCAACGCAAGGCGCGTGGCCCGCAGCTGGAATCGAACCCGGCATCCCGGCATTACGAAGCGTTCGCATCGACTTAGCCACAGAGCCGACTGTTTGAATCATAGTGGAGGCTTCAGTTAGCGTTCCCACGTAGGGAATTTTATTATTATTTTAAAGTGTTCTCCAACAATTACTTATGTAACCGATTTTGTAACCGGTTTAAAAAGACCGACCTGATCTATGACTGGTGATTGGGTGCGATTGAGAAACCTTACACGAGACAACATGATGACGATAATAACGACGTTAACGTTAATAAATGTTAACGTCAAGAGGTTGGACTTCATTACATTGAGTTTTCACCCATATCGCTGTCTTTCCCCATAACAGCCAACAGTCTGCCAGAAGCGTCACACAAAGCACGAACTCCGCAGATCTAGTGACAATACCGAGTTATTTTCGTAAAAAACCCATCGTTGCGACGCAGCCGTGAAATGAACCCACGACCTTTAGTGAGCGAGGCAGACTGCTTGACGGTTTCGCCAGGAAGACCTGATGATAATGACAATGATGAAGACGCCGATGAAGATTATGATTAAAAAAACATCTTTTAATAATAAAAACCATGCTGCCAGTTCAAACTATTAAATCATAACAACGCCATTGTCCTTCACTGTCTTGGGCCACCAAACAAACCAAGCAATTAGATATAATTGTGTCCTATGGGGACACGCGTGAACAGCCAGCAGCGACCTGCACTTATTGTACTTGTGGGATGGCATCGCCAGTGTGGCCACTGGATTATGTGTTAAGACTTTCAAACAACTTGCTCATTAGGAGGAAGTGTGACAAGCAACTCGTTGACTACACAACTATGTTCTCCTTTGTCGTTACTGATGTATAATTTTTTTTCTTTAGTTGTCCTTCTTCACCAACTCCCAGTTGAGCTGAGTTGAGTCAAGAATTGACATCACAGAACTCGTGCATTCCCATGCATGCTTTGTCCTCATCTTCAGCAGCCAGCGCACAGTTCCAATACTGATGGTACCGGTCACAATCTGGTTATATGTCCGTCTTATCCCATTCCTACTGTTTATTTATTTTATATATGTCTGTACTCATTCTCATTTATGCTGTTTATTTTCTTGTTCTATTTATTTTAATTCTTTACCTTTTCCCTTATTTTACCACTTTGTATAAGTTGATATTCACGATTAAAGACTGGAGTGGAAATGAGAGTGGGCCGTGACGTCCAATTTCTGTTCTCCGCGGCCAAAATCAGAAAACGGATCATTGATGACCTATGTAGGACTGTGAAAACGATAGCAGATAAGTATGATGTTGAATTAGATCAACATCAGTCCTCAAAAACTTATCTCATCATTCAAACTGTCTGAAGAGCATTTTTCTGAGTTTGAAACAGAATAAATATTCCCCCACCCCTTGCACTTTTTTGGCTCCATGCAGCAAACGCAACGACGCAATTTTCACCAGACAGAAAAACGGCCGAGTTACTTGTCGTCTGCTGACCAGGTGGCGTTACAGTTTTGTCAAATCACAGGTAAACAATGCCTGTTCGGATGACATTCTTTTCTTCACGGGTGGTGTTTTTGTCTTAGCCATTAAAAAAATGTCGTTGTTTAATTATCGGACCGTGTATATCAACTCCTACACACGTAGGCAAGGATACACAAAAACATAAACATACCCACGAAAACATACATGTACATACACAAATGAACATATACGCACACATATTCATACACACAAATAATATATACATACATATACACATAATAAAACTTGCATAAATACGTACATACATACAGACACTCACACACAAAATGACCGGCATTATGAAGGTACGCTGCATACCTCCAGTACTCATGTATTCATTACAACAGTGCAACCAACTCTTCATACCTTTAATCTTTTTCTTCTTCTTCTCTTCCACCTTGTACCTCATCAAAGTGTTGAATCAAAGTTTAACTAACTCTCCATGCTCTCAACTAACCCTCCATACCTTAAACCAACCCTCCATACCTTAAACCAACCCTCCATACCTTAAACCAACCCTCCATTCCTTAAACCAACCCTCCATGCTCTCAACCAACCCTCCATACCTTAAATCAACCCTCCATACCTTAACCCAACCCTCCATACCTTAAACCAACCCTCCATACCTTAACCCAACCCTCCATACCTTAAACCAACCCTCCATACTTTTAACCAACTCTCCATGCTCTCAACCAACCCTCCATACCTTAAACCAACCCTCCATACCTTTAACCAACTCTCCATGCTCTCAACCAACCCTCCATACCTTAAACCAACCCTCCATACCTTAACCCAACCCTCCATACCTTAACCCAACCTTCCATACCTTAAACCAACCCTCCATACTTTTAACCAACTCTCTTTGCTCTCAACCAACCTTCCATGCCCTCAACCAACCATCTATACCTTTAACCAACTCTACATGCTCTCAACCAACCTTCCATGCCCTCAACCAACCCTCTATACCTTTAACCAACTCTCCATGCTCTCAACCAACCCTCTATACCTTTAACCAACTCTACATGCTCTCAACCAACCTTCCATGCCCTCAACCAACCCTCTATACCTTTAACCAACTCTACATGCTCTCAACCAACCCTCTATACCTTTAACCAACTCTACATGCTCTCAACCAACCCTCTATACCTTTAACCAACTCTACATGCTCTCAACCAACCCTCTATACCTTTAACCAACTCTACATGCTCTCAACCAACCATCTATACCTTTAACCAACTCTCCATGCCCTCAACCAACCTTCCATGCCCTCAACCAACCCTCTATACCTTTAACCAACTCTCCATGCCCTCAACCAACCTTCCATGCCCTCAACCAACCATCTATACCTTTAACCAACTCTACATGCTCTCAACCAACCTTCCATGCCCTCAACCAACCCTCTATACCTTTAACCAACTCTCCATGCTCTCATCCAACCCTCTATACCTTTAACCAACTCTACATGCTCTCAACCAACCTTCCATGCCCTCAACCAACCCTCTATACCTTTAACCAACTCTACATGCTCTCAACCAACCCTCTATACCTTTAACCAACTCTACATGCTCTCAACCAACCCTCTATGCCTTTAACCAACTCTACATGCTCTCAACCAACCCTCTATACCTTTAACCAACTCTACATGCTCTCAACCAACCATCTATACCTTTAACCAACTCCCCATGCTCTCAACCAACCTTCCATGCCCTCAACCAACCTTCCATGCCCTCAACCAACCTTCCATGCCCTCAACCAACCATCTATATCTTTAACCATCTCTCTGTGCTCTCAACCACACTCCATGCATTCATTGCCATGTCTAGAGCACGTGTGAAGGAGAGGGGCCGGCCACTGACTGACTGACTGAATTTCTACCCCACCAGGACATCACACAAGCGATAAACACCTGATGACACAAAGTGCCACCATGCGGATGAGGATCGCCGTGGAGAGGTCCCAGAAACCGCGTTCAGACATTTGGCCATAATGATGACCTGCCTATATTGCGGCCCCTGGCAAAAGCCAGAGTGGGGCTTCAAATAACAAAAAATTACGCCCTAATAAGGACGTATGAATGAATTAAGGGCCGGCCACACTCATTCTGGTGAAATATGTGTAAGAAAACGTTTGTGATTGGCTCGTTAAGTCTGTCACGGGATCGGAAGTGGGAGCACATTTTGGGGGGGAGAACTTTTTTTAGGTGCAGATTGTTGCTTTGAAACTTGGGCACCGACACAAAGAAAATAAAGGCATGGTAGCCTTAGAACCACTATACATTTTCAAATTCCCCCGTGTGGGTTCCGGGGCCCTATTGTGGGGAAAACAAGAATAGACCCACTGCCTCCCCAAAAGCATGTCGTAAGAGTCGACTAACTGGGGAGCTTCCTTTGAAGGAGTGCATCTGCCTGAGAGGCAAGGAACCAGCAGTCTACATTTAATTGAATCAGATCTGTAAAACTGATGCACATGCAACACTCAGGTTCTGGAGCAGGACTGCAATCCAGAAGTGGACGAACAACCAGAACTTTACGCTAGAGTGTACAGCTGGTGAACGTGAAGAAGAAGATTTTCAAATTACGCCTTGGATATTCTAAGCTTGTTCAAGAGGGTACTAATAATAATTGTCTAAATGGCCAACAGATACATTTATTTTGATAGAAAGTGACCAAAGAGGAAGAAATGGGTTACAGGGTAATGTAAAGGAGACGCAGAATAAATGACTGCGACGTATACCAGACTTCACCTGTACCAATACTTGAGCAGAATCCTTATCATCAGCGTCGTTGTCGTCATCATCATTATTAGCGTCATCATCGTCATCACCGTCATCCTCAGAATCATCATCATTATCACCAGCGTAGTCATCGTCATCACCATCATCCCCATCATCATCATCATCATTATCATAGTCATCATCATCATCATCGTCATCATCATCATCATCGTCATCATCATTAGCATCATCGTCATCGTCAACATCGTCATGGTCATCATCATCATGGTCATCATCATCATGGTCATCATCATCCACATTATGTCATTAACTTCTTAGTGGCCCATTATGGAAGAAAACTGTCTGTCTCACTGTATATCTCACATAAACTCTCTTAATTATCAAAGCTGTGCAGGACAGAGAGATAATTGGATAGCTTTACCGCGTGGCATGGGTGGGACAAGAGCACAGATCTGATCAATGGTTTGAAACTACTTCCACAAAAATGTTACACCAGGAGGGATGTGATCTTGATTAGGATCATCGTGGTTGTTCGTCCACTTCTGGACTTTATTCTTGTTCCAGAACATGAGTTCTGAGTGCATATCCGCTTTAAAGATCTGACTTACTTGTATGCAGACTGTTGGTTTGTCGCCTTGCAGGCAGATGCAATACGACTTCTAAAAAAACACATCTAATCAGTCGACTTTTGCAACATCGAAGAGCTTTATCGACAGATATACAGCCAGCAGACAGATGGATAGTTAAACAGGCGTGAAGATGAATAGACAAACAAACGGACGGACGGACAAACGGAGGGACGAACGGACGGGCAGACAAACAGAGAGACAGGCAGGCAAAAATATAGACATATAGATATACAGACATATAGATAATACTCCGCCACACGTAGAAAAAAAGAGAGATAATCATTGAAAACGTGATAAGGGTAGATAACTTTATTTCAGCATTCGTCGCAGACAACAAACACCTGAGAAGGAAACCACCAATTGAAGCCAAACTCAATGAACAGATAAAAGAGGAAGCAATCATTTCGAGGGGCAAAAAGGACCACTAGAAAAAGTCTGGTCTAGCATGCAGCTTCTAAAGAAGTTAGGATCGATGTAGTGATACATGTCTCTATTCGCTGTCCTCCAAAGGGCCACATCTCTTTGGCTTGAAGAAATTGATTGTAGACGTCGGAAAACATTGAAGAATACTTCAAAATCTGTCAACACTGTAGTGGTTGGTCAAGCGGAAATTAAGAGACGAGAAAGCGAAGCTTAGTACTTGTAAAGAGAGATATCGTTTTTCGTACGATTTCTGACTTGTGAGGAGCTACCACGTTAGAGCCAAGGCAATTCTAAATACACTATATTTTTTGTCCACTTAGCCCGTCAGAGTTTACAGCAATGAACAGTAAGAAAACTGGGATACAAGAAATGTGGGTTCGGGACACCGTTTCGGCGGGAACTAAAAATATTAACCTTCTGTGAACGAAAAAATTCATTGGAGACTATTAATTAATGTTGCACTAAAAGCGGATGTGTTGGGCCGAAAGGCGCAGATGTTAGTTAGCTAGTTAGTTAGTTAGTTAGTTAGTTAGTTAGTTAGTTAGTTAGTTAGTTAGTTAGTTAGTTAGTTAGTTAGTTAGTTAGTTAGTTAGTTAGTTAGTTAGTTAGTTAGTTAGTTAGTTAGTTAGTTGGCTTACCATCATTGCACTCCAGACATGTCCATGGGTGCTCTCGTTTTTTGCTATCATCATCATCATCATAAACTACTTCTGCCGTTAAGCGCCGTGGGGAGGAATAATTTGCGATCCAGTGCACGTTGGCTGCCACTGGCTATTGTTATTCCGCGAAGGCGTAGAGTGTCTTTAATGTTGTCGATCCATGTTTTTTGCTGCTGTCCTCTTGCTGTTGTAGTTGATCTTCTGAGATGTAGTGCTTGTGATGGTATTTGATCTTGCTGCATTCTAACAAGATGGCCAAACCACTTGATCTGCTGTTTCTCGATGAATTTAGTACAAGGTGCCGTTCCCATAATTTGTTTGATAGTTTCATTATTCACTCGATCTCGTATGGTTAGGTTGGCTGCTTTCCTCAGGCACCTTATCTTGCAGGTGGTAATTTTGGGTATATGGGCTTTAGATAGTGTCCATGTTTGGCACTGGTAGCCTAATGTTGGAATGAATTTGCTATTAATAATCTGTCTCTTTGCACTCATAGTTATGCTTGGATGTCTTAATAATGTTTTTTTGCTATGTCGATCTTAATTCCCAAGTCGCCATTTTGCCGAGTGTTCCCCGGGACAAAAATAAAGATGACTCCACGCATAGTGGACTGTGATATCGCAACAATAGAACATGACAACCGCTTTTTTGAAGGCGTACACGGCAGAAGAATACCTAAGGTAATAGAAGTATGATACACTTCGTTTAGAAAAGCAGGTAAAATTCAGTGTTTCTAACTCGTATTTTCAACCTCTTCTTCTCAACGTTGTCTTCCTTTTAATTTTATGGAGATAGCTGCAGTGGTTTCACAGACGAATGATGAGAATACACAGGACTGAAAAAAAAAAAAAAAAAAAAGAGCAAAGAAGACGTCTTAAGAGAAACTGACTCACGAAGAAAACTGATTGCCCCCATCAGAAAGACACAATCTTCATTTTTTGGTCATGTGATAAAAAGGAGAAAACTGGAGTACATCGTGTCTCTAGGAAAGTTGGAGGGGAGGAGAGGCAGAGGGAGACCGAGAGAACAGATGTAGTACAGTTTGACATCAATGGAAGATTATATCTGTCAGAGTTAATTGAAAGTACACGAAATAAAAGGTTGTGGATAGACATGACTACCAACGCTCCGCAGCATAGACTTTAAGAAGAAGGAGAGGTGTCATTTTTGTCGTTGTTCTCCTCTTTATTCTCCGCAGTCTACCTCTGAACTTCCAACTGTTCTTGTTTCTTTTTCCATTATCGTATATCTACTCATTATGTTCACTCCCTCAACTTCCTTGTACTTCTCATCCTCCAGGTTTCTTCCTCGTTTTTCCTTCCTGCCCTCACGATGTGTATGTAGCGTTGTAGAAATAAGTCTGTAGTGTTCAAAGAATAGATTGGTTATTTTTATAGACACAGATACGAAGCTTTGTAGACATAGATCAATAGCGTTACAAAAGTAAACTTGCAGCATTATAGAAATAGATTTGTAGTTTTCTGACAAAAGAATTGCAGTATTGTCGAAGCAGATCATAGTGCAACAAAAATATATGTAGCTTTATGTGAATAGATTTGTAGCGTTATAGAAATATTTTTTGTCGCAGTGTAATATAAATGTGTACTGTTGAAAAAAAAATGTATAGTGTTCTAGAAAATGGTATGAAAAAAAATTTGAAGAAAAAAAATGTCTTATATATAAAAATATATGTATGGTTATAGAAATAGACTGAATACTTTTAGAAAATAAACGTGTAATGTTGTGGAAATAAATTTTGAATACACATTTATAGTGTAGAAATGTATGTATATATATATATAAATATTAGTGTGCGTGTGTGTGTGTGTTTTAGGAAGGAAAACAATTAATATATTAGAAACAGATATATAGCGTTAAAGAAACAGAAATTGATATGTAGCTAAGAAATAGATTTATTACGCCCATAATGAAATCCAGAGACTTGGAAATGAGATTTGAAGAGTTTGAAAAATAGATGTAGAGCTTTGTAAAAACACGTTTGTGGTTTTGTAGACATGGTCTATATTGATTAGAAACATATAACTGCATGCTGGAATAGATTTACGTTGCGCGCGCGCGCGCACGCACGCACGCACACACACACACACACACACACACATATATATATATATATATATATATATATATATATATATATATATATATATATATATATATATATATATATATATATATATATATATAGAAGCAAATTTGACGCGAAATGGAACAGTATGTGAAAGAACTACAGACGAAATCAGCTGGGAGAAAACGGATAAAGAAGCGACATAACTGCACTCTACCTGTTGCAAACAGCCGTGCCAGCTTTTCGTAATCAACTAGTTAATAGCGATATAAATTAATTGTTTGTGTCGTTTCTTTGAGATTGTGTCCCTTCGTTGTTGATCTTGTCTGTTGTAAATGTTCGCTGCCATATCGTATTGCTTTTTGTTTTGTTGTGTTTTGTGGGTTCACGAAATCTGTGTTACCTGTTGTTTTGATATCGGAGGTGTAAGATCTTGAAGCTTAAACTGAGCCAAGTTCATTTTTTGAGAAACTCCAGCTCCGTCAACATCTGAACCCCCGACCTTCGGATGAGCAAGCTGATAGTAATAGTAGTAGTAGTAGTAGTAGTAGTAGTAGTAGTAGTAGTAGTAGTAGTAGTAGTAGTAGTAGTAGTAGTAGTAGTAGTAGTAGTAGTAGTAGTAGTAGTCGTATTAGTAGTAGTAGTA
Source organism: Candidula unifasciata (assembly GCA_905116865.2). Taxonomy (NCBI): domain Eukaryota; kingdom Metazoa; phylum Mollusca; class Gastropoda; order Stylommatophora; family Geomitridae; genus Candidula; species Candidula unifasciata. Next base: position 87,601 of record CAJHNH020000076.1, on the reverse strand, counting down.
GTCGTATTAGTAGTAGTAGTAGTCGTAGTAGTAGTAGTAGTAGTACTAGTAGAAGAAGTAGTAGAGGTAGTAGTAGTAGTAGTGGTAGTAGTAGTAGTAGTAGTAGTAGTAGTAGTAGTAGTAGTAGTAGTAGTAGTAGTAGTAGTAGTAGTAGTAGTAGTAGTAGTAGTATAGTAGTAGAAGTAGAAGTAGTCGTAGTAGTATTTGTAGTAGTAAAAGTAGTAGAAGTAGTAGTAGTAGTAGTAGTAGTAGTAGTAGTAGTAGTAGTAGTAGTAGTAGTAGTAGTAGTAGTAGTAGTAGTAGTAGTAGTAGTAGTAGAAGTAGTAGTAGTAGTAGTAGAAGTAGTAGAGGTGGTGGTAGTGGTGTAGTAGTAGTAGCAGCAGTAGTAGTAGTAGTAGTAGTAGTAGTAGTAGTAGTAGTAGTAGTAGTAGTAGTAGTAGTAGTAGTAGTAGTAGTAGTAGTAGTAGTAGTAGTAGTAGTAGTAGTAGTAGTAGTAGTAGTAGTAGTAGCAATAATGTTTATATTTAATGTACAATTATTGTTTATGTTTATTCAAAGGATCAACATCATGGCGCACGGGTGCAACACATAGATGCTCCGTTTTACTTCCAATTTAATCCTGAGTCTGAAGATTCTCAGCGCAGTGCACGAACTCCGTTGCACCACAGACGATCCTGAAATACTTTGTATAGATGTTTAAACTCCAAAATTTTTTCCCGGGCAGCGCCATTAGGCTATTCATTTCGATTTCCACCTGCCAAGGTATTTTTAAGGTGCGCAAAATTACACACGGGCATCCGATATTACTACCCAGAGACCAGGGTGCAATTAAACACGGCTTCATTGCTCACAACCCTGCTAATTGTTTTGTCTCTGGTTAGTCAAGCTGTTAATAACATTTTGCCTTTATAAACATTTAGATGCATTTAATTCAGTTATTGGTTATTCTTTATGAGTTGGATTATCTTCACAACACTCCGGACACATCCATTGATGCTCAAATGCCCCCTCAGCAAAGTCGTCAGCGTCGCGCGGTTAACAGTGCCATTCCTACGCTGGAAATGTGTGTCCGGTGTTCATGGTTGTTCTGTGGGTTTTTAACGTTGTAATTATAACAGTAATGTTAATGTTTATTACTGGTTTATAGATGGGTGGTAGGCGAATGAGAAGAGAACCGTGAGATGAAAAGGTGCGGGTTGACAAGAAAGCTAACCAGTAGGAGTAAAGGGATGATGGTGGTGAAAATCGTAATATATGATGATAAAGATGATGGAGAAGGGGAAGATCCTGAGAGACTCAATGGGGAAGATAAAAAGAGTAAGTGGCGAAGATGAACATTACAAACTGTATACTACAGAGATGGAGGAGAAAGAAAAAGAAGAAGGAAAAGAAGAGAACGGAAATAAGAACACACACATAAGACACACACACAACAAGCGCAAAACAAGAAGAACATGTAAAATGAAGACAAATAAAATTTAAAAAAAAATAACTACAATAGAAAGAACAGTAATTTAAAAAAAAATACTGCAAACAACTAGTAACTAAACAATAAGACGAAATGAAACAGATAAAAAAAAATTACTTCAAGAAAATTGACATAAATAATAAACGACGTTTGTCTTGGTTACTGGCAAAGATTTTCTAGCTAGAATGTTTATTTTCTCGGTCACGATTGTATTTTATCAGAAATCTGATCGGTTCTACTTCTTATGTAGATTGATTTTGTTTTTCTTGTTCCACAAATCAAAAGCAAGACATGAACCAGAATTTACTAGCCAGCGACTCCAGATTGCCTACAGCTGCAACAACCCTACTGCTGTTCTCAAGTTGTGTGTCTTGTAAGCGTTTAGCAACCCTGACGTTTATTGAATGTTTACGACACTCTGCCAGCGAAGACGGTGTTAACTTGATAAATTTGGCAATCCTCTGGGGATCTGATAACACGTTCGTAAAACGGAAATGTGATAAACGAGGAGGTTTATATGGGGATGGGTGTGGCTGTGGGAAAATGTTGATGGTTTTGGGGGAGGATTGTGTCTTGAGACGCGTTCATGTGGATTATGACCTTGGCTTTGTTTCGCTGGAGGAATATTTTCGAACAGGGCTATGGCAGTGTCTCGCAAACTTTTTTGGGGTCGCGGTTCCTTTTTTTTTTCAAATAATTATTTTTCCACGGCGCCCTTACCTAAGTAAAAGCATGACTATTCGTGTCTTGGTTGAATTAATTATGAAGCATTTACAATATTTCGCAGTGCCCCCGTGAAGAGGTCGCGGCTCCCCGGGGCGCCACGGCGAAGAGTTTTGAAACCACTGGACTGTGGTTTACAACTGTAGATACTTAATGTGGTTTTGAGTTTTAGATAAAAGTTATAGTTTACAGATATGCCAGGCTCTCTAGCACAGTTGGCTAAACTGGACTGCGCGGCGACCGGGTGACGAACTTCTTGTGGTCCGGGTTCACGCCTAGGGGTAGGCAAAAAAGCCACATTCCTCCCAGATTAACAGTATCTATTACGGAATCCATGCCGAAGGGTTGCGATATCCATAGTACTGAGCCGAGGGGTTGCGATATCCATAGTACTGAGCCGAAGGGTTGCAATATCCATAGTACTGAGCCGAAGGGTTGCGATATCCATAGTACTGAGCCGAAGGGTTGCGATATCCATAGTACTGAGCCGAAGGGTTGCGATATCCATAGTACTGAGCCGAAGGGTTGCGATATCCAAAGTACTAAGCCGAAGGGTTGCGATATCCATAGTACTGAGCCGAAGGGTTGCGATATCCATAGTACTGAGCCGAAGGGTTGCGATATCCATAGTACTGAGCCGAAGGGTTGCGATATCCATAGTACTGAGCCGAAGGGTTGCGATATCCATAGTACTGAGCCGAAGGGTTGCGATATCCATAGTACTGAGCCGAAGGGTTGCGATATCCATAGTACTGAGCCGAAGGGTTGCGATATCTATAGTACTGAGCCGAAGGGTTGCGATATCTATAGTACTGAGCCGAAGGGTTGCGATATCTATAGTACTGAGCCGAAGGGTTGCGATATCTATAGTACTGAGCCGAAGGGTTGCGATATCCATAGTACTGAGCCGAAGGGTTGCGATATCTATAGTACACTATCAACACCATCGCGATTATTACCATCATCAACCGCCGCCACATTCAACGCACTACTGGTCATCGTCACGGCAATCATCCCCTTTCATCACTACCGCCACCATCTATTCGCCCTCGTCATTATCAACACCACCACCGACATCAATCTAGCTTCTCAACATACCATCATCAGTCACCGTCATCAACCTGGCTTCTCAACATACCATCATCAGTCACCGTCATCAACCTGGCTTCTCAACATACCATCATCAGTCACCGTCATCAACCTGGCTTCTCAACATACCATCATCAGTCACCGTCATCAACCTGGCTTTTCAACATACCATCATCAGTCACCGTCATCAACCTGGCTCCTCAACATACCATCATCAGTCACCGTCATCAACCTGGCTTTTTAACATACCATCATCAGTCACCGTCATCAACCTAGCTCCTCAACATACCATCATCAGTCACCGTCATCAACCTGGCTCCTCAACATACCATCATCAGTCAACGTCATCAACCTGGCTTCTCAACATACCATCATCAGTCAACGTCATCAACCTGGCTTTTCAACATACCATCATCAGTCACCGTCATCAACCTAGCTCCTCAACATACCATCATCAGTCACCGTCATCAACCTGGCGTTTCAACATACCATCATCAGTCACCGTCATCAACCTAGCTCCTCAACATACCATCATCAGTCACCGTCATCAACCTGGCTCCTTAACATACCATCATCAGTCAACGTCATCAACCTGGCTTCTCAACATACCATCATCAGTCACCGTCATCAACCTGGCTCCTCAACATACCATCATCAGTCAACGTCATCAACCTGGCTTCTCAACATACCATCATCAGTCACCGTCATCAACCTGGCTCCTCAACATACCATCATCAGTCACCGTCATCAACCTGGCTCCTCAACATACCATCATCAGTCACCGTCATCAACCTGGCTCCTCAACATACCATCATCAGTCACCGCCATCAACCTGGCTCCTCAACATACCATCATCAGTCACCGTCATCAACCTGGCTCCTCAACATACCATCATCAGTCACCGTCATCAACCTGGCTCCTCAACATACCATCATCAGTCACCGTCATCAACCTGGCTCCTCAACATACCATCATCAGCCACCGTCATCAACCTGGCTTCTCAACATACCATCATCAATCACCGTCATCAACCCACCATCATCATCCTCATCATCCCCACTGTAATTATCCCCACCATAACCATCCTTAACACCAAAACAGTCGTCAATAGCGCAGTTATCTTTATCATCACCAGCACTACCAAAAACAAAAACACCACCACCATAAACATCAACATCATCATCACCACAGTTATTATCGTCACAGTCAATATCATTATCATCGTCATCATCGTTTTGACCACTACAGCAACCACCATGGTCGAGGCGGCCAGAAGAGCTTGAAACAGAATCTTATATCTCCCTCGACACCCACAGCGGTAAAAGAGGGAGCGAAGAAGAAGAAGAAGAAGACAGTAACCACCAGTATCACTATGTCGACATTATTATTATTGTAGTTTCTTACATTTTTCATCTTGGTTTTGTCGTCGCCTTTTTTTCTAAATTGGCATTCTTGTCCGAGCCCTCAAAAGAATTTTGCATCATTCGAAGTGAAGCTTACTTCTAAACCCAGGAGATAAACACTATCTGAATATGTTTTAAAACAAACTGTCCTTGTCCGTTTCGTGCATCGGTACCAGAATTACACTGTACAAGAAACTGGAGCTTAATTGTTGAATATTCACAAAACAGCACTACACAGCTGTGATTGCCGAAACGGCTCACATCTGAAATTTAAACAAAGAGCTAAGCAGTAGAGCTTTTCATCTCTTTTCTTTCTGAGTCCATATGCGTACACAACAGTTTGTTAACTTCAGCTATCAAGCAGTGTATGAATCACTGCAAATCCCTAGAGGTCGCTGGGATAACCCCAGTAATAAATTCATTTGAAATACCAATGGCCCTGAGGGTGTGTCGGCAATAGATGTTTTTGCTTACTTCGTAAACACACTTAAGTCGGCAGCATAATTTTGTGTCTTCATTGTGCTTAGTTTTTTTTAAATGAAATTTTGAAGTTGAAAAAGCTTTTGACAAGCAGTCTAGTGGTAAAACATGAAATACATTTACTATATTACAAGGTCCGAGAACTAAAAAATGATAATTATTTTACCATACCCAGAGAATGTTGAGAAAAACATGCTCCATGCGGAGTGGCAAGCATCGCTTCGGAGGTTCCGGGTGAGCATCATTTATTTTCTCCAGATTAGGCTGGTGTTAAGAGAAACGAGCAGTAAGGTAGATTGGCCGATTCTACGCCATTTGGTGGCGAAGTGATGTACGACAAGCGAGATGTCGTGAGAGCCCAGTGGGAGCGAGTAAACAGTGCGGAGGTGCAGATAGATCACTACGGTCTAAGGAGAATAACGCTGCGAGGAGTTACCAGGGGATCTGGCAGACGCTCAACACTCAAGGAAAATGTGAGACAATGTACAATCAGACATCTATATAGAAACTTTTCGCTTGCTGTTGAAGATAAGAACAGTGCGCTTATGAGAGTGTCCCGAGTGCTGTGATTTCCATTCAACATTACTATACCCAGCCAAATACTGAATTCATTAGGCAAATAACGTCATCAAACACACACACACACACACACACACACACACACAAACACACCCACACACACACAAATTAAATAACCCTGCATGTGACTTGGCAAAATTGCACTGCCGCTTGGGGTCAACAGATAAGTATCCCGCCATTTTATTAACAAGTAAGAGGTGCCTAGTTACACTGAGCATTAAAATCTGTTTCAAACTTGGAAAGTTGCTACGGTGATTCGAAACAGATTTATAGAGTTGAATGTTTATCAATATTTATCACGTGCACGTATATTCAGGGGTATTCACGATTCAAAACTGTCGTGGAGACGAATGAAAATGAAGCATCTAGTTTACTTCGTACTGAAAAATACAAAACAAAAAGCGAGAGTCAGAAATACAGGTATACATGGACTGATGTCTGCTCGTGGGGGATAATGGCAAAGGATTGGACTCAACTCTGAGATAGTTAGTTGCGTATCCTATAAAGGACGTTGCAGAACCAATCCCAGCATCTTGTGGCTGTTGTGGTTTTCCCAGGCAAGTTTACTTCGAGTAGTTTCCCCATTGATCTGGACGGTCGGCTTCTCGATATCACTGTCGAAACCAACGCAAGGCTCGCAGCTGGAATCGAACCCGGAAACTGGCATTACAAAGCGCGTTCGTAACGCCTAAGCCACAGACGCCGACAACTCTGAGACAATCCCTAAAAACAGAGATTATGAGCAAGAACAATTCGCTTGCTAGTCTGGACCACCGTCTCTGTCTGCTTCCCAAAAGCCTGCGCGTGTTGACTATGTGGGTTTCAGTTATTACGCTTTTGTCACAGTGCTCAACGTGGTTCGTGTTGTGAACTGCATACTTCAAAAATGGCCAGTGGCATATTGCCCGAGAAATTATGATGCCTTATGTCAGTGTTTCCCAAACTGTTTTTGGTAGCAGAGCCTTTTTTTCAATTAAATTTTTTCCACGTTGCCCCAACCTAAGTAAAAGTATGACCTTTCGTGTCTTTACATTTTTATTAAGCTTATACAATATTTCGCACTCCCCTATGAAGAGGTCGCGGCTCCCAGGGGCGCAAAATTTGGAAATCGCTGTCTTATGTATTTAATTAAGTGTGTAACTAGTGATTTGTTCTTACATCTGCTTCAGTCGACGAGGAACTGCATTTCTTGTGTCAGACGGTTGGTGCTGGCACTTAAGACACATGCATTTAATGCTCGTGTATGCTCTGTATCCCCTGATACCACAGTCTGAATCAATTATTATTTTGGTGTGTTTTTTTCCACAAGGGACAGTGATGGCTATTATGTGTAGTTTTTCTTGGCATGGAAACGGAGTAACTACGGCGTGACCCGTTTGCTATGAAGTCGGATCTCCATTTGCTCTATTATCGGATATGGGAGTTCCAACCAATGGCCTTTAAAAGAAACATACAATTACTTAGAGCAGTAGCCATCTGCACGTTAACCAGCTGAGCTGAGATAAGAAAATACAGCACGCAGGACATTCCCTCATAAGTGTTTCGTCCTTACCTTCAGCAGCCAGAGAAGAGTTCGAATTCAGACTGCGCCAGTAGCAGTTTGATTATTTGTCCGTCTTGTATTTTCTCTGAGTGTAGAGTGTCGATCAGATCCCATGGTCACGCCTAACTGTTTCATTCTCTCTAATCCATAATGATCTATCGGTGCCTCCGCAATATTACTTGCTCCCAAAGAGTCCTGACAATATCCAGCTTGTCATGCTTCAATTCACTACCCAGTGGCGCAAGACCTGTCAGTTCAGCTATCTGCATGAGCTTGAGAAAATAGCAAAACAACACTTAACAGTATGGGACCTCTAACACAATGCTTGCCACTCTGCACGGAGCCTGCCTGTCTCGATCTTTTTCAGCATGTTTTGCAAGTCGATTACAATCACGAAATTAATGAGCAGCTAGTTCTCAAGCCAACGGGAAGCTGCTCTGACTGCCTCCAACTGCATTCTCAAACAAAATCTTGTAGCATCATATGCTAGGCTTTGTTGCACTCAGCGTCGACTATGCTCTTCTTCTGCCTGTCACTTCAGAACCATCTGTGTAGATAATCATACCATCTGAACGTGAATCAGTTGTTGAAATTTGGACTCCGCGGTGTCTGCTGCCCAGTCAGTGTGATCAGAACACCAAACACATTTGATGTTTGCTCTGACACTTTGACGCATTCCTTCTCTAATATTTTTTTTTTCACGCATACATACCAAGATACTTTCCCCAAGATACTTGTAATGTCCATACTGAAAGGAAGATACCAGTGATCGAAATGCGACAGGCATGCAGCTAGACAGATCGACTAGACGGGCCGTCATATAAAATGAGAAAGATAGATATCGGAGAAACTAAAATGCCTGCACGTCAATCGTGGTCTGAAAGCGGCAGCCTGTCGATACAGGAATATACGTGTGTACTTTTATACATGAAGAATCAGATATCCCTAAATGTTGTTTTCAGTAGCAAGGTCAGTCATAAACCTAAACTGGCAACTATGGAAAATAGACACAATTCGTACCCAGCCATAAATATAACCGTCTATACTAAAGTAAAGTAAAGGACCCTTTTCCACTTCTTTTAGGCGTATTGGGTATATAGTGCAAGAGCTATATTTTATGGACCATTATGGATATTTTACGGCACTTCGTAGGTGATGTGGTTAGCATCACGCTGGCCGCCTTTACTTCACAGGACCGTACCTGGTACCCACTCAGGGCTGGGTCGACCACGGAAGTAACCGTATATAGGTCACTTGAATGCATATTCTTTATCTTCTTCTCAACTTCCTCTGTTACCGCTGTGAGTGTAGAAGAGGGTAAAAAGTTCCGCTTTTTTCTCTTCTGGCCGACTCGATTATAGACACATCGTGATGTTAAAGAGGTTCTCGGATGTTGTCTTTTCATATTATTCTAGGTCCTTCTTCTCTTTTGGTGCATTCCTGATTGGCAACTTTCCGTCTTTCCAGACAATAGTGTTATATTGCGCTATGAGGAGGCATGAGACTCACAACCCACGGTAATGGCGAGTGTGACTATCAAGACCAGCCCATGTCATGAAAAGTCTTCCACAATGATAGCATTGGTGCATTCCTTATATGGTATCGAAATGTATATAAACAAAGTATATTTTCGAAACACACACACACACACACACACACACACACACACACACACACACTCTCTCTCTCTTAGTTTGTCTTCAATCCATTCATTCTGAAAGAGTGTGTAGTTTGTCTTTAATCCATTCATTCTGAAAGAGTGTGTAGTTTGTCTTTAATCCATTCATTCTGAAAGAGTGTGTTTGTTTCCCCGAAGTCTCTTAAACTTGTAACGCCCGTACCCGAAAGGAAGATACAAATGATCGAAATGTGACATGCAGGCAGCGATATAGACTAGATTGGCCGTCATACGAGATGAGACAGACAGTAGGAGAAATGTATATTACCAAAGTATAGTTTTAAAAACACACACACTACACAAACATAGAGAAACTCTTGGTTTGTATTATTTCATTAATTTCCTGACGTTAAAGTGAAGAGGATCGACTTCACTGCACTGGTTTTTTTCTCCACTGGCTCAGTCTCTCTCAGCAGAAAGGCAAGCTGCCTGCTGACAGTACTGCACAGAACACGAACTCCCTAGGTATCCCCAGGAATCTCCGTAAAAATTGCACTCATGAACTAAACAACGCAGCTAAGAAACGAACCCTTAACCTTCAAACGCGAGGCTAAAAGCTGACCACTTTGCCACTGAGACCTTCTGTTTTTTTTCTACTACACGATTAGACTTCAGTCACTGCTATTATCAATACATTGTAACTCAGCTATAGGAAATGTATTTGCACTAAGCAGACGATCTGGGGAGTTTTTTGAAATACGACCAATTGGTTGACCAAAAATCGGAACAGAAAAGTTACTAGGATACCATCTGCCATTGCTAGCCACTTTATGATAGCCAGACATCTCAGAAAGTGCTTGGCGCTTTCCGGATATGACGTGTGTTGAATCAATATATCTTTGTGGAAGTCACTCAGACTTTGATGGCTGCCTCCTAGACTAGGTCATTGCGAGCACTTGAGGCCTCACTTTGTGATCGGGTCGGGATTTTGCCCAAGATTAGCTGAAAGCGTTATGAGATGTCTAATGCCTTTTATTATTAGGAAGTAAATTACCATGTATTGACTACCTTATTTGACCACGCATTAGACACGTCTGGGTATAAAAAGACACCTATTTTTTTTTAAGTCTAAAATTAGGAAATCAATATTTTAATCTCATTCTGTGAATAAAACGACCTCCAGTTTTAAACTTAACAAATTTGGAAATCATATCATATTATACACACACAGAATGCGGTAATTGTCCGCCAGCAAATATTGGAGACAGAAACAGTAACTTTTGCCCTTTCTAAATTTCAAATGTTTATTATATTGAATTGTGTATGCGGGCCTTGTGCCTTGCGTTGGTTTCGGCAGTAGTATCGAAAAGCCGACCGTCCAGAAGCAATGGCAAACTACTGAACGTAAATTTGCATAGAAAAATCACAACAGCATGAAAAAAAAAAATGCTGGGGTTGGTTCTACAACGTCCTGTAAATGATATGTAACTAACAACAACAAAAATTATATTGAATAAGAAATGACATCGCATTTCTACGAACAGAATAGCAGCACTAATCCAGTAAACGGAATGAAGACAGGGAGTGACTGTAGTCAGGCTAAAAAAAATTTAATATTTAAAAGTAACATCTAAATAACACTTTTCGTACTTTAATGTGTTTATGTATTATTATTACAATTATGGATCATTAGTAATTATTATTCCTACTACTACTTTTATTACTATTCACAGGGATGTTATTGTAATTATAATTTCCTACACTACTGTTAACAGAGGCAAACGTCACTCTCTTGTGACCATGGAGCTGTGTATTATTCTAGGCGTCTCCAATGTGGGATGCGATTTTTCGTTATTTGAAGCCCCACCCTGGCTTTTGCCGGGGCCCTGAATATAGCCAAGCTATAAATATGGCCTAAACGGCTGAAAGGGGTTTCTTGGACCTCTCCACGGGTGATCCTCATCAGCATAGTGGTACTCTGTGTCACCTGGTGTTTATCGCTTGTGTGATTTCCTGGTGGGGTACAACACACACACACACAAAAGGGAAAGACAAGTTTTACCGCTGTTTTTAGAAACGTCGGCTCTGGCTAAGTCGATGCGAACGCTTCGTAATGCCGGTATGCCGGGTTAGACCCTAGCTGCGGGCCATGCGCTTTGCGTTAGTTTCGACATTGGTATCAACAAAGCCGACCGTTAAGAAAGCAATGGCTAACTACTGGACGTAAATGTGCCTAGAAAAACCACACAACGGCCACGGGTTGTTGGGGTCGGTTCTGCAACGTCCTGTAAAGGATACGCAACTAACCTTTGTTAGAAATAGCTTCTGGGAGGGCAGTAAAGTCCAATGCGAATGTGGCTGTCTCTACTACTACATTTAAGTTAGTTGCGTATCCTTGACAAAGAAAAAAAAAGGGGGGGGGGGGATAGAGAACAACAAGTTACAGTAGAATAATTAAATTTGACCACCACCCCCCCCCCCTCCCCGCCCTAGGGGAGAAAAAACACAGAGAAGAAAGGGTTCTGCTTCTTAAAAAAAATGTGCACACGGTATAAGCTTCAAATCGAATTCAGATCGATAACGAAGAAATCGAAAATGTCAAAGATAATCTAGGCCCAGAAATGAATAACAATAGTGTCTGCACAAAAGAAATCCGAAAAGGACTTTCTCTAGCAATGAATAGATTAAATATCATGAAGAACATATGGCACAGTACCAACAAACGACTTAAGTAAACCACTTGAAACATGTAAAAGTAAACATTTTGAGAACATGCAATCTTTCCTGTGACTACTTATGGTAATCTGGTAATCTGGTAATCCTAGTTTCAGCATCATAGCAAACGGGTCACCCCATTGTTGCTCCGCTCCTGTGCCAACGAAAAACACTCGTAGCTCACAGTGTCACACCATGCACTCAACTCAGAAGCTGGGTGACGAAACTATATCCTTCCAGTCTACAAATGGAGCAAAAATGCAACGGCCACCGCCTGGCAGAACTGCCACGGCTTTAAAAAAAAAAAAAAATGTGGCCATGCCTAGCGTCCACTGTGACTTGAAGCATTATGTGAGGGGTTAACAAATGGTCACCCCAGCAGTACCCTCACTATTAGCTGGGAAAGGGACTTAGGACATTACATCAACTACTTATGGATGTTAGTCAAGGACTCTCACTTAATCAGTAACGAAAATTTTCAGCTCTTGTCAACTGAAACATTTTCTTAGAACAGCATGAACCAAGACGAGGAAAAAATCCACATACTGCATCATTTAAACACAGAAGAAAACTGGCTCGCAAACAGCATCCTGTCCCGAAAGATGAGGTATTTTGGCCATAAACATCTGCATCACTGGGTGGCGAATTGATACATGACAAGGCAGATGTGGTCAAGGTCCTTTGGGAACAAGCAACGGAAACAGTAGAGAAACAATATTATTATGGCCTGGAAAGAGTGAGGCAACTCGATGTAACCAGAGAGTCTGGCTGGCTCACTACACTCAGAGAAAATGTAAGACGGACATATATATAACCAAACTGTGACCGGTACCATCAGTATTGGAACTCTGCGCTGCCTACTGAAGATGAGGACGGAGCATGCATGGGGATGACCCCAGTGTTATGATGTCAATGAGTGACTCAACTGGCCATACATGTCTTAGTGGTCTGAATAAAAACGGTTAAGGAGGGAGTAGTATCTAAAAAACAAGAGAGACACAGAGAGACAGACAGACAGAGTGAGAGAGACCTCTACGAAAGTGGAAGCGGATACAGGACAGTGCAGATGCATTGGCCATAAAAGCACATTGAGCCGAAGAAATGGGTAGAGACAGAGAGACTTAAAGCATGCCGTGACGAAAGGTATATTCTGTAAAGAATGTGCTATCAGTGACGACCAGGTTAAAACAAGGACATTTTGGACAGGTCAGACAAGGATAGTTTTAAAGTTTGTTCTGTTGAAGACAGAACCTGATACAGGATGAGAGTAAATATACAAAAGTGCCCCTTTCAATATGCATCGATCTTTTTCTGTTCTCTACTCCTGGAATGCCTGGCAGCGTCAGGGCAGGAAGGGAACTCTGGAACGGGCCTTTTTTTTTCGCTTCGTATATAGTACTTTTCAGTGTCTCCGATAATTCCACCGGCCGTCTTCTGCGTGGTCTACTTGTGGCCATGTATCTGTGTTACACTGCTCTATGTGGAGCCCTGTCTGTTGCCATTCTTGTTACATGGCCAAACCATTTGATCGGTTGTCTACCTTTACAGTTCGGTTTTGGTTTTGTGCCAAATCTCCTACTGATATCATCAATCGGAAGCCTATTTGTGTGTGTGTGTGTGTGTGTATGAATATGTGTACGCAGAAATGTAGACAACAAAGCTTGGTTGTTTTGTGATACATAGTTCAGTCTTTTTTATGTTATTTTTCTCATAATTCAGTCTTTGTCATGTTATTTTTCTCATAATTCAGTCTTTGCCATGTTATATTTCTCATATTTCAGTCTTTGTCATGTTATATTTCTCAGAGTTCAGTCTTTGTCATGTTATTTTTCTCATAATTCAGTCTTTGCCATGTTATATTTCTCATATTTCAGTCTTTGTCATGTTATATTTCTCATAGTTCAGTCTTTGTCATGTTATATTTTTTATAGTTCAGTCTTTGTCATGTTATTTTTCTCATAATTCAGTCTTTGCCATGTTATATTTCTCATAGTTCAGTCTTTGTCGTGTTATATTTCTCATAGTTCAGTCTTTGTCATGTTATATTTCTCATAGTTCAGTCTTTGTCGTGTTATATTTCTCATAGTTCAGTCTTTGTCATGTTATATTTCTCATAGTTCAGTCTTTGTTATGTTATATTTCTGTTAAGGACGCTTCCGCAGACTGCAAGCAGTTCACTGCTTGATGTTTTAGATTTCTATGAAGGACAATATACCATAATTTTCCCCAAGTTCTTAAGAGTTATTTTTGCTTCAAAATACACCTTGTTCAAATTTTTCTTAAAAATTTAAATCTTAAAAAAATTAGTACTTATTCCAGTATTTAAAAAAATATGCATTTATGTACCATCATCAATTTCCAATTTTGTCGTCAAGCATCATAGGAAGGAACAGTCTGCGATCCATTTCTTGATGGGCAGCAATGGCTAATGTCATTTCATGTCAGTGTAGAAGCTCTTTGATGTCATCGATTCATTTTTCCTAGGACGGCCTCTTGCTTTCACTTCAGATCTTTTCATGAATGGCGCCTGCATTAGTAGTTGTTTTGGCTGTATTGTTACTGGACAACTAAACCATTTGATCTTCTGTGTTCCAATGAATTTGTTGCACAGTGTTGTTCCTACAGTCTGTCTGATAATATCAATTCTTTGTCTCGAGTGGTTAAGTTGGCGACTTTTGTTAGGCATATCATTTCACAGTTGTAAATTTTACGTAGGTTAGCTTTTCATAATCTATATTAATAAAAATTTTAATTTTCCGAGTTTGTTTATATCTAAACTCGAAAACTACTAAACCGATTTCTTTCAGATTTTTACACAACGTTGCCTCTGACCCAAAATGTGATTTTTTGTCATTAGGTCGCACAAACCACGAACGACGTAGCTCCAGCAACGGTCAAATTATTATTTTGTTTTGTTGCCGGTCCGGATTTGTTTTTAATTGATTGGCCACCTTTGACTGTGTAACAACGAACTTCACATTATTATTATATACTTTCATTTATACTAAATGCTTGAGTATTTAGTAGCGTAGTTAGTGTAAACATTTCGCTTTTTACTCGGGTGATAGGGGTTCGATTCCCCGCTGGGTGATATCATTTTTTTGGGGCCCCTAACTGGGTGGCTGCCACGTTTTGTTGTGGTTTATAGCTAGGCTGCAATATCTACACTTTTTTTCCTTAGATTTTGGGGTTTACAGCTAGCCTGCGACAGCAGCGACTTGATGCTCAATGTTCATGTCACGGGTACTAATCGTTCGCCCTGGAGAGGGCGGTTGGCACGTTATGGTTTACAGCTGGGCTGCGAAATCTGACCTAAAGTCTTCAGTCTTCGGTAGTAGAGTTGTAAGTAATCCACCCTTCAGGCGAATGACCGGTGTTCGATTTCCTGCTGGGTGCTAATTTTTGTTCGCCTTAAGGGGTGATTGGCACGTTGTGTTGTGGTTTACAGCTAAAATGCGACATCTGCGCCTTACGCCCAAAGACATCCGATTTAAGTACAGTCCTAATTAGCCTCCCCCCTACATTTACTCGATCAAAATCTATTCGTTGATGACAGAAAGTGTTAAGAAAGCTTACGGTCCAGTTTGGTTTGGGTCGACACGGATGCCAAGGTTAGTTAAACATCGTCCCTTCGTAGAAAAAGATATGACGAGTGCGGGTTTTTATTTCCGCTGTTTGTGAGTATGGTGTACATTCTTTTTAAATCACGGAATATTACTGTGGGTTCCATCATTGGTTAGGTGATGGAGTTTGAGTGTGTGTTTTTTTTTTTTTTATGTCGGGGGCACAGTTAAACTAATCAGTCCCTGGCGTTAGCATGCGGCGCTAACTCCTCTCCCTACAACGACCTGCACAGACAGTAGTGACCTTTTTGTGTTGTTGTTGTGACGGTGGTGGTGTTAGTGGTAGCAGTAGTACTGGTACTTGATGGGTTATTTGGCAGCTGTTAAGCTGGCCACATTTACTTCTCAGTACAGATTAATGCTACCCATTTTAGTCTGAGTGGACACGGATGCCAAGCTCACTTTAACAACAATATTTCGTTAGGCGATGACTTTGTCGTACTTCGTAGAAGATGATATGATTGTCGGGGGGGGGGGGGGGTGTTTAGGGGGGTCTATGCCAGACACAGTTAACTGAGAGAGCTTAAAACATTATTTTACAGTTCTCATTTCCTAACTATTTCTCTTTTAACAATGTCGCAGAGTTTCCATCACTCGGAAAGTGAGAAATATTTGGGGAAAGTGGGGGAAAAAAGGGGGGGGGGGAATTATGACAGACACTGTTAGCTCAGAGAGCTTCTAACTTTATTTTACAGTTCTCATTTCTTACATATTTATTTTTCAATACTGCTTTCTCGGCTATTTTGTTTTTGTTTTTTTGTGTGCCAGTTTGTTGGTCAGTTAGAGGTATAACAGTCAGCTTTTCTTTCACCTGTTTAAGCACAAAAGATGCTTTAGACTGCGATAAACATATTGTTTTTCTTTCTCTAACAGGGCACTTTTTCGAACACTAATATCGACATTAGCTGATATGTTGCGTGTTCTAGAGTCGGTATAACATACTATCTCTGTAGGTGTGCAATGACTGATATTAACCATATAAGACATGTGCGCTTTCGATTTTCTTTCTTTAATAGTTTACCATTCTGGGCCACAGCAACGCGTGGCCGGGTACAGCTATTGTCTAAAAGGTCTGGCACTGGTGCACAGTGTTGGTATGAATAAGCTGTTAAGAATCTTGGCGTCCATACGGAGAATTCCAGAGAAATTTGACTAAAAAGCTCAATAAAATGGGGAAGCAGAAACACGTGCACAAAACAACACAAATAACGTAACGTTTCGGCCGGCAGCCTCTATCAAACATGAAGTGAACTACACAAAAATAACAACGAGGAGAGGAGAGTATACAGATCTCTAAGGGGTGACTTGATCAACGTTTAAAAAAAAGTGATGTAGAATAAATGAAATAAAATAAAATAAACGATGGCTAAAAAAATATAGTCGCAAAAAATAAAAAGTAATATAAAAAAAAAAAATATAATAGTGTGAATAAAAGACGTACACATTTCTCTGGAATTCCTTGTATCAGCTTGACTGCAGTCACCCCCATTTTTTCGTACATACAGAGACAGACAGGTAGTAACCCATAAGTGCAAGTCTTTATAACGATATCAGTTGGTTTATAAGTGCATTGGTTCACTGGCAACTTTTGGACAGACAATATTACATTTTCTATTCCATTTACGCTGTTCGAAAGGAGGACTGTGTCATCTGCGTAGCGAAGTTCCGGAATAGGGTTGCCACAAATTTTGAGCGGATCATAACTGTCACAAGTCTGGTCATTTCTGACATTTCTCATTATATTTTCTGCGTATATATTGAATAGGTATTGTGAGAGAATGCACCCCTGCCTCACTCCCATTTGAACTTCGAATCTATCCTATGTTTCACCAGCTGCTCTGATGGTTGCTTGTTGTTCTTGATAAAGATTTTTAATTAAATGCACCAAAATGCACTGGAAACCCCATACTTCTCATAACAGTAAACAGTTTCTGATGTTGGACACAATCAAATGCCTTGCTATGATCAATGAAACAAGCATGAAGATCTACGTTGTATTCTCTACATTTTTCAACAATTATTCTCACATTGAAGAGTGATCCCTAGTTCCTTCACCCTGTCTGAAACCCGCTTGTTCTCCATGTAGCTCATATTGTAATTTCCTTTCAATCCTCTTTATAATAATTCGTAAGAGGATTTTGTTAGCCTGACTTATTAATGCGATGGTACAGTAGTTGCAGCATAGTTTCAGATTTCCTTTCTTTGGGACAGGGACATAGACTGTTGTTTTCCACGCTTTAGGCCAAATGCCACTGTTCCAGATCTTCGTGCTCAGTGCATAGTAGATTCGGACACTGGCCTCTCCCCCTGCTTAAATTAGTTCTGCTGGTATTTCGTCTGAGCCTGGTGACTTTTCTTTCTTTAGGTTGTATATTGATGATCGTACCTCATCCAGTAAAGGCTCTGGTTCTTTTTCATAACTTGTATAGGTTGTTTTTGAATTACTTGTCAGATGCTCATACATTTCTCTACAGTATGGCCATATTAAGAAAGCGAAATAAGTAACAAGACCAAAAAACATAATGAGGAGAAATAGAGACAAGTTTTAAAAGTGAATTAAAAAATAATTAATTAAAATCAAATATAGCCGTTGCTGAATATTGATCCCTGCCTGATTTTGCATCAGCACGTCATGCTCTGACTGCAACAACGGTATCGATGGCCGACAGCTGTAAACAGCGACAAACTACTGAATCACTGTAGAAATACTTGGAAAAACCCAGAAGAGAAAAGCTGGGGCCATTTTGGCAAGTTCTGTTTAGGAAACGCCGGTAACTAAGACTGTCAGTGGTTCCACTAGTGACTAAAGCGGAACAAGCTTGAATAAAGTC
The DNA here is from genome assembly GCA_905116865.2 of Candidula unifasciata. Classification (NCBI taxonomy): domain Eukaryota; kingdom Metazoa; phylum Mollusca; class Gastropoda; order Stylommatophora; family Geomitridae; genus Candidula; species Candidula unifasciata. The sequence goes on along the minus strand of CAJHNH020000076.1, from coordinate 69,529 downwards.
CCGGGATTCATTGCATTTTGACCTCCCGTCCCCAGGATTGCAGTCGGCAGGATTAACACCTCAAGGATGAGAATGCAACTTGTACATATCTCGGTCGAAACTATTCAACTGTAAGATTGTATTGGGGCTCCCTGAAGTGGGGAATATCAGGAAGTTGAAGCCTTAAAGAATCAGGGCACTAGAACAGAACGTAACTACATGTACAAGACGCTGTCTCCACAAGGTCACTAACAATACAAGAAGAGACAGGGTTACGATCACAAGCATACGAGAGAAAGTCGGAATAAGACCATATCTGGATTATACTGTCAGACAAAGAATGAAATGGTTCAGCCATCTAGTGAGAATAAAGTCAGACCAAACTGCATATGATACTTTTTTTAACAGTAGAACATTTGGGGGGAAGTCGAGAGGAAGATAAAAAAAGATATGGATAAATTGTGCAGCTGAAACCTGCAAAAAAGACAAACAAATCCATCACCCAAGCCACCCGAGAAGCGCAAGGCAAACACAGAAAACCACGTCACTGGGCTACAACCTGCTTATCAGTTAAACGACACACGAAAAAGACAAATCAATTTAATTTGTGTATGTCGGAGTGTGGGAGTATCAGGGCCAGATGTAGACCTAGTGAAGCCCTCAGATATAACAAAACCCTGAGATCCCTATCGTTTTGAATTACACCAGCGAATCTAAGACAATTTAGTATACAAATGCCTTTCAAGTATACGGAAGTTTGAAGTTCGAACAAAGGATCAACATCATGACACACTAGTTCATTCATTCAGTAGCATGTCCCTCGCGGAACCTCGCTGCCATAACAACCCTCCGGAAAACCTTCCTATCCTGAGCAAGATGTCCTGCGTCTGATACACCCATCGGAGATCATCTGCCACATCCTGCACCCATCTTCTCCTTGGCCTTCCTCTTCCTCTCTTCCCAGACATAAAACCCCTCCATTATTGTTCTCTCTAGACTTCCATGACGTTTCAAGTGACCAAAATATTTCAATTTTCTTTGTTTTATTGTCTTTACTAGCCAACCCTCTTCAATATTCAGCTCTTGAAGTATGGATGCATTTGTTCTTTTCTTTACCCAAGATATTCTTAGAACCTGTCTGTAACATTTATATTCTAATGCATTTATGCGCTGTTCCGCTTGTTTAGTAAGTGTCCAGGTCTCACAGGCGTATGTTGCAATAGGAAAGATGCATGCTCCTAAAAATCTGACCTTTGTAATTCTATCTGTACAATTCCATAATTTATTCAGTTGTTTTAGTCTTTGAAGAGCAATTGATAGTCGCCGTTTAATTTCTTTCATTGTGTCACCATTGTTGGTAACCAGTGACCCAAGATATTCGAAATTTTCCACCACTTCCAATCTTTCCTCATTAACATATATTTCCTTCTCCATGGCAGTTTTGTTTTTGACACACTAGTAGTAACCCATAAGTGCTTCCTTCTTTTTCTAACTGATGATATCTGATTATGTCGTGCCTTTCCTCTGACCAGCGAGTAGCGTCCAAATTCACTGGTCACTCCTTGCTGCATCACCCACACCAGACTGTGATGATATATTTGCTCCTCCGAATTGTACACGTGCTCCCGTAAGGCACTGACCACGCCTGCCTTATCATGCAACAGTATTCCACCAAGTTTTGCAGAGCCTGCCAGTCTATCACCTGTTCATTTCCTAACACACCGGCATCCCAGTTAAAAGATCAAGACAATGCTTCCATCAATGACTTTTGAAGCGAAGAATGCCACTCTACACAGAGCAAGCTTGTCTTCACCTTTCTCATCATGCGCTTTCTGAGACAGTTTCAATCATGATGTGTATTTGTGTGTATTTTGTTCTCTAGCCATCGGAAAGCTTCAGTGATCGCCTCAACCTCGATTCTTAAGCTTTATGATATTTTATTATATTAGACTTTCCTGCACCAATTGTCGGCTATTAGCTTCTGCTAAGATCCCTACGCATTTCTTTTGTTTTTACTGACTGATTAACTGACTAACAAATCAACTAAAAACTAACTAGAAAAAAAAAATACTAAAAAACAAAACAAAACACTAAATAACATGTATAAAAAAAACTGCAGCTTAAATCTAATTAATTAACATTTAACAAACATATAACAAACAAACCAAATATACTAGCTAATGAACTAAGCAACCAACGCAACGGCTTACTTACTAACTAACCTAATAATGAACCAACTAAACAGACTGAACTATTTGCACAACGAACTACAATGACAGAATTCGTGCATTAAGAACAATCTAAGTCGAAGTAGTAACAACAAAAGGAGTTACGACTGTAACAAGTAGCCTCAGGAAAATGCACATCCAGAATCAAAACATCCTTCCCTTGCCCCTTTTTCCCCGGGAGCGAATTGTTTTGGAAACCTCAATAGATTTGTTTCTTTTCATTGCGGTTTTGTATGTCGCTGTAAAGAACCTTGCCTTTGTATTACCGATGTTGTTTGTGTACTTTGATATTCTATAGTGTCTTAGATAAATGTTTCCCAATTGGTGGTCTGCCAACCCCAAAGGACTCATGGTAACATTTAGAAACATTCTTTTTCTTCTTCTTCTTCTTCTTCTTCTTCTTCTTCTTCTTTTTCTTCTTCTTCTTCTTCTTCTTCTTCTTCTTCTTCTTCTTCTTCTTCTTCTTCTTCTTCTTCTTCTTTTTCTTCTTCTTCTTCTTCTTCTTTTGCTTCAGCTTCTGCTTCTTTTTCTTCTTCTTCCTTTCTCTACTCGTGGAATGCCTCGCAGCCCAAGGGCTGAAAGAGATCTCTAGAAGGGCCCTTCTGTTCGTATAAAGTACTTTTCAGTCTCTGATATTTCGGAGTTCTAATTTCTGCGTAGTCGATCTCAGGCTTTGTTACCTTGGTATCTGTATAACATTGCTCTCTGTGACACCCTGCTTGGTGCCAATCTTGTAACGTGGCCAAACCATTTCATTTGTTGTCTACAAATAACGTTCAGTTGTGGTTCTGTACCGTCTCTCCTCCTGATATCACCTATCTTAATTCGATCTTTCATCGTGACACCTAGCGTAGTACGTAAACATTTCATTTATGCCGTGAATATTTTTCTTCTGTCTTTTAAAGACAGTGTCCATGTTTGACACTGAGACCAGAGCGTTGGTAAACATATATATTATAAATAAACAGTGCTCTTTCAGTTTTCACGTTCACACGCTTGCATTTTAAAACTGGTATTATTTGGCCTTAAACTTGGTTCGATTTCGTTACTACTTTTTCCGTCTTGCGAAATAATGCTCTCCAGTTATGAAACGCCTGCGTTAAATTGTGTTCATTAAATTTGATATTAGTGGCCTATCTTTTTGTGGAGAATATCATCATTTCTGTTTTGTCTACGTTGATCTTCATATCATAGTTGTCGCATTCTGAGTGGAGTCTATTCATATTTTCTTGTAGTTGTACTGCTGTTGATGCTATGATTGCCTGGTCATCGGCGAACAGCAATTCATTTAGTAATTCTATGATGTTATCCCCTACGCTGGTGTTACCTGATTTTCAAATTTGGTTGACTTAGCTACAGAGCATAAGTTCATTATATAAGTTGATGCGAACGCTTCCTAATGCCGAGGTGCCGGGTTCAATCCCATCTGCGGGCCATGCGCCTTGGGTTGGTTTCGACAGTGGTATCAAGGGGCCGACCGTCCATAAGCAATGGCAAACTACTGGACGTAAATTTGCTTAGAGAAACCACGCAACAGCCAGGAGCTGCTGGGGTTGGTTCTGCAACGTCCTTTAAAGGATACGCAACTAACCTTAACCTATATAATGAACAATAGTGGTGATAGAACGCAGCGCTGTCTCACTCCAGAACTAATTTAGAAACATTTTACATCAAAAAAAAAAAAAAAAAATTATTGATCTACACTCATAAATAGAAGAAGAAAGATAGAAGGTCACCTTGACAATATAACAGTTGACAGCTATAGCTGCCGTGCCGGAAATGGAACCCGTCACCTCCAAACGGCGTGAGCGCCTCGCTGTTGAAACAAATGTTTTAAGATAAATGACCAGCTAGGCACCACTAAAAAAAAAAAAAAAAAAAGGGCGCAAAGATAATTGACTAACTAATTTGAAAAGTAAGTTGAGTATCCTTTACAGAACGTTGAAGAACTATCTCCAACAGTTTTTGGCTGTTTTGCTTTTTTCCAAGCAAATTTTACTGTTAGTAGTTTGCCACTGCACCTGAAAGCTCAACTCTCAACCCCACTTTTGAAATCCAAGCAAAATATTCTGCTGCCAAATCGTCTGCAGTTGGAATCGAACCGGGCACCCCCGCATTACGAAGCGCTTTCGCAATGATCAACTAACTACCCACCCTGTAAAAAAGTAGGTGGTCTGGTGTGGAGTTCGTCTGTCTTATTTCTATGAGTCGGTGTCTTAGATATCAAAATCTCGATTTGGTGGCGGTTCTTGTAGAGTATCTAATTTCGTTTCTAATCAATGTGTTCCTTCTTTTTCGCGTTTACCAGCTGTAAACTCTGGCGGAAAATTCTGGTTGTTCATCCACTTCTAGACTGCAGCCCTGTTCCAGAACCTGAGTGTTGCGTGTGCATCTGTTCTACAGATCTGGCTCATTTGTATGCAGACTGCTGGTTTCTTGCCTCTCAGACAGATGCAATCCGACTTCAAAGAAAGCTCCTAATTAGTCGACTCTTACGACATGCTATTGGGTAGGTAGTGGGTCTTGTTTTCCCCACTTTGATGATATCATTATGATGATGATTATGATGATGATGATTATGATGATGATGATTATGATGATGATTATGATGATGATTATGATGATGATTATGATGATGTTTATGATGACGATGTTTATGATGATGTTTATGATGATGATTATGAGGATGATTATGATGATGATTATGATGATGTTTCTGATGATGTTTATGATGATGTGTATGATGATGTGTATGGTGATGTTTATTATGACGATTATGATGATGATAGTGGTTTTGGTCTACAATACAATACAGACCTGAGAGACAGCAGTATCAAGTCATGCCCAACAAATCAAACACGACATGAACAGTGACAAAATTCCCTTTGAAAACAATGTCAAAACAACAAAGAAAACAACAAAAACAGAAAGGGAGCTCTTTTTGTGGCTTCCGGGGCCCTATTGTGGGGAAAACAAGACCCACTACCTACCCAATAGCATGTGATAAAAGTCGACTAATTAGGAGCTTCATCATCATAATCACCATCATAATCACCATCATAATCATCATCAACATCATCACCATAAACATCATCATAATCATTATCATAATCAGCATCATAATCATTATCATCATTTTTTCTTGTTGAATGCTGAATCAGGAATCGACATTACAGCACTCGGAACATTTCCATAAGTGCTCAGTCCGCATTTTCAGCAGCAAGCGAAGAGTTCTAATTCCGATGGTACCAATAACCGTCTTACATTATTTGTCTGTCAGACAGTTTCAACCCCCGCGCATCTCTCCATCCGACTGTCTGTCAATTATCCGACTGTCTAACATCCGACTGTCTGTCTATCATCCGACTGTCTGTCTATCATCCGACTGTCTGTCTATCATCCGACTGTCTGTCTATCATCCGACTGTCTGTCTATCATCCGACTGTCTGTCTATCATCCGACTGTCTGTCAATCATCCGACTGTCTGTCAATCATCCGACTGTCTGTCAATCATCCGACTGTCTGTCAATCATCCGACTGTCTGTCAATCATCCGACTGTCTGTCAATCATCCGACTGTCTGTCAATCATCCGACTGTCTGTCTATCATCCGACTGTCTGTCTATCATCCGACTGACTGACTATCATTCCACTGTCTTTTTATGTGTTACTTTACATTTTAATGTTTCCAATTTGCCATGACCCGCTATTCAATTTACCCAAGGTTGGGACTCGAGTCGCGCGACTTTGACTCAAATGGAACTAAACCCGAGTAATTAACGACTTGTGATTCGACTTTGATGTTTGGGTGCTTTATTAATATCCTACCGCAGATGACGTGACAGGACAGATCAACATTTTAGAGGGTGGTAAGACGGGGTGTCCTGGCTATTTGATGCTTTTAAAACATATAGAAATGGTTCTAGCCCCAACCTACCTGCGTCCAACGAGAGAGTGCAGCCTAGGTACCACAACTGCATAAAGCCTAGGTCCCACGACTGCATGCAGCCTATCTACCACCCCCTGAAACATTTTACTGTCACGTGACCTGTGGATTTCCCCTGTTCGGGGTAGGATAATAATTAAGCACCATTGTTTGTCCAGGGAAATGCGACTCGACTTGGGACTCGTAGCTTCGAAAATTGTGCGACTCGATCTTTGCGAGAGGCCCGCTGTGAGGTTTGGTGATCGGTGTCACGTTTTAAAAACGTCTGCACATAAAATAGGACAAATTAATTATGTTCCCGTTTATTGAGCTTTGGCATTAGACATCTTGCACTTTTAAATATAGTTAGCCAGGAGTTACAAGGGGAACTGGCCGATGCTCACAATTCAGAGGAAGAATGAGACAGATATACAATCAGACGGTTACTTGTACCATCGGAACTGGAACTCTTTCCTCGCTGCTGAAGATAGGGACTGAGCACTTATGGAAGTGTTCCAAGTGCTGTGATGTAGATTCTTAATTCAACATCTAACATTCAAAATTCATTTATATATACACACACATATAATATATATATATATATATATATATATATATATATATATATATATATATATATATATATATATATACATATATACATATATACATATATACATATATATATATACATATATTTATATATACACATTATATATATATATATATATATATATATATATATATATATATATATATATATATATATATTATATATACACACATACACACACACACACACACACCACACACACACACACATATATATATATATATATATATATATATATATAGTTAGAGAGTTTTTCACACTGCCATTTCCGATTTTGTATTAAGGAACATTTTGATTTAATCCATGAGCATTGTTCATTGCACGACTGACTTGCTTATGATTTGACTCGAAACTTGACTGGGAAGCATTCTTGACGACTTGAGACTTGGGTCCTGGTGGCAATGACTTGGGACTTGATATCAGTGACTTGGGTCTTGATGGCAATGACATGGGACTTGGTGGCAATCAAATAAGACTTGGTGGCAATAACTTGGGACTTGGTGGCAATGACTTGGGACTTGGTGGCAATGACTTGGGACTTGGTGGCAATGACTTGGGACTTGGTGGCAATGACTTGGGACTTGATATCAGTGACTTGGGTCTTGATGGCAATGACATGGGACTTGGTGGCAATCAAATAAGACTTGGTGGCAATAACTTGGGACTTGGTGGCAATGACTTGGGACTTGGTGGCAATGACTTGGGACTTGGTGGCAATGACTTGGGACTTGGTGGCAGTAACTTGGGACTTGGTGGCAATGACTTGGGACTTGGTGGCAATAACTTGGGACTTGGTGGCAATGACTTGGGACTTGGTGGCAATGACTTGGGACTTGGTGGCAGTAACTTGGGACTTGGTGGCAATGACTTGGGACTTGGTGGCAATAACTTGGGACTTGGTGGCAGTAACTTGGGACTTGGTGGCAATGACTTGGGACTTGGTGGCAATGACTTGGGACTTGGTGGCAGTAACTTGGGTTTAAACTGGGACTTGCAGTGTGGCGACATAATCCAACATCTGCTAGTCACTAACGGAAACTACGATATCCATACTAGCTTCCTTGTTTCGTCTGTATGTCTGCCTTTCTGTCTGTCTGCCTGTCTGCCTTTCTACCTGTCTGTTGCCCCATAAGAACTGTCACCTGTAGGTTTTACTATCGTTGACCATCTGCTAGTTACTAATGAAAACCACGATCCCCCATACTAGGTTTCTTCTGTCTGTTGTATGTCTGCTCTTTTGCCTGTCTGTCAGTTGTATGTCTGCTCTTTTGCCTGTCTGTCTGTTCTATGTCTGCTCTTTTGCCTGTCTGTCTGTTGTTTATAAGAATTGCTACCTCTAGGTTTGACCATTGCTGACACAAGCTAGTTACTAATGAAAACCATGATCCCCCATAATAAGTTCCTTTTGTCAGTTGTATGCTCTTTTGCCTGTCTGTCTGTCCCATAAGCACTGCTACTTTTAATTTTGACCACCGTTGACCATTACTGGCTATCGTTTGACCAGTGGACCATCGTTTGACCATTGTGAAAAATCGTTTGACCATTGTTTGATCATTTTTCACCATCGTTCGACCATCGTTGGGCTTTCAAGAGTCTCACCGCGAAAAGACAATCCCAACTAACCATTTCAAGCTCCTGGGAACCTATAATTAGGGCAGCTGTGACGGTCATACTAAGCAGTGGGGTACCTTGCAGTGATGTGTGCTAAAGGGTGCGGTTTGCGCCTCTCCTGAATCTGAATTTTCACAGGTTTAAAAACCATAATCTAGATTCAACACCAGCAGTTCCAAGCTCAGAGACCTCGTTCAACTTCCCAAATCTGTGTGTCAGTTCCAGAGCCCCATTCTGTGATATGGGAGGGGGAGGGGGGGGGGGATTGACCTACAGACAAGTATGTCAGGAAAAGGGACTCATTATGGGTGTTTCCTTAGAGGTCAGAGTGTGCCTAAAAGGAGTGGAATTAGTATAAGCGAGATCTGTAAAACAAATGTGCACACGAAACTCACGTTCTGAAGCCGGTTTATGTTTTTTTTAAAAAAAAGGAAGGACCTCTTTAACAAATTATAATTAGGGAAATTAACGTTTTCACCAGTATGGTAATTTCACTACACTCAGAGGAGAGGTAAGACGGACATGTAACTAGATTGTAACAGGTACCATCAATGTTGAAACCCTGCGCTAGCTGCTGAAGATGAGGACAGAGCACGCATAGAAATACCCTGAGTGCTGTGATATCAATTTTTGACTCAACTCAAACCCCCAGCAGCCCTATCAAATGGCGATATCATATTTTGCAACTGTATTTAAAAAAAACAGGTACCATTTCATATTTGCGTTTCTGCTTCTACCGTTATCAACAACCTAATTTCAGTTCCCGGTCGCTGATAAACAGTCCAACATGAACGATGACTGTGGCGCTTTGAAACGACAGACGAAATCCATTAGGTTCACAAGCAGACAAAAGAATGCACGAAAAGCAATGTCGAATGCATGCATTCGCGCTCAGAAATTCAGTTTTTGTCTGTTGCGGCCGTATTTATTCGGCGATGTCGATGGTGCTCCTGCAAGGGATATAACTAGGATTTAAAAATAAAATTAAAGAAAAACAGGGGAAGTAAAAACTCTTAGTATTCGATTTGGAAATAGACATATTTTGAAATTTATTTAGGCTTATAAAACTTGGCATTGAAATCCTCTGAATGACCTACTATGAACATATTAGTTGTCGCCTTGTTTCTGTTTTTTCATCTCAAACTTCTTCTCAGTCGTCTCTTTTGTCTTTTCTACTGCGTCTTTTTCATCTTCTTTCTCATCTTCTTCTGCGTCTTTTCAACCTGCTTCGTTTTGATCATTATCATCATCATCATTGTCTTCATTATTTTCATCATCATCATTTACACTTTTTATTTTGCCATCTCTTTAACCAAGACCTCCTTTATCAGGAGTCACATATATTTTTCTTTCTCTTTCCTCTTCTTCTTCTATCTCTTCCATTTTTCTTCGTTCCTCTCTTCTCATATCTCTTTCCTTCTCATTCTCTTACTTCTTCAGCTCATTTTTTTTCTTTTCTCATATCTAATTTTGTGTTTTCTTTCTTCTTCTTCAACTCGTTTTTCAATTTCTTCGCCTTTGAGATTCAGTCTGTAAACCTTCCACCATGCCTTCTTCAGATATCTCCTTCGCTCTTTTTCCTTTTGCCCTCTATCCCTCCTAACCCTTATACCTTATGTCCTCCTTTTCTCTTATTTTGCCTTCTCTATTTTAACATCTTCTTCTTTCTCTTTCCGTTTTCTCCTTCGGTTACTTTGTCGCCACATTTGCAGTCCGTCCTATATTTCGTTATATAGTTGTAGTTCAATCAGGATTCTGTGGGCCTAGCATCCCATTGGCCACCTTTGCACTCACGTTATTTCCTAATTCATATTCTTTAACCCAGGAGCCTAGGTCAGTTATCATAATTTTGTCTCGAACTCAAGACCTTTGATGTGACACCTCAATGTCTACCCATTGGGCTGTTATAGGCCCGTTGCATATTCTGCCGGCAGAACAGTCTAGCCGTATATTCCCTATGACTAGCAAGTCCAGATCTAAGTTCATATGCAAAAAATTAAAAAAAAATCTCAACCACGTACAATATGCTGCTGGCCAGCCGAAGTCGTTAACAGTCTCAAGTTATATTTGTGATCTGGATTAGCTGCGCCACTTTCATGACTAATATTCTGAAATGTGGGCCAGCTCTCTGGCTAAGTCCTCTATTCTCTAGGTCAGACTGCTCGATCCTTTCCGATGTTCAATTGTGTTTCTCCTTTCCCTTTTTTTCTGCCCCCCCCCCCTCTCTCTTGGTTGACTACTAGCAGCATGGCAATGAAGGTGATGAGGGTGACACAAGCTTTAATGTTTTCATGGAATCACATGACTATTCCAACATGTGTGTCGGCTAAAGTGATTCTATGAGCATGATCCAGCGGGTCGAGGCGGGATACGTAAGCAAACAGGGGGTTGAGTCATTGCTAAACTCTTGTGTGCAAGCAGTTAGCTTCATCGTTGTCCCAGTAAATGCAAGTGTTGTTGACAATGAAAGAGCTGATAGACTGGCCGGTTCTGTCTTAGTTGCTGACGGCCAGCTTATGGATCATGCTGATATTATTGATGTTCTTAGAGAGGTAGGAAGTTCCGAGGATTCTGGGAGCAGCGTGCCCACATCAATGCTAAGAATGCGAGAACTGCAAGTAAAGACCAGCTCATCCATGTGTGAGGGGAACACCGGATTACACAATGTGCATAGGACTGGCAATACAGGGTATTAACCGCGGGACGCTCATGTACATGCTGAGGGGGAATTTGTGTTAAAGGGGGAATCTGTGTTAAAGGGGAAATCTGTGTTTAAGGGGAAATCTGTGTTGACGGAAGAATCTGTATTAAACGGAGAATCTGTGTTGAAGAGGGAATCTCTTTTGAAGGGGGAATCTATTTTGAAGGGGAAAACTGAGTTTAAGGAGGAATCTGTGTTAAAGGAGGAATGTGTTTAAGGGGGAAGGTGTTGAAATAGGAATTTGTGTTGAAAGGGGAATCTGTATTGAGTGGGGAATATGTGTTAAAGGGGGGATCTGTGTTGAAGGGGGAATCAGTGTTAAAGTGGGAATGTGAGCAGTGAAGATAACATTACTATTAGAATTACTTTTCATTTAGGTCAAGCAATTCAGGATGGTCGCTGGTTACAGAGTACAATTAAAAAGGGAACTGAAAAACAAAGAAGGGCCAAAGAATGAAAAAAGAAAGAAAAAAGTGAAGTAACAGAGAACAAAATAGAAGACGAAGACGACGACAACGATGGAGAAGGAGAAGGAGGAGGAGAATAAGGAGAAGGAGGGGAAGAAGGAGAAGGAGGCGAAGAAGAGGAAGGAGGAAAATTAGATGAGGAAGAAGAAGAAAAAGAAGAAGAAGAAGAAAAAAGAAGAAGAAGAAGAAGAAGAAGAAGAAGAAGAAGAAGAAGAAGAAGAAGAAGAAGAAGAAGAAGAAGAAGAAGAAGAAGAAGAAGAAGAAGAAGAAGAAGAAGAAGAAGAAGATGAAGAAGAAGAAGACTAGGCAGCAAGAAATGGAGTTGTAAATTATAAGGAAAAGGAGAAAATAGTTGCAGGGAAACTCAAAAACGATTGAACATCACACAGGGCAGATTACAAAACATTCTCACATTCTCAAAACATGGACCCAATTCAGAAACAAAACAAGCTAAAAACAGCAAATAAACACATCTCTGGAATAACAATTAACAGCCTCGCCATAATGAAAAGGAAATCCCATCTGCAACGATCATCAGATGTCTTCACGTGCAGTGTTCTTCAACCGCTGGTGCAAGGAGGGTGTACGGATAGTCTGCACAAAATATCTGCCTAATTGGAGGTGATTTCTCCCTTCTCAACTTTCTATCTGTGTGTGTGTATGTGTGTGTGCGTGTGTGTGTGTGTGTGTATCTGTGTGCGCGTGTGTGTGAGAGAGAGAGAGATTTATCGTCGTGCTATGAGTTTAAGAAGAAGGAAAATGGATTAGGTTGCGTAAACTGTAAACATTTGCGGGGGAAAAGGGGGGGGGGGGGTGGTTGAGACAAGTGAGACGAATCGTGACCTGATTTTTTCATTGTATGAATATGATGTTGAAGACTGCACATTATGGAGAGGCATGATCGCCCGAGTCAGTCGGTAAGAAGCTTGATGTGGTTGATGATTATGATGTATAAAAAGAAGACCTTAACAGTGTAAGTAATAAAAACCACATAGTGAAATCGAATTTATGGTAAATGCAACGATTTGTCAATCAGCTTACCGCCTGTATTAAATGCTACCAGGTTATTGTCTTGAGATTCAATCCAGCCACTCCAACGACAGAGTCCGCAAGTCTAAGAATCTCTTTATTTATATACTTGGTACTTTAACACCCTCCAGACTGAATTGCCAACACAGTTTCATTTAAACTGCCAGGGGATTGAACTGCGCTCACAGTTTTATCTCACGTGTAGGCATTCTGCTGCGAAACCACCGACCCAGCCGCTTCAAGATGCCATATAAGTGATTATGTGTTTCTGTGTAGTATTGTTTGATTTGTATGTGCTGATGAAGGCTCCATAGCCGCAACATTCACATTTTGTTTGTACTTGTTATATTGTGTAGCTAACTAATATACTTTTCGTTCGATGTTATATCAAATCTTAAGAAAAAAAAAGGCGGCAGACATCGCCCATTAAGTGCCAGTTGCTCTATAAAATATGTGTCTAACTCTTCATGCCCAGTCAGCCTAAGTAGTGTTAACCTCATCAACCAACAAAGTCTAACATGTGTCCGATAAACCAACCGTACGCTTTCCACTTGGTCGTCCAGGTAAGCTGACTGCTCTCAATATGCTACCGCAGCGACTATGTAAATACAGTATCTCACAGTACCGTTTGCAAAGTCACCAATTTCGTCTTGCCCCTGTCCGAGAACATCCGGTAATACGTGCAGGAGGAGAAAACCAACCCTGAGATTCATGCAACTCAGGTGGGCCCACTGTCTAAAAAAGTTCTCGGAGCTCGTGGGCCGAAACATTTGTCGACGAGAGATTACTTCTACTGACGATTGATAGACTCCTGCTGTACATGCTCCCCTGTGGAGTTTCTTCTTATTCTTACTTAGGAAACTACACTGTTGGTTATGTAATGATGTGTGGTTTTATAATGATGTATGGTTTTGTAATGATGTGTGGATTTATAATGATGTATGGTTTTGTAATGATGTGTGGTTTTATAATGATGTATGGTTTTGTAATGATGTGTGGTTTTATAATGATGTATGGTTTTGTAATGATGTGTGGATTTATAATGATGTATGGTTTTGTAATGATGTGTGGATTTATAATGATGTATGGTTTTGTAATGATGTGTGGTTTTGTAATGATGTATGGTTTTGTAATGATGTGTGGTTTTGTAATGATGTGTGGTTTTATAATGATGTGTGGTTTTGTGTCTTAGCAGTAAAAGTAAAAGACCCTTTTCTACACCGTTCAGATGTACTGGGTATATAGGGCTAGACCTATATTTTCTAGACCACGGCATACGGTGGGTGATGTGGTTAGCATAATGCCGGCCGGCTCTACTTCCCAGGACTGCACCTGGTACACATTCACGACTGAATCTACATGAGAGCCAAGGTCATTTTTGAAAATCCCCGTGTGGGTTCTAGGGCCCTGTTATAGGGAAAACAAGAACAGGCCCACTGTCTACCCAAAAGCATGTCGTAAGAGTCGACTTACTGTGAGGTTCCTTCGAAGTCGGAGTGGATCTGCATGAGAGGCAAGGGACCAACGGTCTACATACAAATGAGTTAGATCTGTCAAACAGATACACACGCAACACCCAGGTTCTGTAACATGGCTGCAGTCTAGAAGTGGACGAACAACCAAAACCTTCCGCCGGAGTTTGCAGCCGGTGAACGCAAAGAAGAAGAACAAAAAGAAGATTTTTGAAAAAAGTCAGGCTCCGCCAGGGAGTGAACGCACGTCCTTCCGATCCGCAGGCGAGCGTCTGGCCGCTAAGTCACTGCGACTCCCAGGAGTTATAGAGTGTGGTTAACAATTTCAAAAACCAGTGCAATAAAGGTAATTCTCTCAACAATAAAGTTTACAACTCTCTTCTACTTCTTTAGCAAGTAACAGATTTTTTTTAAGTATCCAGAAGCCATTAGTTGTTAATCTTTAGGCTCGGTATTATGGACATCGCAACCCTTCGGCCTTGATTCCATGATAAATACCTTAAATCTGGGAGAAATGTGGCTTTTTTGCCTACCTCCGGGAGTGAACCCGGACCACAACGAGTTCGTCACCCGGTCACCGCGCAATCCGGTTTAGACAACTACGCTAGCGAGCCGGGCGGAGAAACAGATGATTTAGGAGCTTGTCCTGAAAGCGGTAGCCCTTATTCTTCACAACAAATCCCCCAACACTCCCTGAAACAAAAACCCGTGATATGATGATAACAACCCTGATGTAAAATCCCCGACATATTTGAGCAAACACCAGGAGGTGTACCATTGTCCTGCGAAAAGGGAAAGGATGTTAACATCCACCCGGACAAAAGCCAGAGTAAGTACACGGACAATGCCTATAATTTACTCACGAGGCGGCCGACATTTCCAGCATGTTCGTGGCCGGGCCGATCAATAGACACAATTCTATAAACTGCCCAGATATACACTATTCTCTCTAGCATTGCCAGGCCTACTTCTCGTTTGGCAGCCATGGTAACCGATGCAATTGTTTACTGCTGTGTGACATTTGTCACTTTTGAGTTTCCGGTGCATTGATACAGTCGGTCAAACAGGGCGTTCTTCCTTTTGTTTTTGTGTCCATTGTGCACTCTTTTATGAATGGAGTAGCTCAGTTTAGAGAGGTTTTTTCCTACTCCACCATCATCGTCTCCTTCATCAAATCATCATCATATCCATCTTCATGCTTTTCTGATTTTACTCTATTAATGGATGATGCAGGTTTGTTTTTTAATGTTTTTTTTTTTAATTATTCATATAGAGTTGGTGTTGGTTTAGTTGAGAAAGTGTATATTGCGAAATTACTGGGGTGGGAAGAGGAGTGGGGAAATCAGATGAGTGCAGTGGGATTTAATGTGCGAAGATTGTGGTTTGGCTGAGAATGTGATATGGGGAGTCTGTGTTTTATACAGCTCTAACCAAATCACAGTAACTTTTAAAAATACCAAAAACAACTCTAAAAATAGTAAACAGTTAGCTGCGTATCCTTTACAGGACGTTGCAGAACCAACGACAAGATTTTTTTTTTACTGTTGTAATTTTTCTAGGCACATTTTACATTTAAAAGTTTGTCATTGCTAACTAAACGGTCAGCTCTCTGTTTCACGGTCGAAACCAACGCAAGACAAACCATCCTCAGATGGGATCCAACCCGGCACCCCCGGCATTAGGAAGCGCGTATGCAACGCCTAAGTTACAGATGCCGACCTAACAATAGTAGGAATGCTATAACGATAGTAAGAATGCTTTAACAATAGTAAAGACTGCTCTAGCAATAGTGAGACAGCTATAACGATAGCCAGCCAATTCTAACCATAGTGAGAGAGATCTAACCATCTTTAAGACAACCCTAACAATAGTGAGAGAGCACTAACCATCTCTAAGACAACTCTAACAATAGTGAGAGATCTCTAACCATCTCTAAGACAACTCTAACAATAGTGAGAGAGCACTAACCATCTCTAAGACAACTCTAACAATAGTGAGAGAGCACTAACCATCTCTAAGACAACTCTAACAATATTGAGAGAGCTCTAACCAAGTCTAAGACAACTCTAACAATAGTGAGAGAGCTCTAGCCATCTTTAAGACAGACCCAGCAATCGTAAGAGAGCTATAACCACGTATAACACAGTTATACTAAAAGGAAGACATCTCTAACAATATCTAAGAAGGCTCTAACATTAGTGAGACAGCTCTAGCCATGTATAAGACATCTCTAACAATAGTGAGACAGTTCTAGCCATGTATAAGACATCTCTAACACTAGTAAGACATCTCTAGCAATGTATAAGACAGCTCAGACAAAAGAGAGCTTCAGCCATGTATAAGACAGCTCTAACAATAGAGACACAGCTTTGACCATGTATAAGACAGCTCTAACAATAGGGAGACAGTTCTGAACACGTATAAAACATCTCCAACAATAGTGAGACAGTTCTGACCATATATAAAACATCTCGAACCATAGTGAAACAGTTTTGACTATGTATAGAATATCTCCAACAATAGTGAGACAGTTCTGACCATGTATAAGACAGCTCTAACAATAGGGAGACAGTTCTGAACACGTATAAAACATCTCCAACAATAGTGAGACAGTTCTGACCATATATAAAACATCTCGAACCATAGTGAAACAGTTTTGACCATGTATAAAATATCTCCAACAATAGTGACACAGTTCTGACCATGTATAAAACATCTTCAGCAATAGTGAGACAGGTCTGACCATGTATAAAACATCAACAATAGTGAGACAGTTCTGACCATGTATAAGACAGCTCTAATATTAGTGAGACAGATCTGACCAAATATAATACAGCTCTAGCAATATTAAAATATTTATTACAAAAGTGAGACTGCTCTGACCATGTGTAAGACATCTCTAGCAATAACAAGACAGCTCTAGCCATGTAAAAGACAGCTCTAACAATAGAGAGACAGCTCCAGCAATGTATAAAACAGTTCTAACAATAGTGAAACAGCTCCAGTCATGTATAAGTCAGCTCTAACAATAGAGTCAGCTCTGACCACATGTAAGACATCTCTAACAATAGTGAGACAGCTCTGACCGTGTATAAGACAGCTCTAACAATAGTAAGACAGCTCCAGCCATGTATAAGACGGCTCTAACAATAGTAAGACAGCTCCAGCCATATATAAGGCAGCTCTAAAAATATAGAGACAGCTCCAGCCATGTATAAGACAGCTCTAACAATAGTGAGACAGCTCCAGCCATGTGTAAGACGGCTCTAACAATAGTAAGACAGCTTCAGCCACGTATAAGACAGCTCTAACAACAGTGAGACAGCTCCAGCCATGTGTAAGACATCTCTAGCAATAAGAAGACAGCTCCAGCCATGTATAAGTCAGCTCTAACAATAGAGAGACAGCTCCAGCCATGTATAAGACAGCTGTAACAATAGTAAGACAGCTTCAGCCACGTATAAGACAGCTCTAACAATAGTGAGACAGTTCCAGCCATGTATAGGACAGCTCTAACAATAGAGAGACAGCTGCAGCCATGTATAAGACAGCTGTAACAATAGAGAAACAGCTGCAGCTATGTATAAGACAACCCTAACAATAGTGAGACAGCTCCAGCAATGTATAAGACAGCTCTTACAATTGTGAAACAGCTCCAGCCATGTATAAGACAGCTGTAACAATAGCGAGACAGCTCCAGCCATGCATAAGAAAGCTCTAACAGTAGTAAGACACCTCGTACCATTATAGTGAAGCTGTTTTAACGACAGTATGACAGTTCGAACCTTTTGAAACATCTCTAAATACGAGCAATTACTTTTAAGTATAAGACAGTGGTTCTCAAGCTGTCTAATGCTACGACCCTTTAATACAGTTCTTCATGTCGTGGTCACCCCCAACCATAAAATTATTTTCGTTTCCGATGGTCTTATTCGACCCCGTGAAATGGTCGTTTAACCCCCGACGGGTTTCGGCTGTCATGGTGAGAACCGCTGATATAAAAATTTTTAACTAACTTTGTAACTAACACAGTCACGTTGAACATAAAGTACACACGAGAACACAGTGTACTTTATCAACAAATAAAACCATACGTAAACAAGATAGAAATTCAACGACAGTCGTTATTTATTCATTACATTTTCATTTATTATTCATATGCAAAGATGTATTTTTTAGGATATAGTATGTCTTTTTCGATTATTTGAAACGAGTTGTTGACTGAATGTGGGCTAAAGTGGACTGGGAGTGGAGTGAAGGGAGTGGAGCGAGGGGAGTGGGGTGAAGGGAGTGGGGTGAAGGGAGTGGAGTGAAGGGAGTGGAGTGAAGGGAGGGGAGTGAAGGGAGGGGAGTGAAGGGAGTGGAATGGAGTGAAGGGAGGGGAGTGAAGGGAGTGTGGTGAAGTGAGTGGAGTAAAGGGGTTGGAGTAAAGGGAGTGGAGTGAAGGGAGTGGAGTGAAGGGAGTGAAGGAAGTGGAGTGAAGGGAGCAGAGTGAAGGGAGTGGAGTGAAGGGAGTGGCGTCAAGGGAGTGAAGGGAGTGGAGTGAAGGGAGTGGAGTGAAGGGAGTGGAGTAAAGGGACTGGGGTGGAATGGAGTGAAGGGAGGGGAGTGAAGGGAGTGTGGTGAAGTGAGTGGAGTAAAGGGGTTGGAGTAAAGGGAGTGGAGTGAAGGGAGTGGAGTGAAGGGAGTGAAGTAAGTGGAGTGAAGGGAGCAGAGTGAAGGGAGTGGAGTGAAGGGAGTGGCGTCAAGGGAGTGAAGGGAGTGGAGTGAAGGGAGTGGAGTGAAGGGAGTGGAGTAAAGGGAGTGGAGTAAAGGGACTGGGGTGAAGGGACTGGAGTGAAGGTAGTGGATGTTCACGGGGGAAACATTATCGTTATGTGATCTATAGGACATTTTCTGGACATGTTCTGAGAATTAAACAATTGGAGTGAAATAAAGGTCCCTTTTCTACGCCTTCACGCGAAGTGGGCATATAGGGCAGACCTGTATTTTATAGACCAAATGGCACCTGGTGAGTGATATCGTAAGCATCAAGTTGGCCGCATTTACTTTTCTGGACTTTATCTGATAACCTACTCAAGGCTGGTGTGACGACACGCTGGGTGACTTCAGAATGTCTTTCCTCAACCTACATTGTTCCTATGTATTTTAAAGAATACCGAAAAATGTTGTTTTCAATATATCCTAAATCCAAGTAAGGCGACCAGAACAAACATATTTTATTCTCCTGGACTGCAGGTTATATCAAAAACTGAGACTTTTCCCCAGATGTAAAGTGTTAAGGTACAGAGACAACACGACTTAGCAGGTAGTCTTTGTGACGCCAGTGAGACTGACTAGCTCAGACTTAGTGGATAGAGATTTAGCTGGTGTCAGATAATTATCTCCTAGCCACACATTTAGGAGCAGATAACTCAGGCTAATTGTAACTATCTCCCCCTGAGGTTACCTAACTTAAGTGCAGGTCAGATGGCCAGTATTGACATAATCAGCCGAAAGTGTTAGCAGAAGAATTGACATGGTCTGATAAAGGTGACGGCAGGTTGAAGAAGGGATGGGAGGTGTGACTTGGCCTATTAGCTCTGGTCAGCTTGAAGGACCAGGAGAATGTAGCCTTGTGAACAAAAACAAGTGTTGTACAGTCACTGACTAACAGTTAATAGACTTACCCAC
Organism: Candidula unifasciata; assembly: GCA_905116865.2. Taxonomy (NCBI): domain Eukaryota; kingdom Metazoa; phylum Mollusca; class Gastropoda; order Stylommatophora; family Geomitridae; genus Candidula; species Candidula unifasciata. The sequence goes on along the minus strand of CAJHNH020000076.1, from coordinate 49,832 downwards.
TGGGTGGGGCTGTGACATCCTTGAATGAGAGTGGTTTTAAGGGTAATGTGGGAGGAGCTTAGAAGAAGTTATAAAAAGGTGGATTCTAGAACTGGTAAAATGAGACTCTGCCAAGAGCACACCATCTGTTGGGCTTAAACCCTAAGTTTGAGACAAAGCTTTTGGCATTGTGTTTTCATTTTCCAGGTAAGCGAAATTAGTTTCAAAACCTATATTTCGTAATAGAAATCTAACTGTCCTTTTGCTCAAGTGTGTGTCTTCATCATTTTGTAGTACTCCTTAGCGGACATTTCTCCATTCTCGTAGGACACTGTCAAATTGCTTTATATCGTAATTGATATTGTCATGAATGTTTTTTCGTGCACATGTGTTTCAATGTTGTATAACTTACATGTTGATGTTAACATTGAAATTTAATGAACTATCATTTGTCTGAAATCACAAGCGTGAAGATAACTTTGGCAGTCTTTTCACGTATATTTAATTTGAATCTGTATTACATATAGCTAACACACTGAAATGTGTTTTACTCGCGGGAGGCTAATGCGGAGATTGACCCCGGAGAGTAAATCCCTGCGATTTGTTATTTGATTCGCCCCAGAAATATTGTTAACAACCTGGGTGCGTCCATTGTTCCAAGCATTGATTCCAGAACTTGTTCTGTCTAACTGATTGTCATTTTGAGTCTGTACGAGAGATGACATCAGACATAGAAGAATTGAATATTATTACAGGGCGTGAGCAGAGGAAGGCAGGAAATGTAACGGCTCCAATGTGAGACATAAGCCCTTCCAGACTGGACAGGAGTGAATGTGAAAATGAGGGAGAGATGAAATGTTTTATTAGAATAGACATGTTTGGTGTTACTATAACATACATGCTTAGTGTACATCTAGATTGGATACTACACACATGCGCTTGTTTCTTTACTACAGTTCCCACATTCGGAAGGGACTAGTAGGCATCCATTCTTTGCCGACCGTCTGAGTGTAACGACCTGCTTGAAAGCAGTGAGGACGACAAACTGGAAAAGAATAGGCAGGGTCTCAAACCGAGAACTGTCCAAAAGTTGATTTTCTCTAATTACATGTATAATTTCATCAATAACACCATCTCAACTCTACTAGCCTAAACAATTTAATTTTAATTTTGGTTAGATTTATTCAATAAATCTTGTTCATGTTGTTATAAAACAGTTGAGTAAATTGTGTATTTAGGTTGAAGTGTCTTTGTGCACACTAGTTTTCTTCAGCTTACAAATATTTAAATCACTTGATGGGGGCTTTTAAGTAATGCCAGGAGAGGAGACAAAAGTCGGAGGAGCTTACTAAGTATCTTGATATTATCTTAGTGGGTTCATCTTGATCTCTATCTATCCCTTCTCCTAATCCTGTGGATACAAGTACAGCAACTTTCATTTAATGGAACGAGCCACTCGCTGTTTCCTTGGCTATCCAGGACTGTCTAGGATCAACATAGCTTGCATATTAGTCCAGTTTCTCACGTGGGTGGGCACTGGTAGGGTTCAAACCCACATACCCACAATATAAGTGTATTTACACACGTGGGCTCGCGAGAGCTGGGACGACCTGGGAGCCAAGGTCCTTTTCAAAAACGTTCGGCCGCTGGAGAGCTGGAGCTCGCTAATATAGTTTCATGAGGAAAAACTAAGGGGAAAAAAAAGAATCAGAGAAAGCGAGACAACGAGAGAGGAAGAGAGAGGGGAGAGAGGGGAGAGAGAAGGGGGATGGGGTTAAGTAGTTTAGCACCATGGCATGACAGGACGTAGGTAAGTGAGAGACAAGATTCGTAGTGATAGAAAGGCGGATAAGCAGAAAGGCATGGAGGCAGGCAGAAAAGCATGGAGGCAGACAGACAGACAGACAGACAGACAGACAGACAGACAGACAGACAGACAGACAGACAGACAGACAGACAGACAGACAGACAGACAGACAGACAGACAGACAGACAGACAGACAGACAGACAGACAGACAGACAGACAGACAGACAGACAGACAGACAGACAGACAGACAGACAGACACAGACAGTCACAGACAGACAGACAGAGACAGACAGAGAGCCAGACACACAGACAGTCACACAGACACACAGACAGTCACACAAACACACAGACAGTCACCCAGACAGACAGACAGATCTCACAAAGGAATTAATCAAGGGGTTTAGTTTTGGTAACACAGGACTGTTCATAGTTGTAAAGATAGGATTGTGAAGTTGTATTCAATTTATCATTGCGTGCCATCACCATCTGCATGAGGCAACATCGTTATCTACAGAGTAAACTTTAGAATACACCAGAGGGGGCAAGATCGCAATCATTATTGCGTCTGCTTCTACCAGTTTTAAAAGATGCCTTTTCAGTGAGGGATATAAAAGACTACCGAATAACAATACTTGGCTATCCTTTGAATAACTGGCATATATAATGGCGGCCAAAAACACACCCTAAATAGGCCTTGGTCACATGTAAAAGGCTAAAGAATATGTTGTGCTTAAACAGGTAAAAGTAAAGCTGACTGCTATACCTTTAAATGAAAATGAAAATAGCTGACGAAGAGGTTTTAAAATGTAAATAAGTAAGAAATGAGAACTGTAAAATACAGTTATAAGCTTTCTGAGCTAACTGTCTGTCATAACTAACCCACCCCCCCCCCACCCTCCCCGCTCCTTCCGCAATCATATCTCCCTCTCAGAATGATTTAACAACTATCACGTGGCGACATAGTTAAAAAAAAATACTTAAGAAATGAGAACGTTATAATAACATTTTAAGCTCTCTCAGTTAACAGTGTCTGGCATCAACCCCACCCCCCTTCCCAGTGACAATCATATCATCCTCTACGAAGTATGGGAATGTCAGTGCCTGACAAAATACTGTTGTTAAATTAAGGTTGGAATCCGTGTCCACCCAGACAAAAATGGGTAGCATTAATCTGTACTGACAGTACGTGGCCAGTGTAACAGCTACCACATCACACATCGAGTACCAGTACTACTGCTACCACTACCACCACCACCGTCACAACAACAACAACACAAAACGGTCTCTACTGTCTGTACAAGTGGTTGTAGCCAGAGGAGTTGGCGCTGCATGCTGTCGCCACGGACTGTTTAGTTTAAGTGTGTCCCCGATCCCCGACATAAAATTACGTCACATAACCAGTGGCGGAACCCACAGTATTATTCAGTTATAAAAAAAAAAAAAAAGTACACTATACTCTCAAAAATGCAGAAATAAAAACCCGAATTCGTCATATCTCCCTCTCCGAATGGACGATGTTTAACTAACCTTGGCATCCGTGTAGACCCGAACCAAACTGGACCGTAAGCCTTCTTAGTTAACAGTTTCTGTCATCAACGAATAGTTTTCGATCGAGTGAAGCGTCAGGGGAAGGCTAATTGGGACTGTACTGAAATCGGATGTCTTTGGGCGTAAGGCGCAAGTGTTGCAACTTAGCTGTAAACCACAATACAACGTGCCAATCACCCCTAAGGGAAAAAAAAATTAGCACCCAGCAGGGAATTGAACACCGGTCATTCTCGTGAAGGGCGTAATACTTACAACTCTACTACCGAAGACTCAAGACTTTAGGTCAGATATCGCAGCCCAGCTGTAAACCACAACACAACGTGCCAACCGACACATTCATAGGTGGCCAATCGATTAAAAAGAAATCGGGGCAGGCAACGACACAAAAAATGATTTGACCGTTGCTGGAGCTACGTCGTTCGTGGTTTGTGAAATTTTATGACTAAAAATTACGCTTTGAGTCAGAGGCAACGTTGTGTGAAAATTTAAAAGCAATCGGTTCAGTAGTTTCCGAGACATTAACAAACTCGGAAAATTGACATTTTTATTAATATAGATTGACTGAAAACGATTGGTTGAGGAGGGGGAGAAGACCTACTGTACAATAAAGGAAGGCAGCTAAACACGATTTTTCTCTGGAAGTTGCAGTGCACCTACCTGACAGTCAAAGAACCAACAGTCTGCATACAAAAAAGCAAAATCTGTCAAACGGATATTTATGCACAACAAGTTTTACAACAGGGCAAAAGTCCACAAGTAGAACATTCTGCCGGAATTTGCAGTTGGTGAAGGCTAAGAAGAAAAAGAAGAAGAAAGAAGAAAAAAATAAGAAAAAAGAAAGAAAGAAGAAGAAGAAGAAGAAGAAGAGGAAGAGGAAGAAGAAGAAGAAGAAGAAGAAGAAGAAGAAGAAGAAGAAGAAGAAGAAGAAGAAGAAGAAGAAGAAGAAGAAGAAGAAGAAGAAGAAGAAGAAGAAGAAGACGAAGAAGCGGAAGAAGATACAATATAACACACACACGCATTCAAACAACACACACACAACACTTGGGAAAGAAATACTGAAAAGTGTGTTGATAAAAATGTAAATTTTGAAAGAAACTGCATACTTACCGTTAAAATGTAATCTTACGACATGGAAGTCCACATGTTGTCTTTTATCCATCGATCTAGTATTACGTATGCTGTACAAGATAATTGGTCGAAACACTTGTGGCCAAAATAGTGCGTTTCACAGCGCACGTTGTTTAAGCACACTTCTTTTAAAGATTACATCAAAGGAAAATTAAGACCTAATCTCATGGTGCATCTCTTGTACCAGGGACGGGAAGTATGAACAAAGACATAGTTCCTGTTTGCTTTGTTTACGGGGATTCCCAGAGAATCTAGACTGGCTGGTTCTGCAGCACGTGTAAAATGATGCATTCTAACATCTTGGGTATGGTCAAGCACATTTGGGAGGGAGTGGACAGTACGTAGACATCATCATCGTTATCTTCTTCTTCCTTTTTTTTTTTTTGTTGTTGTTGTTCTTTCTTCTTTTTTTTTCTTTCTTCATCGTCATTAATATCATCATCATCATCATCAACTTCACTCTTCTCCTTCTTTCTTTTTTATTCTTTCTTCTTCCTTCCTCATCATCATGATCATCCTCATCATCATCATCATCTTTCTCTTATTTTTCTTCTTCTTCAGTTTCTCTTTTACCGCTTCTGCTATCGAGTCATACGATTCTTCTTCTAGCCAGTGTTGCCACTTTGGATCTTTTATATCCAAATTTAGATCTTTTTCATTGCATTTAGATACTGTTTTTGACGTTTAGATCGTAAATATTTTTCTAGATACTTTTCATATGGAGTTAGATATTTTATATATTTTTTTTCATTGTCAATTTAATAATTACTGTGTAAAATATTTACTACAATATTTTGGTTTTGGTCTGGCACGTACATTGTGACAACTGCCACTACTTGAACTTTGAACTCCCACTGGGGTCAACGCACAAATATCTGGCAGTCCCGGTACTGATTAATTAAAAACGCGCGTAATTAAAAACGCGCGTAAATCATACTAACTTTGTTTCAACCGTATCCTCACTGTGCTGACTTTAAGCTTCCTTTTTCATGTGATTTAAAAAAAAATAATTGCTCACCTTTTTATGTGGCTTTCACTTTGAAAAAACCTTTCAACATGCCAAAAGTAAAGTATGCGCAAAAAATTTGGAAAGAGTGGTTGCATGATGACAAAATTAAAAACTGGGGATATGACCAAAGCTTGTTGTAAGTACTGCACGTGTGAAATTAAAGCGAAAATACAAAACTCAAAGAGTCATGCAGAGACTAAAGAAGCATAAAACTGCAGTTTCATTTAAAGATATTACACCACTGACACCTGTTTTCAGAACTATATTGATAAATGAATCATCAAAGGTTGAAGTATCAATCGCAATGTTTTTAATTTGTCACTGCGCAATTTCAAACTGTGACCATTTGATCAATTTGTAAAAAATCTTGGATTAGTTCAATTTGAAAAGTGTGATGTAGAAAGTATAGTTTAAGAACTGAAGGACCTTTTAATCAGCAAACAGTTAGGCTTGAAGAATTTGGCTGTAATTAGTACTGATAATGCCTCAGTGATGGTTGGTATAAACAATGGCGTTTATGCCAAGTTGAAGGAAGCTAACCCATCGTTAATACTTATAAAATGTATGCGTCTTTCATTGCAGCTAGCATTATCACATGCTTCATCTAAATATTTACCAATGAATTTGGAATACCTTATTGCTGAAACACTTTACTTGTTTTCCAAATCATTTGTCAGACAACAGCAATACAATACATTATATTCAGCCTTGAATGATGGTTCCACACCGCCGACAATTCTGTCAGATTGCAAAACTAGATGGTAATCAATTTAACCAGCTGTTGAAAGAATTATGAAGCAATGGCTGAAGTTGAAGACACTTTTTGAAATAACAAGACAAAGTGAAAAGTGCTACACAGCTGAAATACTATATGGAATGTAAAGTGATGAAACAAATTTGTCATTCATTCTCTTTTTATAACATATTCTAATGGAAGTGCAAAAAGTTAATAAACTGTTCGAATCTAAACTTGTTGATAAAGTTAAATTACTTAATGATCTCACCTTGCTATTTCACTCGGTAAAAGACTGGTGTTGCCAACTTCTAAAGCTGATTTGCTCACTTGCACTATAGAGAGCTATTTGGCTCCTAAGCCACACCTTGGATATTAAATCGAATCAAAAATTGATGATTTAAAAACATAAGGACTGTTAACAGAGAATGAAGAGAACAACTTAAGAAAACTCTGTCAAGATTTCCTTGTCTCATTATTGAAGCAATTGAAGCAGAGACTTCCTGAAAATCTAGTGTTTTGAAAAATATTTCACTTTTTTTCTGTGAGCAACATACTTCAGCCAATAAAAGACATACCTAAATATTGTAAAGTTATGAAATTTTTAGGGGCTACTGATAATAGTGTCGCGGAAGCAGAATATCAGTTAACCAAACTAGTTAGCTAAATGGACAAACAAAACAGAAACTAAAGCGTTTTGGAGTGAAGTGAGACAATTTATAGATGCCTCATCAATCAAACAGTCCATTCTGTAAGCTCTTTAAAGTGCCATGTCTGCCACGATACTACCCCACTCAAATGCTGACGTAGAAAGAGTTTTCAGTGCTAGGAATTATTTCAAATCTAACCTAAAAAACAGGATGATATTTGACCTCTTAAATGCTATCGTGCCATTAAAATTCGGCCTGATGAGTATAGAGAAATAAGCCTACTGTTCCACTTATAAAGAAATTTTAACAGCTAAAGCATCCCAGGGTCATTTTGGATCTGAAGCTTCAACTTCATTATCCAAGCTAAGTTTATCCTGTGGATCTTGTGAGGCAGACATCAGTGAAGGTGAGAAAATGATTATGTAAGGTAAGTCATAACAAAAGCTATGAAATTTTTGACTTTTTCAATTTGGATGTTTTTTTAAGATCTTTTCCACGCAGATTTAGATCTTTTTAGATATTTTTTGACACCATTCTGGATATTTTTTGTCAAAGAAAAGTGGCAACACTGCTTCTAGCTCTTCTTCGCCGTGGCGTAGCGGTTAGATCGGAAGGTCGTGGGATTCGCTTCCTGGCGGAGCCAAACTTCTTTTGAAAATGACCTTGACTCCCAGATCGACCCAGCCTTCAGTGGGTACCGGGTCCAGTCACAGGAAGTAAAGGCCAGCCGGCGTGATGCTGACCATATCACCCATTTTGTGCTGATTCGTTCATAAAAATAAAGGTCTATGTGATCTATAGGCTCAAAGACGTGGAAAGGGACCTTTACTTTACTTCTAGACATATCGTGCTATTGTAAGAGTTTCTCTGATGTTGTCTTTCCATCTTGTTTCTGGTATACCTTGTGCTCGACGTCCTTCTTATCTGCTGGTGTATGCCTTGTAAGGTGTGACGTCACAAAGCATTATCTATCTTCCTCTTCTTCTTATTTTCCTTTTTCACCGCTGTGGATGTCGAGAGAGATATAAGGTTCTGTCTCTAGCTTTTCTGGCCGCCTCGACCATAGACATATCGTGCTATTGTAAGAGTTTCTCTGATGTTGTCTTTCCATCTTGTTTCTGGTACACCTTGTGCTCGACGTCCTTCTTATCTGTCGGTGTATGCCTTGCATGCTGTGACGTCACAAGGCATTATCTATAGTTTGATAATTTGAAAAGAATTGTGCAGCGGAGAGTGGCCACGTGTTCTGGGTGGCTCTCAACACTTCGGACTAATGGGGGCTGCGTGGTCTCGAGTGCTAGAGGTTCTGGGTTCAATACCCGATAGGAGCTTGGATTCTTTTTCACGTGCACTTTGACTTCTAGTAATTCCCCTGGTCTCTGGGTAGTGAGATCGGACGCCCGTGTGCATTGTCGCGCAGGTACAAAATCCCTTGGCAGTTGGAAATCGAAAAGAGTAGCCTAACGGGGCTGCCCGAACAAAATTTAGAGTAAAAAATTTCTCCAAAGTATTTCAGAATCCTCGCTGGTGCTACAGAGCCTGTGAGCTGTGCTGAGCTTTTTCAACTCAGACTTAAGTTAGAAGAAGAACAGAGCACTCACTGGTTCAAACTCGTGTGCCATGATGTTGATGAGTTGTTCAAACTTCAAACTTCAAACTGCAAACTTAGGACAAATGGCCAGATGGACACAGCATCAGACTGGTCATGGTACCTTCGAAATTAGAACTATGCCCTGGCTGTTGAATATGGGGGAAATAACGCTTACATGGGAACTTTTGCTTCTTTAAATTCACCACAGACAAAGAGTTGAAGACTACGGTTAGTCGGTGTCTATGAAGCGGTCGGGGCTGATAAAGATTCTAACCTTAACCCATAACAGTTTTAGGATATTTGGCTTTTCCGGGAATTCCTGGATTTTCTTTGTTAGGGGTGATTTTTTAAAAAGTACACTTATGTTAGTGTCTGGAGTGCTGTAATGTTGGTTTCTAACTAAACGCATAGAATCGGTTATTCTCTGCGTCAACTATATGCATGGTAGACCTCTCTTCCGACTCCCACTTGATATTATCTCGTCGTGGTCTACTGACTGTTAACAGCAACGTTAAATACCCGAGTGGTTTCACCTCTTTTCTAATGATTAAAGTTAAGTAAAACTCTTTGTCTGTTGGCTTTGTGACACTCTTCTTTACGGTACTGAAACTTGGTCAACTTATTTGCGCCAGAATAAAAAGCTAAATAGCTTTCACATGCGATGCCTAAGAAGATTACATAGCATTAAATAGAAAGACAAGATAAAAACACAGAGGTATTAAGAAAGAGCAGGTATTACAAAAGTTCTCCTAGCAATCTATCTCCGAAGGCTCAGGTAGCTGTGTCACACTTGGAGAAAGGACGAGTCCATATGGCAGCGTTTCTCAACCTCTAGGTCGCGACCTTTATGTGGGTGGAACGACCCTTTCACAAGGGTCACCTAAGACTATCGTTAAACACATATTAATGAAGTTATGAAGTAGCAACGAAAATAACTGTATGGTTGGGGTCGCCACAACATGAGGAACTGTACTAAAGGGTCGCGGTATCAGAAAGGTTGAGATCAACTGCTTTATGGTGAATTACGGATAGGTAGAAAATGTCGAGGTCGGCCTCTGCTGCGATATAAAGATTTTCGCACACGATACATGAAGTATAATGGGATTAAGGTAGATTGCAAAATGCAAAAGCATGGAGGTGACAATTCGGAGGGGGTGGGGGGGGGGTGGGGGGGTGTGTGGATGTCACAAACAGTTTCAGAGCTGAGCGTTTGAGAAGGAGCACACTAAACACATGTGATGGAAATTATCCTGAAATTTCAGGCTTTAACAGTGGAAGACGTTTCTTGTCACTGGCGGGTCTTGCTAGTCATAATCACCATCGCCATGGGCTGTGATTCCCATGCCTCCTCCTAGTACTGTATACAACTATCATCTAAAAAGTGCCAGCAGACACTACAGGGGGCAGCATGGTCTCTATCCATGGCGTCCGCCTCGAGTGTTGGAAGTCTAGGTTTCAGGCCCCGGTGAAGGCTTGGATTTTTTCACATGGACTTCTAGTAATTTCCCCTGTGTATTATTGCGCACATAAAAACATTCCCTGGCAGTTGGAAATCGAAAAGAGTAGCCTAAAGGCGCTGCCCGAGCAAAATTCAGAGTTGAAAATCTACCAACAGTATTTCAGGAACCTCGCTGGTAATACAGAGTTCGTATACTGCGCTGAGGTTCTTTAGACTCTTGCTTGAGTCAGCAGTAGAACGGAACACTTAAAAGTTACCCCTTGTGCACTGATGTTGATCCGTGGTCTAAATCTAAACCTAAATTTCACGTTAATAAACATTACTTTACTATTCTCTAATACAATTTACTTTACCATTCTCTACATACTATTTACTTTACCATTCTCTACATACCATTTACTTTACCATTCTCTACATACCATTTACTTTACCATTCTCTACATACCATTTACTTTACCATTCTCTACATACCATTTACTTTACCATTCTCTACTTACCATTTACTTTACCACTCTCTACATACCATTTACTTTACCACTCTCTACATACCATTTACTTTACCATTCTCTACATACCATTTACTTTACCACTCTCTACATACCATTTACTTTACCATTCTCTACATACCATTTACTTTACCATTCTCTACATACCATTTACTTTACCATTCTCTACATACCATTTACTTTACCATTCTCTACATACTATTTACTTTACCATTCTCTACATACTATTTACTTTACCACTCTCTACATACCATTTACTTTACCATTCTCTACATACCATTTACTTTACCACTCTCTACATACCATTTACTTTACCACTCTCTACATACCATTTACTTTACCATTCTCTACATACCATTTACTTTACCACTCTGTACATACCATTTACTTTACCATTCTCTACATACCATTTACTTTACCATTCTCTACATACCAGTGTTTCAACATCCTCGGTAGCAGGTTGAGAAAAAAAGAAAAACATTATTGTGACTTTTTGACTGTGGTACGAAAGTTACACCGTGGAAGAGATGGGAGTCTTTGTCCTATATCCAAACAAAGCAGTGGAAGGACTATTAGCTGCAGCAAACCTCCATTGCGAGGAAGGCACATGTGTTCTGCAATTTGTGTATATGGACAGGTTTCCAACATCATATGGGTGACAACGTTAGATTCAGACTAAGGACAGGGCAGAACAGACTAAGGACTGGGTGGAACAGACTACAGACAGGACCGAATAAACTAAAGACAGGGCAGACCAATGGACAGGGCTCAGTCCTTCAATGCAGCAGCTACTCTAAGGTAATTTTTAATAATTATTTCCATGAGAGGTTCGTTCTAATGTCTCCTATCTTGGCCTCAAAGGCGGCATAGAAGTGCTTCACCATGCTCTACGTCCTTAACACACAATCATCTTAGTGTCAGAGATGGTTCGTAATTATCCATGAGCCCAGTCTGTACAACGTTGATCATATCTGCTCTGTCCCTGCTTCTTTCCACATGCGCTGGTGCACTGCTTTCCAGCTGGCTCGCTCGCTGATTACCATTTACGCCAGCATGAACTGGTGTGTAGATCCGAGTGAGGGAGGTTAAGTGTGATTTTCGAATGTTTTCTACCAATTCAGAGCCTATACCACCTGTTGATATTTTCTGAAGCATGTTCATAGAGTCTGACACAATTACTGCATGTGTGTCTGTTTGCTCTGCTGCCCATGCTAGTGCTCTAGAAGTAGCGACGATCTCCATGATCATGCTTGACAATAGTTGCCTGGTAAGCGCAGTTGTCATCTTATAATGTATTCTCCATCCTTTGTGCTGTGTATGCCTATGATGACTTTGATACGCTCTTCACGAATCTATCTCTGTAGATGATGAAGCCTTCTGGATGATCTGTCAGTATCTGTCAGTGCACTTAACTCTGTGTCTATGGCCGCAGGAATGCTGATGTTTTCGTCCATTCTAGTTCGTGACTGATTTTGTCTAAGTCAAATATATTTGCTGGATTATATCTTCAGCCTTGGGTACCGAGAAGCGCTTTCTTTTGAGACGCATTCCTTTTGTGTCATGTATAGCTTTGTGCAGTGGGTGGTTAACGTCTGCCGATACCCCCATGTACGCTTTGACCTACCCGACTTTGTATCTTTGTGAGAGCCAAGAGAATTTAAAAAAAAAAAAATTCGAACCCACGACCCGTGGACCCGAGGCCAGCGTCTAGTCACTGTGGTTCCCATAATATGGTAGACAATGCTTAAAATTATTATGGCTCGTTTTAAAGAATCTGTTAGCTTCTGTGGCAGGTAGCGGATATAGTGCCAGAACTTTAACTCTGTTGACCACGCGCAACTCAGTGGATGTTGTCAAAGTAACGCCAGTCGCCTTCACTTCACATTCTATTTAGGCTTTACCGATCTGGAAACCATAGTCAGTCTGAAAAGAAAAATCCACTCTCAGTTGATTTGAACCCTACGCATTAGGAGTTCTATCCCAATCTCTACCCCCCTCCCCCCCCCCCCGCTCTAAACAGACAGTCCAATATATCAGGGGGTGATACATATACTGCATGCAGTCGTAGGGCCTAGGCTGTAAGCAGTCGTGGGATGTAAATGAGTTGAAGTTATGCCCAGTTCTAGATGTTTTGGGGTAGTTAAAAGCATCAGAAAGCCGGAAAACCCGCTCTTATTCACCCTCGAAAAAATTAGACTGTCCTGTGATGTCATCATTGGGGGGGGGGGGGGGGGTAATGGGAAAGCACCGTATTAGCTCCCGCAGGCGAAAGTCTTGCTAAAAACTACTTATTGTATTAGACCGTTGCAAATCAGCCCCAAATACAAATGATTGATTAAAATTTCAGTGTTGTTTGCGTAGCCTTTACCAAACAGTGCAGAACCAAGCCAGAATTTTTTTTTTTCTGTTTGATTTTAACAATGATCCATTTCAGAAATCGAGCCCAACTTTAAAAGTCTCTAACTCAATAACAGTTCGGTGTAAGTTGTCGAAACTTGGCCTGCGACCTGTAAATAATCATATTCTTGTAAACAAAAATGTAAACATCTAGTGCATTATGCTGATGACACCGTCTTCATAGTGACAAGTCATAAAGAACTGCAGGCATGGATAGATACTTTGGTGATAGAAAGTTGGAAAATGGGCCTCAGTTTGAATAGTGGGAAGACAGAAGTAATGGTGATGCTCAAGAGAAAAATGTTGCCTAAATGTATAATAAAAGTCAAAAGCTTTTTTTTTTTAGGACAAGTACAGAAATTTAAGTATTTAGTCACATTTATAACATCGGATGGAAGATGTAGTAGAGAGAAAAAGAACAGAATATGCCCAGGCAAAAACTGCCTTTTTAAAAATAAGAACTTCAAAGCCGGAGTGCATCTGCCTGAGAGGCAAAATACCAACAATCTGCAAACAAGTTCTCTCAGGTTCTGGAATAAGACTAATGTTAAGAGGTGGAAGAACAACCAGAACCTTAAGCCGGAGTTTACAGCCGATGAACGCGAAAAAGAAGAAGAAGAACATGAAGAACCTTCTGTGCAATAAATCCATGTCATTGGAGGTAAGGAAAAGAATTCTCGTATGCAATATAGAACTAGTTTTGACGTACGACTGTGAATCCTTGACGATTAATAAACAAGCCAAACCATATCTTGCGGCCTCATAGATGTGGTTTTTACAGACGAATCCTTAGAATTCATTGGACAGATAAGAAGAGCAACGCAGATGTTTTGAAAGAGGCGAGTACTCAAAGACAGCTTATAACAAACAACAGAAAGAGACACTCATCACTTTTTTTGCTCGTGTTATGCGAAGAGAGAAACTGGGAAATGTTGTTACTACAGAAAAAATCTTAGGAAAGAGAGACAGGAAGACAGCGCGAGAAGATACGTGCCGGTTTTGTGTCATGTCACAGAAGGGTGGCAGCATACAAACTGATACACTCAGTTGCGGATCGCCTATTTTAGAGAGGCATGATTGCCCACACGATTCGGACAAGGCACTTGACGATGATGAAACTAATAGATCTCATTTTGCTTTAGTTATAAGAAATAGGCACCTGTTCAAGGCAAACATTGCGCATGCTTACATTTGAGTTGAGTTGAGTCAAGTCAGGAAATGACAACACATCACTCGGGGCATTCCCACGCATGCTCCGTCCTCATCTTCAGCAGCTAGGGCAGAGTTCCACTATAGATGATTCCGGCAACAATCTGGTTATATGTTTGTGTTTGCCTTTCCTCTGAGTGTAGTAAGCCGGCCAGACCCTCTGGTTACACCCAAGTGCCCCATTCTCTTCAGGCAATAATAAGCTTTTATCTCTACTGATTCTGCTGCTTGTTCCCAAAGGCCCTGACCCCATCTGTCTTGTCATGTATCAATTCACCACCCAGTGGTGCAGATCCAGCCAATATGTCTGCCTGTTCATTACCCACCACGCTGGCATGGCCTGGAGAAAAGATCCAAAGTATGCTCACTATAGTTGAGTAAACTGAGTATGGGAAACTTTTCAAAACATCTAACTGCTTGCGTTTCATAGGGTCTTACTCTCAGGCGGTCATCGTCAGCATTAGTCTCCCATGAGTTGCGAACTTTTCATTGCATGAGGGATAGGCTGTCCAAAAAAAATCACCAGACTTCGCTGCACATGTGAACTGGTTTCGAAACAATCTTCACACGTGTGTCAATTACTGGAAATTCTATAATTTAGGAGTACAAAAACTATTTGTCCATGAAAAATCAAAACTTTAAAAAAAAAATAGATGGTACTGTGCTAAATTATAAAATTAAAAAATCATAAAGATATGGCAAATCTAAGACCATTAGCAAAACGTCATGCTAATCCGTGCAGGAATTCTCGAGATATTTGTTAAAGTGTCGGGGAACGACTTTTGAAACGCACTCTAGGCAGTTTTCCGCTCAGACATTTCCCGTTTAAACTACTGGACGTACATTTGCAAAGAGAAACCACACAACTAGGGGCTGCTGGGGTTGGTTCTGCAACGTCCTGTAAAGGATTCGCAACTAACCTAGCATTTGCCGTTACTACTCAACTGTCGGCTGCCGAAACCATTACGGAAATCATCACAAAGTATTCTGCTGCTAAATGGTCCGAAGCTGGAATTGAACCGGAAACTTCGAATTTCTTCTTCTTCTTCTTGTTTACCGGCTGTGAATTCCGGCGGTAAGTCACGGTTGTTCGTCCAAAATGGACTTTTGGCTTTTACCTTGACCTGAGTTTTGCGTGTACATCCGTTTTAATGGCTTATTTGTTTGCAGTACTCGTTCCCCGCCTCTCAGGCAGATGTACTCCGACTTCGGAGGAAGACGTCAAGCCTATTTCTAGGTTGACTGTGGCCGTTGTTTTGTGTGGGTCGAGATGTTGCCTTATTTGTGTGGTGTCCTCTTTGACTTTTAACAAGTGTGGCCCCCGGCATGTCGTCCTTAAGGCAGTTCTATGTAGAGTTTTCAGCCCTCAATGGAAGGCAGGGGCAGATCATGGGCATTCCCCGCCATCCAAGGAGGCTTCCATAAATGCAGAGCCGACACATGATGCTCTGGTTCTGGGCTCACCCAGGGAATCGTCACGTCCTGCCCATGACTGCTTAACCTCACAACCGTGTATTGAGCTTCCCGCGCTACAAGGCTGCGCTCTCCGGAGATCAGCGGGGAGCAGCCCGCAGGTCTAGGACGTTTGTGGCCACACAAATAGGTACATTCTTTTTCATCTTACGTTAGACACCTTTAACGTTGTTTCAGCTGTGCCCTTAGCACGACAGAATGGGGAAGCAAAATGCGTCGGGCGTGGCATCACCTGTTTGGTCCCAACACTCGGGCGAGTTGGACCAGTGGATACGGACATTCAGACTTTTCCTAATCGGTACGAGTTATGATCGTCGGACTTTGAGCTTGCATGTGTGCCGTGGGGTGTAACTTTGTCGGACATTGTTTTCAAGCCAGCATATGAATAGTTGCTGCCATGGTGTACCTCAGCGCGGTGACGACGACACTGAGGATTGACAGAGGATGTACGTAGGTGGGATCTTGCTGCGAGAAGTCGCCCACAAGAGATGTTACACGTCTTGGCTGCGGGTAAATCTCTCGGTCAGGGTTGAGTCTCAGCAGCACAGTTTTCCATTCGCTCCCGAATTTTAACCAAGAGTTGTCATTTGATGGTACATTTAGCAAGCAGTCCTTGAGTTTTGTTACTTTTCACTCATGCGTTTGGGGGCGGGCTGGTGAGAGCCAGAAAGGACTCTACACCTCTGGGGGCCGCCAGCTCCGAGATCCCCTGCCAACTCTGTTAATGCACATTTGAGACATTATCCGTGGCGCACGACGGGGACGTGCAACAGGAGTCTTGCATGAGGTTCCGTAAAACCAGAACAGTGAAGTACTGGCGCCCGAGTGGGGTACGGAATATCTCCTTATACACATCACATCAGACTTAACTTCCCCTCATGCCTGTGACCGAAATCACCGCGCCACACTTCGAATTTATGACTCGTGGTTCGCAATGACTAAGTCACGTTCGCTGACCCACACAATAAAACATCGTTTAAACAGATTGTTTTAAACAGTAATCATTCAAAGTATTCCAATCATAGTATACGCCCTCGTTAAAACATCCTCGCGGTGCACCATTCTCCCTCTTCTGCATTTATTATTCAAAATAATTCAGTCATTGAACCCCCTCTCTTCAAATATCCCATGTGTCGCACCAATTTCCCTCATCCTCTGCCAAGGGCCAGATGTTTTCCCATATCAACTAAGTTTACAAATTGAAGGATTACTCCGTAGATTTTCCCGCTGGCCCCAGTAAGAGTTCTCAGTGATTTACTTCAACAGAACACAACAGCTGCCTCAATTACCCAGTCGCCGAGGGCTTTATTATTTAAATCGTGCCTGATCGATTCCACTTGAAAAGATCTAGATAATCAATGAATCGGAACACGGGAGAGGAGAAGGTGAAGTAATAAAAGAACAGAGCTCTTCTATCTGCGTTCGACCGGGACAAATAAAGGGTAAAAATTAACATGTACTAGCTATTGCAGCCATTGAATTCTGAAATGCGAGGACATGCAGAAACCAGTCATTTTGTTTAAAATGAATGCACATGGAGGTGTTTTCAGAAAGAGTACAACATAATGCAGAAACTAGTCATATTAGTTACGATGAATGTTCCTTGAGGTGTTTTAAGAAAGAGTACAACATAATGCAAAAACCAGACATATTAGTTAGGAGGAATGTTCGTGGATGTGTTTCCAGAAAGAGTGCAACATAATGCAGAAACCAGTCATATTAGTTACGATGGATGTTCGTGGAGGTGTTTTAAGAAAGAGTACAACATAATGCAGAAACCAGTCATATTAGTTACGATGGATGTTCGTGGAGGTGTTTTAAGAAAGAGTGCAAAATAATGCAGAAACCAGTCATATTAGTTAAGATGAATACTCGTGGAGCAGAAAGAGTACAACATAATGCAGAAACCAGTCATATTGTTTAAGATGAATACCCGTAGGGGTGTTTTCAGGAAGAGTACAACATAATGCAGAAACTAATAAGCAGAACAACTAACAGTTTAGAAAGCTAACTGGACGACCGACCGACCGGCTGGCTGGCTGGCTGGCTGGCTGGCTGGCTGAATTAGTTACTGAATAACTAGCCTCTATGGCATGCTTGATAAAGTGCACTAATGATCGCAGTAAGTCATAGAGAACTTTACTAAGCCTAAAATTACCCCACATGGGAACCATTACAGCAGGGGTTCTCAGCCTGCCGGTCGCGACCCTTTTGTGAGTCGAACGACCCTTTCACAGGGATCGATTACAACGATAGGAAAACACATATTCATTGAAGTTATAAAGAAAAATAATTGTTTGGGGGTCGCCACAACATAAGTGAACTGTATTAGAGAGTCGTGGCATTAGGAAGGTTAAGAGCCACTGCAATAGAGAGAGAGAGAGAGAGAGAGAGAGAGAGAGAGAGAGAGAGAGAGAGAGAGAGAGAGAGAGAGAGAGAGAGAGAGAGAGGCGATCTATTCGCCATACTGAACTCCACATTTCTTTTCTCTTCCCCCCCCCACCCCTCCACCATCAGATTTTACCTCTGCAAAATCCCTTTTCACTTTTATAAAGCCCTCATTAATTTTTTCCCCTTATTCTTCACATCTCTTTTAATTCTTCCCTACTGTTTTCTTTCATTAAATCCCCTTCTAAATTACTTTCTATAATGATCCTGTTCCAAAACGCTATGTTTTTCCCCGCTATTATTATGACTCCTTCATTTTGATTATTTTACCCTGCGTACTTAATTTCCATGATTTGCGTCAAATCTCTCCCAAAGCTGGTTTTCAGTTTCCCAATCTGCTGTATCCGCGATTCTGCTCTTCCGTGTCGATGCCTTCGAATATATTCTCATTTCGAATTTTCTCGTATTCCTGGTCGTTAAATTCTAAGTTAAGATTTAGGTTCCTAATGATATTTTGAACACTATCATCTGCTGCCTCATGCAACATTTGGAAGATGCAAAACCGTACCTATGAAATATGGCGTTATTGCTTCAACAAACACTTGGTTTACTGTTTTATGTAGTGGAAATTGTGTGCTTCTGACAGCACTTAACTGTTCCATTTTCTCTCTATGTAGACTGAAAGGATATAATTCAGTTGCCTAGACACTGATCTGAGTGCATGGCGCGACACTGTGATCTGATAAATTATTTGGAACGCATTATCGACTGTGCCCAAAATGGCTTCTGTTGTGAACTACAGGCTCAGAAAAAAAGCATTCTGGCTTATTGCCAGAGAAAGTGTGGTGCCTTGTGCAATTAACCGTGCGTATACCTACTGATCTGTTGTATCGGCTGCTTACATCAGCGATGAACCACATTTCTAAATGTTTGACTGTTTGTGCTGGCTGCTACCTTATTCATTTAATTCGTGTGTATATTACTGGAAAGACTGCAATCTGTGTCGATGTTTTTACATTGGACAATGATGGACATTCTCTGTGGTTTGTGCTGGGTCGGGAACAGAGCATCTATGGGGTTACCAGTTTGCTACCAAGCTGACACTGCGATTACCTGACCATCTTATTATTAATCTATTGCCAGTTTTGACTTTACTTGTTTAGTTTTCTTGCTGTTTAATTTTACCACACGTCTATATCTTGCTCTTTAACGTTTACCTGTATTTATGAAAGGTTCATAAGGCTGAGTGGTCTCGATGTATGATTTCCGCCTAGAGTGATGGAGGTCCCGGGTTCAAGCCCTACTGAAGGCTGTGATTATTATTTTTCACATGGACTTCTATTATTTTCCACTGGTCTCTGGAAAGTAAGACCGGACGCCCGTGTGTATTCCTGGGCACATAAAAAAAAATCTCTTGGCAGTTGGAAATTGAAAAGAGTAGCCTAACTGCGCTGCCCGGGCAAAATTTAGGATTAACAATCTACCCAAAGTATTTCAGGGTCCTCATCGGTGCTAAGGAGTTGGTGCTCTGCGCTGAAATTCTTCAACCTGTGTCGTGATATTGATCGTCGAATAAACATAAAAATATCAAAGGTAAAGATCCCTTTTCAACGCCTTAAAGAGTATTGGGAATAAATGGCAACACCTTTATTTTTATAGACGAATCGACACTTGGTAGATGATGTGGTCAGCATCCCGCCGGCCGCCTTTACTTCTCAGGACTGCACCTGATACCCATTCAAGGCTGGGTCGACCTGGGAGTCAAAGTCATTAAAAAAAAGTCCAGTTCCGTCAGGACGCGAACCCACGACCTTCCGATTCGCAGGCTGGCGTCTATCCGCCAAACCCACGGCGACTCCCTACCTTTATTTATGCCAGCTATTAAATTTTCTACTTTATATTTCTTTTACAAGCAAATTATTCCAAACACACTCCCTCTCCAATCATCCCCCCCCACCCGCCCCGCCCCTCCAGATAAATTGTCAAGCAAGAAGTAGAAGCCAATTGCCACTTTAATTTGCTTCGAAAGAATCAATAAACAAATTGCTAATTTAATATGCAGTTTAGTTGCGAATAATATTGAGAATATCATATAAACGTTGTAGCAACAAAAGGGTATCGGTCTGGTTTCGCGGCTAGACGCTTGTCTGCAGATGAAAGGTCGACGGTTCAGTTCGTGATGTAGCCAGACTTTTTCAAAATTGACCTTAAATTGACTGAGTTTCTACCCACGCCTGGACATGTCACTGAGCGATAAAAACCCGGTGACACAAAGTGCCACCATGTGGATGAGGATCAGCCGTGGAGAGGTCCCAGAAGCCCTGTTCACCCGTTAGGTTATATGAGGGCTCCCGGCAACACTTGGGGAGGGGCGTCCAAAATAACAAAAAATCCGTCCGACATAGGGACGGAGGCAGTACCGACCTAGGCTTCCAAGTCGACCTAGCTCTAATGGGTCCTAGATGAAATAGGGGAGGGGTGATTGAGGGTGGAGGCGGGGAGGGGGAGGGGGTAGAGGCCACTGTCGTGATGGTGACCTCATCATTCACCAAGTACTAACTAGTCTCTACAGTATAGGAATAGCCCTATATGCTCAATACGTCTGAATGCGTGGGAAATGATGCTTTAGTAGCGAGAATACCAGTACTACACTGGTAGTGAACTTACTTCTGCTGGATATGCTTTTGTAGACCGATCTGTGCTCGTTTTAGATGACGCGGTCAGCACCAAGCCGGCAGACTTTACTTCCCAGGAAATGACCCGGTACCAGATTAAGTCTGTTCTACATGGGAGTCGAGGTCAGTTTATGAAGGCAAATTGAAATAAATAAATAAATAAATAAATAAATAAATAAATAAATAAATAAATAAATAAATAAATAAATAAATAAATAAATAAATAAATAAATAAATATATAAAAGTCCAATTTGATACGGGCTTGAGAATGTCCTGTAAAGTAAATTAAAACACAACTATGAGTACTGTGAGCTAGCTGTGAATGATACTTGTCAATGATTACTGATTTTAGATTTGAAATCACAGCACAACTGTTTACCCACAGATGATGAGTCTCCAACAATTATAAACTGTCGATGCTGATCATACGTCTTCTCTTGATGCATCCGCCGTCCTCCAGAATTGTAATTTTGTGCAAATTTGCACGTGTCATTGCATCTAACAAGAAGAAGCAGCAGCAGCAGAAGGAAGCAGCAGCAGAAGGAAGCAGCAGCAGAAGGAAGCAGCAGCAGAAGGAAGCAGCAGCAGAAGGAAGCAGCAGCAGAAGGAAGCAGCAGCAGAAGGAAGCAGCAGCAGAAGGAAGCAGCAGCAGAAGGAAGCAGCAGCAGAAGGAAGCAGCAGCAGAAGGAAGCAGCAGCAGAAGGAAGCAGCAGCAGAAGGAAGCAGCAGCAGAAGGAAGCAGCAGCAGAAGGAAGAAGCAGCAGAAGGAAGCAGCAGCAGAAGGAAGAAGCAGCAGAAGGAAGAAGAAGCAGAAGGAAGAAGAAGCAGAAGAAAGAAGAAGCAGAAGGAAGAAGAAGCAGAAGGAAGAAGAAGCAGAAGGAAGAAGAAGCAGAAGGAAGAAGAAGCAAAAGGAAGAAGAAGAAGAAGGAAGAAGAAGAAGAAGGAAGAAGAAGGAAGAAGAAGAAGAAGGAAGAAGAAGAAGAAGGAAGAAGAAGAAGAAGGAAGAAGAAGAAGAAGGAAGAAGAAGAAGAAGGAAGAAGAAGAAGAAGGAAGAAGAAGAAGGAAGAAGAGGAAGAAGAAGAAGGAAGAAGAAGAAGAAGAAGGAAGAAGAAGAAGAAGAAGGAAGAAGAAGAAGGAAGAAGAAGAAGAAGAAGAAGAAGAAGAAGGAAGAAGGAAGAAGAAGAAGAAAGAAGAAGAAGAAGAAGAAGAAGAAGAGGAAGAAGAAGAAGAAGGAAGAAGAAGAAGAAGGAAGAAGAAGAAGAAGGAAGAAGAAGAAGAAGGAAGAAGAAGAAGAAGGAAGAAGAAGAAGAAGGAAGAAGAAGAAGAAGGAAGAAGAAGAAGAAGAAGAAGAAGAAGGAAGAAGAAAGAAGAAGGAAGAAGAAGAAGAAGGAAGAAGAAGAAGAAGGAAGAAGAAGAAGAAGGAAGAAGAAGAAGAAGGAAGAAGAAGAAGAAGGAAGAAGAAGAAGAAGGAAGAAGAAGAAGAAGGAAGAAGAAGAAGAAGGAAGAAGAAGGAAGAAAAAAGAAGAAGAAGGAAGAAGGAAGAAGGAAGAATGGAAGAAGGAAGAAGGAAGAAGGAAGAAGGAAGAAGGAAGAAGGAAGAAGAAGAAGGAAGAAGAAGAAGAAGAAGGAAGAAGAAGAAGAAGAAGAAGAAGAAAGGAAGAAGAAGAAGAAGAAGGAAGAAGAAGAAGAAGAAGGAAGAAGAAAAAGGAAGAAGAAGAAAAAGGAAGAAGGAAGAAGAAGAAGAAGGAAGAAGAAGAAGAAGGAAGAAGAAGAAGAAGGAAGAAGAAGAAAGAAGGAAGAAGAAGAAGAAGAAGGAAAGAAGAAGAAGAAGGAAGAAGAAGAAGAAGGAAGAAGAAGAAGAAGGAAGAAGAAGAAGAAGGAAGAAGAAGAAGAAGAAGGAAAGAAGAAGAAGAAGAAGAAGAAGAAGAAGAAGAAGGAAGAAGAAGAAGAAGGAAGAAGAAGAAAGAAGGAAGAAGAAGAAGAAGGAAGAAGAAGAAGAAGGAAGAAGAAGAAGAAGGAAGAAGAAGAAGAAGAAGAAGAAGAAGAAGGAAGAAGAAGAAGAAGGAAGAAGAAGAAGAAGGAAGAAGAAGGAAGAAAAAGGAAGAAGAAGGAAGAAGGAAGAAGGAAGATGGAAGAAGGAAGAAGGAAGAAGAAAGAAGGAAGAAGGAAGAAGGAAGAAGAAGAAGAAGAAGAAGAAGAAGAAGAAGAAGAAGATGAAGAAGAAGAAGAAGAAGAAGAAGAAGAAGAAGAAGAAGAAGAAGAAGAAGAAGAAGAAGAAGAAGAAGAAGAAGAAGAAGAAGAAGAAGAAGAAGAAGAAGAAGAAGAAGGAGAAGAATTGACATATGAAATGTACAGGTAGATCACAAATTTAAGCTGAATTCAGAAACGCAGCAAATATAGATTTATTTTTCTATTCCAACAGGTATGTTGCAAGATTTGGACGCACATTGAAGGTTAGTAAGTTTTGTATGTTTTGTCGCCTCATCCTCATTGTCTAACTGGTCCTTGGCAGAACATCCTCTCATCACAGTCTGCCTAAGAGGCAGAGAACACACACATGAGCAAGATCTGTGAAGCCGATGTGCACGTAAAAATCAGTTTATGGACCTAGACTAAAGTCCGGAAGTTGACGAACAACCAGAACTCCCCGTAAGAGTTAAAAGTCGGTCCACAAATATTTATTTTTGTTCTAGTTAATAATTATTATTATTACTATTATTATTATTATTATTATGTGCTGAAAGGCAAAACACAGTATATGTCAAATGTTATGAAAAAATATAAACAATGACTCAAAAGGGAAAAATTTTTTCATGGTTTGGAGCTAGACTAAAGTCCGGAAGTGGACGAACAACCAGAATTCCCTGAAGGAGTTAAAAGCCGGTGCAAACAGAGATTTATTTTTGTTTTAGTTATTAATTATTAATGATTATTATTATTATTATTATTATTATTATTATTATTATTATTATTATTTGCTAAAAAGCCAAAACAAAGTATGTGTGAAATATTCTGAAAAAATATAAACAGACTAAAAAGGGAAACATTTGTTTATGGTCTGGAGCAGTGCCTCTCAGCCTTCATAATACCGCAACCCTCTAATACAGTTCACTCATGTTGTGGCGACCCATAAACATCTAATGCTGCAACCCTCTAATACAGTTCACTCATGTTGTGGCGACCCATAAACATCTAATGCTGCGACCCTCTAATACACTATACTCATGTTGTGGCGACCCATAAACATCTAATGCTGCAACCCTCTAATACAGTTCACTCATGTTGTGGCGACCCATAAACATCTAATGCTGCGACCCTCTAATACACTATACTCATGTTGTGGCGACCCATAAACATCTAATGCTGCAACCCTCTAATACAGTTCACTAATGTTGTGGCGACCCATAAACATCTAAGGCCGCAGCCCTCTAGTACAGTTCACTCATGTTGTGGCAACCCATAAACATCTAATGCTGCAACCCTCTAATACAGTTCACTCATGTTGTGGCGACCCATAAACATCTAATGCTGCAACCCTCTAATACACTATACTCATGTTGTGGCGACCCATAAACATCTAATGCTGCAACCCTCTAATACAGTTCACTAATGTTGTGGCGACCCATAAACATCTAAGGCCGCAGCCCTCTAGTACAGTTCACTCATGTTGTGGCAACCCATAAACATCTAATGCTGCAACCCTCTAATACAGTTCACTCATGTTGTGGCGACCCATAAACATCTAATGCTGCAACCCTCTAATACACTTAGTTCACTCATGTTGTGGCGACCCATAAACATCTAATGCCGCAACCCTCTAATACAGTTTACTCATGTTGTGGCAACCCATAAACATCTAATGCTGCAACCCTCTAATACAGTTCACTCATGTTGTGGCGACCCATAAACATCTAATGCTGCAACCCTCTAATACACTTAGTTCACTCATGTTGTGGCGACCCATAAACATCTAATGCCGCAACCCTCTAATACAGTTTACTCATGTTTTGGCGACCCATAAACATCTAATGCCGCAACCCTCTAGTACAGTTCACTCATGTTGTGGCAACCCATAAACAATTATTTTCTTTTATAACTTGAAGGAATATGTGTTTTTTCAATATTCTTAGGCGACCTTTGTGAGAGGTCCGTTCGACCTAAAGAGAAATCAAAAGGATTGCGACCCGCAGGTTGAGAGCCGCTGGGTTAAATGGTCGTTTAGAACCCTTGCATATTTGAGAAAGGGAGAAGCAGGGCCTCAGCCCTCTAAACTTACTGGGCAGGAGGAATGTGTGGGCGGAAAGGAAGAGGTTCTGGGGGCGTCTCCCGGAGTGTCTGAGCGACGAGGTTCGTTTGCCTCTTATGGTTTTATATTGTTTTATATAATTCAATCGCTACCGTTTATATGCCATTCAGTCTTTTTTATCTTACAATCTTTCACAACCACATAAACTATTTCCGGGAGCGGAATTGAAAATATTTTTGCCAATAAACTCCTAACATTTATGACAGATACAATTGGATGTAAAAACTACCAATGCACTAGCCATATGCAGTGTTTAGTTACAATCCGAGGCTAGAGATGCGGCTGACAAGAATCTTTTTGAGCAGCCATCTCTGGAATGTTATTGTTACACCATGTCGTCTATACAGATCAAGACCGGATTTAAAATTTCTGTCGGAAGCTCTTCCTGAGCTAGCTTCTGGCAAAACCGGAAACGATGGAGATAGATAGTTGCCAGTTTGCCATGGCATTTTTGTGGCGGTTTGAATAAATAGAAAGAACAGGTTTTTTGGGGGTTAGCAAATTTACTTTGTGTGGAAATGAGAAGGTATATGACAGAAATATGGAAGATATTTGTGGTTTCAAAGTTTAATTATGTTTGCTGAACTGTTTTTCAACCAGGTCGCTGTGGGATTGAAATTGTCTCCCTCACACATGTTGAGTTTCTTCGCACTGATGTGACAGTTTCTCTTTGCCCTTCGTGTACAGATGATTGATAGATCTGCTCCTGCTGCTACTCCTCCTCCAGCGTATACTTTTCCTCTTGCTTCTCATTTTACCGCTCCTTTCTCTTTCTCTCCTGCTTCTACTGTATCCTCACATTATCCTTCTCGTTTTCTCCACTCTTCTCATCTTCGTGTTTTCCCTCTTGTTGAGTAGGTCTGAAGCATCACGACTAGGCAACAGTGGCACCGACTAGTTGGTAAAATACCTTTTCTCCAAGTTTCATTGAATGGCTGAACCAAGATATCACTGCGCTTCTGACATTCCCACATGTGCTCTGTCCCCCTTTACAGTAGCTGTTGTTGCCAGTTGCAACGTGATTAAATGTTCGCAGCCTCCCCCCCCCCCCCCCACCCCCTCCCCTTGTCATCATTCTACTTCAGGTCCTTTACAGAACATCTCACTCGTCACCGCACGCCTAAAAGTTTATCTTTCCAAGTCTAACCAGTTCACTACCCAGATGTGTTTTTGCAGCCAATACTTCTTCAATGTCTCGTATCGCCCTTCACAGAGATCTGTATCTGCCATCTTTATTCTGTATCTTATTTCCCGAAATACATTCCATAACCGCGGTCTCTCCCGGCCACCAGGGCGTTCAACATGACCTAAATATCTCATCTTTCAGGACCGGATGCTTTTTATGAGTCCTTCTCGATGCTCAGATCACGTTGGATGTGGATATTTTTCTTTTTTTTTCTTCTTCCCAAACTGTGCGCCGCGGCGCCCCGGGAAACTGCGACCTATTCACAGGGGCGCCGCGAAATAGTCGAATATAGACAAGTTCTCTTACATACGAATAGTCAACTTTTACTTAGGTTAGGGCGCCGAGGAAAAATTTTAATTGAAAATAAAGGCTTTGCGACTAAGAATAGTTTGGAAAACACTGGTCTATGATATTCCAAGAATGTATCTGTAGAGTCTTAGTTTGAAAACTTCGCTTTTCTTCATCAAAAAGAAACTCGCCCATACTATATGCTTCTACCGAGCTGAATCACTCACTCTTTCTCTCTCTCTCTCTCTCTCTCTCTCTCTCTCTCTCTCTCCTCTCTCTCTCCTCTCCCTCTCTCTCTCTCTCTCTCTCTCTCTCTCTCTCTCTCTCTCTCTCTCTGTTCGTCATTAATGGTCGTCCCAATTTGAGACACAATTTTTCGTTATATTAAAGCCTAACTCCGGCTGTTATCGATGGCCCTAATATAACCTAACGGTTGAACGGGAGTTTTTTGGACATTTTCCCGGGTGATTCTCAACCGAATGATGGTAGTTTGTGTCTCCTGGTGTTCATCGCTGATTGTGCTGTCGTGATGGGGTTGAACTTCAGGCACCCATTATTTTCTCCAGATACTCATGCCCTGTTTGTTTAGCTGCACTGTCCTAGAGAGCCTTCACCGCGGCACTTCTTCAGTCTGCTCATTACAACGCATAAGTGATAATGTTGAATTATTGGTTTAAATGTAATTCCGTTACCTATGAGATGAGATGAGATGACATAACAGCGTGACAACATGACTGTTGAAGAACTGAAAACTATAGTGAAGTGGTTATTGAAGCTGCTTACTCTGTTGTTAAATGATATTTATAACAGTAGATAAATATCTGATAACCTGATGTAATCTACTATTTCGGACCTATATAAAAGAAAAAAAAAAAGTTTAGTAACGTGCAAAATTAAGCAAGATATTGGAGAAGAACAGTGTGGTTTTAAAGGTAAAGGCGCAAATACTGTCATATTTATCTTGAGAACATTTACATTCTTTATTGATAAATTACACATTCTTCTTTCCCTCTCCCTCTCTCTCTGTCTCTCTCTCTCTGTCTCTGTCTCTCTCTCTCTTTCTCTCTCTCATTCTCAATCTCATTCTCATTCTTTCTCTCTCTCTCTCTCTCTCTCTCTCTCTCTCTCTCTCTCTCTCTCTCTCTCTGTGTGTGTCTCTGTGACTCTCAGTCTATCTCCCTCCTTTTCCCAAACTTAATGACCAGAAATGACACAAACTTCCGATACAAATACTCGCTCGCTCTTAAGCTGGAAAGAAATAACACCGTTTAGCGATTACAATTCATTTACTCCCTCCCAAACTTAACAGAGGTTACACCGACTGGAGACAAAAAACATTCACAATCTGCCAGACCAGACAGAAGTATCACCGACTGGCGACAAAATACACTCGCTATCTGCCAAGTTTAATTACTGGACAGAAATAACACCGATTAGCGATAAAACACAAACACGATACTGATTTCGCATAAAATGAGAACTAATCCCCAGATATTCCCTACTGTGTAATTGCTCCTGATGAGCAGATTGTTCACCGCACAATAAAATGGACGGTAACATCCTATTACAACCTTAACAGAGGGGCATATGCGACCCATTAACCATTAGACCTCTCCATTATGAATCCTGGGCTAGGCATTGTCGTTGGTCATTATGGTTTCTGAGAGCGGAAGTATAGACCAGTACTTGAGTGCCGCAGCAATTACAGGGATCGATGACGACCGAATACGATCTACTTTGTTTAGCTGTAACCAAGGTGACTGTGAAACGCTATTAAAATTGTCTGTGTATGAGGGAAGGATGTCGGCGGGAGAGTGTTTGTGTGAGTTCGTGTTTTGTGTGTTGGGTTTTTAATTTATTGAAGTGGTTTACAATGGGTGGAGAGCAGACGTATTTGGGAATGATAGTTGAATGCGGAGATTTTTGGAGAATTAGAGGGAGAACGAGTTTTACGATTTTATCAGGAACAAGTTTTCAATTAGAGAAAAATGTGGCCACTTTTACATAGATAAATGTTTTTTCTTTGCTATCTCCTTTTCACTGGATTTATCCAGCTTTCGCATTCATTCCGCGTTGTCGTTTGTCTTTCTTATTCGTTCTTCCTATCACCGTTTGGCAGCGTCTGTGATTTAGGCGTTGTGAACGCGCTTTCTATTGCGGGAGTGCCGGGTTCGATCCCAGCTGCGGGTCTTGCGACTTGCTTTGGTCTCGACAGTGGTACCGAGAATCCGACCTTGAAGAAAGAAATGGCAAACTATTGGACGTTATTATGTCTAGAAAATCACAACAGCCAAAAAATGCTGGAGTTGTTTCTACAAAGTCCTGTAAAGGATGCGCAACTAACTTACCATTGTTTCTTTTCAATTATGATTTGATTTGATTTGATTCAAGAACCAACACCACAGCACTCAGGGCATTCCCATAAGCGCTCCGTCCCTATCTCCAGCAGCCAGCGAAGAGTTCCGATAATAATGGTGCCAGTAGCATTCTGATTGAACATCCGTCTTGCCTTTCGTCTGAGCCTCGAGGATCTGCCTGAACCTCTCGTCACTCCCCGCTGCATCAAT
Organism: Candidula unifasciata; assembly: GCA_905116865.2. NCBI lineage: Eukaryota > Metazoa > Mollusca > Gastropoda > Stylommatophora > Geomitridae > Candidula > Candidula unifasciata. Next base: position 20,930 of record CAJHNH020000076.1, on the reverse strand, counting down.
CTCACCAGACTGTGGTGATGCATCTGCTCCTCCGAACTGTACACGCTCTCCCACAAGGCACTAACCACGTCTGCCTTATCATCTGTCAGTATTCCATTAAGTTGTGCAGAGCCAGCCAGCCAGCCAGAACAGAGACTATTAATTTCCCAACATACCGGCTTGCCCCGGTGAAAAAATCCAGACAGTACTTCTCACCCGTGTCCACCGCAGCGAAGCATGCCACTCTGCATGAAGCACACCTGTTCTGATCTTCCTCAGCATGCTTTCTGAATCATTTCAATTATTAGATACATCAAGTGCGTCCTTTCTACTCGATTTCCCTAACTAGCCTACATTTGAAGTATACTGCTTATCCGTCACTACATTTCCCTAAGTTTTCCCCGCTATCATCTTCTCGTCCACCGTCCTCTTTTCAACCTGGCTTTTCTCCTAATTCTCCATTGTCTCTGTGTGTATCTGCCTGTGCATCTCGGTGCGAGAATGTCTGCTCTGGTCTGGTCTGGTCTGGTCTGGTCTGGTCTGGTCTGGTCTGCTCTGCTCTGGTCTGGTCTGGTCTGGTCTGGTCTGGTCTGGTCTGGTCTGGTCTGGTCTGGTCTGGTCTGGTCTGGTCTGTCTGTCTGTCTGTCTGTCTGTCTGTCTGTCTGTCTGTCATTTATCTCCATATCTCTCTCTCACTACACTATTATATCTTTATCACCACACGCCTGCCCCAGTTCCTCTCTCTCACTATCTCTCTCTCTTTCTCTCTCCCTCTTACTCTCTCTCTCTCTCTCTCTCTCTCTCTCTCTCTCTCTCTCTCTCTCTCTCTCTCTCTCTCTCTCTCTCTCTCAGCGTCTCACTCGTACACCGGATGATCCTTTAACTACACATGTCGTACAGAAACGACAGGCAAAGGCACCAAACCACCATGTTGTCCATGTCATCTATGACAAGAGAAAGTCGATCACCAATGTGAGGATTATCTTCTCTGCTTGAAGGATTGTAACGGTTTCCCCCAATCTGGGTTATACGAATTATTGCTACTTGGTGGGTGTGTGGGGGGAAAAAAGGGGGGGGGGGGATAATTTGAGGAAGAGAGTATGCCTGTATAAGTGTGAATATTTATATATTTCTGTGTGCATATGTTTGTATCTGTGTAAGAGACGGCGGACGGACAGGCAGGCAGCCAGGCACGGCGACAGACAGACAGACAGACAGACAGACAGACAGACAGACAGACAGACAGACAGACAGACAGACAGACAGACGGACGGACGGACAGACAGACAGACAGACAGGCGGACGGACGGACGGACGGATAGATCAGATCAGATCAGATCAGGACAGACAGACAGACAGACAGACAGACAGACAGACCGACAGACAGACAGACAGACAGACAGACAGACAGACAGACAGACAGACAGACAGACAGACAGACAGACAGACAGACAGACAGACAGACAGACAGACAGACAGACAGACAGACAGACAGACAGACAGACAGACAGACAGACAGACAGACAGACAGACAGACAGACAGACAGACAGACAGACAGAGGATAGATCAATTGATAAAGAGAAGGTGGTATCTTGGTGACATAGAGTAGTGTGTATGTGTACACTAACACACACACACACACACACACAATCATTATCATCATCATCATCGTTATCGTCATCATCAAATGTGTTGCGGACTAGCGTCGGCTGTCATGCCTCTCCCCAATCCGCGATCCGCAACTGCGTGTATCATTTCGTGTTGACACCCCCTCCATGCCATAACCAAAGACTGTCAAGAATCTTGCAACGCTGTCTTCCTCTGTCTCTCTTTCTGCATATATTCGCGCTGGTCCCAATATGTTCTATTTTCCCTTTGCTCATAACATACATGACCCAAAAAAATGATGACTGTCTCTTTGATCATCTTAGCTGTGCAATGTATTCTATGGATTCTTCTGTAAAGCCAGATCTACAAGGCTTCAAGATATTGTTCGGTTTGTATAATTATTTGTTCAGGCTTCACAGCCGTATGTTAAATATGGCTTTATATAGCATACGAAAATTCTTGTCCTTATCTGCAATGACATTGACCTATTGCACATCATGTTCTTCATTTTATAAAATTCAGTTTTGGCTTGTCCTATTCTGTTCTTTATCTCTGTGATACATCTTCCATCAGTTGTTATCCTTGAGCCTAGACACTTAAATTTATGTACCTGACCTAAAATAACGCCTTTGACTTGTATTATACATTTAGGCATCCTAAGGATGCTAACTACCCGGACCTCTGTAGTGGTGCTTGCTACACTGCGTGGAGCACGTCTGTCTCCATCTTTCTCAACATGCTCCGTGAGTCAGTTACAATCACATCACGTGTGTACAGTTGATTCTCAAGCCAGCGGAAGGCAGCAGGTGACACCCTAAACCTCCATTCTCAAACTAGACTTTATAATATCATATGCAAGGCTTTGTTGCACTAAGCGACGCCCATTTGCTAAAAACCCCATGCACTTTGTCTGCCTCTCAACACGAAGTTATATGTATAGATAATCACATCACTTAGGATGACATTATAACAAATCATTTGATGAACATACGATTCTGCAGCACCAGCTGGCCAGTACATGCACGAAAGACCTATAATTATTTGAACATAAAACAAATCTGAAACTTGCTAGGACACTTTGACCCACTCCTCTCCAAGCAAAAATTTATCAAGCCTGCACAAGTCTGATTGTGTCTTTAGCGTGTGCCATCCAAGACCTTCTAATTTTCAGTCTGTGACCCTTAGTTCCATCCAGGGCATAATGCAGTAGGTGCTTCTTGTCTGCAGCTACTCTGAGATATAGCTTTGCTCAAGGAACTTTCAGCCTATCTGCAATAGTAGGCAGTGCAAGTATATATCGCATACATACTACCAGAGCGTCTCAGAATTACCAGCATAGCCTTATGTTATGTGCGTTCAAATTTAATCAGGTGACTCTTTGATATGGTAAGCATTCCAAGTCCAAAATTTGTCACTGACAAGATCACATGCTGGAGCATTGTGAACATAATTCTTTGTTTCATGCTTATTGCAGTCATAATCTCGAGAACATTGAGTCCTGTTTGGCATTTCACCGCAACTGCCTCTACGTGATCCCTATAGGACAGGCTTCTTTAGCAAGTTATACCCAGGTAGCCCTGTTTGCTTTCTCCTTTCTATTTTAACTTTCATCTCTAGTGTTGTAGGTGTAGAAAACAGTTTGTCCCCATACACTAAGCAGCCCATATATTGTGTCTTCGTCATAATATTTAAAAAAAAAAAAAAAAACATTGCACTAGATGGACGGTCTAGTCGTCTCATTGCCACACCGGCTTTCTTTAGTTCTCAGACTATTTACTGATCTGTATACAATTCAGAAGGAGATCGCCGTGGCGTAGCCGCTGGACGCTAGCGTGCAGATCGGAAGGTCATGGGTTTGTTCCCTGGCGGAGCCGGACTTTTTCCAAAAAAAAAAAAAAAAGACCTGGACTAAAAGGTCGATTCAGCATTGAGTGGGTAAAGCATGCAGTCCCGGGAAGTAAAAGCGGCCGGCGTAATGCGGACCATATCTATCCATCTTGTGCCGATTGGTTTAACCCTATATGCTCTATACACCTAGAGGCGTGGAAAAGGGAACTTCACCTCATATCATTCAGAAAGAGCAGCAACTTTACCAATACTAAAAAAAAAAAACCAATACAAATCAGAGAAGGAGAGGAAGAAGGGGGAAAAGGAGGGGTAGGAAGAAAAGAAATGGATGAAGAAGAAGCAGAAGTGAGAAAAGCTGGTAAAGTAGGATGAGAAGAAGGAGACAAAAAACGAAGAACAGTAAACAAGAATATAACCAATAAGAAGACCCACGAGAGATACGGAAAGTGGGAGGGGTGTGGGGGGAGGGGAACAAACAGAGCACGGATTTCCAGGCACTCGCAACAATGTCCAATACATTACCTATTGTTCTGTTAGAATAAGCACCTGCCAACAGTTTAACATGTTCATTCCTAAAATAAAAGTTACAAATAGAAGGAGAGAATTAATGTTCACGAGACACCGACATTCAGAAAAAGGAATCACTAACAGAAAAAATCAGAAATCAAGAAAGAAAGAAAAAAAATAGACAGAAAGAAAAAAAGAAAAAAAGAAAGAAAGAAAGAAAGAAAGAAAGAAAGAAAGAAAGAAAGAAAGAAAGAAAGAAAGAAAGAAAGATAGAAAGAAAGAAAGAGTTAGACAGACAGACATAACAAAGGGAAAAATTCTTTACCGTCAAGTACTGCAGAAAATCAATGTTTACAATTTACTTTAACCAGAGTGTCGTCCCCTGACGATACCATGGAAACCGAACACTATCGCTGAAATTGCACGCAAGTTTTATGCAAATGGATTTCCTAAAACATGAATGGTTCTTTTAGGTGAAAAGTCACAACTGTCGTAATAAACTTGTGGTAATGAATACATTAATTGTTACACATTTCTCCTCTTATGACATTTATCTCTCCCTGCGGAGCATAGGTTCTAGTCAATGAGACATGGGAAGGAGGAATCACAGGTGTAACTTTATCTTCTTCTTTGGGGGAGGGAGGAGGGGTGGGTGGGGGTGGGGTGGGTGGGTAGGGGGAGGACAGACCAACTACTCCTAACAAGCATGCCGTAAAATGTGACTTATTGACTAGGCCGAAGTCCAGAAGTTGAAAAAAAATTATACTGGAGGTTACATCAAATAAATAGGAAGAAGAAGAAGAAGAAGAAGAAGGAAGAAGAAGGGAAGAAGAAGGGAGGAAGAAAAAGGGAAGAAGAAGGGAGGAAGAAGGGAGGAAGAAGGGAGGAAGAAGGGAGGAAGAAGGAAGGAAGAAGGAAGGAAGAAGGGAGGAAGAAGGAAGGAAGAAGGAAGGAAGAAGGAAGGAAGAAGGAAGGAAGAAGGAAGGAAGGAAGGAAGAAGGAAGGACGGAAGAAGGAAGGAAGGAAGAAGGAAGGAAGAAGGAAGGAAGAAGGAAGGAAGAAGGAAAGAAGGAAGAAGGAAGGAAGAAGGAAGGAAGAAGGAATGAAGAAGGAAGGAAGAAGGAAGGAAGGAAGAAGGAAGGAAGAAGGAAGGAAGAAGGAAGGAAGAAGGGAGGAAGGAAGAAGGAAGGAAGAAGGAAGGAAGAAGGGAGGAAGGAAGAAGGAAGGAAGAAGGCAGGAAGAAGGCAGGAAGAAGGCAGGAAGAAGGCAGGAAGAAGGCAGGAAGAAGGCAGGAAGAAGGCAGGAAGAAGGCAGGAAGAAGGCAGGAAGAAGAAAGAAAGAAGAAAGAAAGAAGAAGAAAGAAGAAAGAAGAAAGAAGAAAGAAGAAGAAAGAAGAAAGAAGAAGAAGAAGAAGAAGAAGAAGAAGAAGAAGAAGAAGAAGAAGAAGAAGAAGAAGAAGAAGAAGAAGAAGAAGAAGAAGAAGAAGAAGAAGAAGAAGAAGAAGAAGAAGAAGAAGAAGAAGAAGAAGAAGAAGAAGAAGAAGAAGAAGAAGAAGAAGATGAATAAGAAGTTCGACAGCCATTAAGGTCGAAGATATATATATATATATATCTTTCTCTCTCTTTATATATGTATATATATATATATATATATATATATATATATATATATATATATATATAAAGAGAGAGAAAGAGAGAGAGAGAGAGAGAGCGAGAGAGAGAAAGAGAGAAAGAAACAGAAAGAGAGAAAGAAACAGCTAGTGTTTGAATGTTCCGTATGCAGTAATATCACATTCAGACACACACTTAGTTATACCCACAGACACACACAAACACACACGCAGACACCACACCGACACATACACACATACGAACTTATACAATCACCCATACAAACACTCATACATCACACAGTTTTACAGATTCAAACACGCCTAGACATGCAAACATATCACACATTTATGTATCACACATAAACGCATACATACATTTAACACGCCTTATTTATTTATAAATTGCTAATGCGATATGAATTATTAACTACATTTATTGTGGCATAAAGTGACTGGTTATCATGAAACTAAAAATTTGCGGATAAATGAGTAGGGACCCTTTATAGTTTTCAGATCGAGTGGAAGATAGTTCCATAAATAGGCAGCAGAATTTGCTTAACTAGTTTTAAATAAATCAACTCTAGGTTTAGGTAAATGTAATAAACAAAGTCGCTTGCTATTTGTAGGAATCAATTCAATAAATCAAAAAATGTACTTTCGAGCATTTTGAGATACGATTCTGTGATTGAATTTGGCCTTATTAAACATTAAAAGTTTACTAAATTGCAGAAGTCTTAGGTGTCAGTACAAGAGATTCTGTCGACGTAGTTTCTATCGAAGACTAGGCGTAAGGCCCGATTTGATAGAGAACACAGTCGTCTGACATTAGATTTGGAGCAACCATCCCAATTGTGAAATAATAGTCACTAGCGTTTGAATGTAGGATGCGTAAAATATTTTACGTTTATTTTCGGTCAGAAAGTGCTGCATTTGAGAAACTTGTATGTGCTTTTTTCCATGGCCCGAACATGGAAACTCCAAGTTATATGGCTGTCAATTAAAACAAGTAATAAGATACAGACAGACATGAGAAACAGACGGATTATAGTAAGTCTTGTCAACAAGCATCTGAGTGGTACTGTTACCCACGAGAGGCTGATTTACACGCTGAGTGGGGACTATGAGCACCTATAAACGGATCCAAAGTGCACAGTTAATATTCGCATAAACCGTATTAAATATCCTCTCTATTACTATTTCCCTTCAATTCAACCACTTCTCCCTCCTTCCTCCTGTCTTTATTTCTTTCCTAACTTCTTTTTCTTCTTCTTTTTCTTGTGTACTATTGTTTATGCCGTAAAGAGTCGCATAAAGGATTTAGATGTAGTTTGAATGTCTTATGTGTTAGCTGTGTAGCTTGCATTATTGTCATATTGCGTTTCTTTAGTGTTTCATTTACTCCCCCCATCCATCGCTTTCTAGATCGGCCTCTAGACTTGTAGCCTGCTGTTCTCAAGTAGCACATTTTACCTGCTGGCTGATTTTGTTCCATTCTGACCACATAACCAAAGTCCTATGAAACCATTTATCGGCACTATATCTACTATTGTTCTTCGTTCTTTAATTAAAAACGCTGTCTCTTCTTGCTTTGCCCGCCTCATTTCTGTCACATTTTGTAGCACATGTTGTAGTTTTGCGTCTCTATCTTTCTTGGACTGTTCATATTCGGCATGAAAAAACACAAAGCTGGTACCAGTAGGGCATTTGTCAGCCGCTTGTTTGTGTGCATTTTGATAATCTAGAGTCTCAAAAGTGGCGCTATATGGTATTGTAGTGATTAGCGCCCCCCCCCTTCCCCCTCCCCCTGACACTTCGCTGAGGTACAAGGTGGAAGAGAAGAAGAAGAAAAAAAAGTGATTTGTGATTAGTCATTAGAAAGTATTATCCTCACAGCACTCTGTACAGATCTATAGGTGCTCCATCTCCTCCTCAAAAGCTCAACAAGTGTAAAACGACTGATGACGCCTCTTCTGTGTTGGTTAATGAAACGTCTTGTTCCCTTGGTGAAATGTTCATCACTTGCAGCTTTAGGCTGCACTCCCATGCCCATCAGTCCAGACAGGCATATGGAGTCATGTCCTTTGGCGTGCTCCTCGGAACGGTAAGTACAGCGCATGGCATTGATAACATCACTTCTGTCCAGTACTCAACCAGCCATAACAACCCCAGTGTCAGCAAGATAGTCAGCACGCTTGTTCCCGTGAACACCGACATATCCTGGCACAAAGATAAACTTTAGGGCAGCTATTCGTGAAGTGCTTAGTGTCGATATTTTGTATTGTAGGCTGTGTACTATTCCTGCGTGTGACCACACCGACTTGATTTTGATTTTCTCCTCTTCTTATCTTGATCTTATGCGTTTCACAGATTAAATGCTCTAACGACTTGAGGCTATTCTAAAATCATTTTTAAATGCACAAATAATCGAACAGTCATCTCAGGACATCCCTGTTAATCTCACATTTCACCCCGACAGCCTCTACAACCGACCCACACCTGTAGTGGAGATGTAGGTTACATTAGCCACATGCCCTCATCATTTCTCTAGCATATTGATCCATTCTGGCCACATTACAGCGGGCTGGCTTTAGCAATTAATCATATTGTTTACACGTTCGCATTCTAACGCACACAGCGCCATTGTTCTGGCTTTCTCTGGGCGCTGGCTTTTGTATGCCAGATATTCACAAATTACTCTTGTTTTTATGGGCAGTAAATGTCTGCTTCTATACACTCAGTTACCGGGACGTCGGAACGGGTGAGTTAAGGCACTCTGAGACGAACTCCCCCCCACCCCCATCACCCCAATCCCCACACCCCTCCGTATTGTGTAAGAAATATAACCCTCCTCCCCCCCCCCCCCCTAACAGTGTACAGAAACTTTAGTATTGTTTTCTCTAAAGTTTGCGTTTGCATATATATATTTTCAAAATTAAAGCAGCCCCTTATTACAACCTTAAGTATGCTGACGACCAGGTTATCAGTGGAACTGCATGCGTGGACTACAAACATTAAATCTTAATAAAGGTTTATGTTACCCCCAGCCTTGCTGGTTAAATTAGAGGATTTGGGGTTTGCCCACATCTTATTCCCTACTGTAATTAAGATTGTATATTTAAATGTTCTTAAGTTCACTGACAATGTTTACAGTTAAAAGGAAACTCCATAAAACTGTAGGAACATTAAAACTAACATTTATTAGGATTTTCAAATCAATATAAATTCAAATGATAACTAAATGGCTGTGGATATAATCCGGTTATAAAGGTTAGTGGTCAACTTTGCCCACTTAGCTGTAGCTTAGGTCAGCTTCTGGCTAAGCCTTGGTGACACATCAGGCAGGCCGAATCTTCCAGTCCAGTCAAGACAATCGGGTATCTGCAGCTAAGCTTAGGATTTACATCTGGAACTAGAACACTAGAACAGTCCTTATACAAACAGTCAGGAAGGTTCTAACTGGAGACAACAATACCTCCAGTCTTTAAACTGTTACACTACACACATATATATGGAGTAGGATAGTAACAGGTGTTCACATTCTACTGGTATAGAATGGGAATGTATACAGAACATGGTCCATAATCCTGATGGGGAAATATTTAGGAAACCAGTTTCATGAATACTCTCAAGAACAAGAGTTTACATCACACAAAAAGAAAGGACCTTCCTCAGTGTAAATTGTTCTGATGTCTGCACACTAGTACTCCTTTGAAGGGTTAACATGCTTACACACACAGACATACACAGTCATATTTCACAATATTCTCATTTTAACCACATGGGTTCACATCACAATGAATGAGAAGCAGGGAGTGAGTTTACCAAGACCAGGAACTCATAACAGGTGCTTTGCACTGTTTGAAAATAAATGGGATTGACATATCTCCATCAATATACTGGGTGCTGGGATAGATGTCAAAATACAATCATAGATGACAATGAGCTTTCCATCTGTCACAGTATTAACATAAAATATACAACACTCACTCCAGTTTAAATCTAAATCCACACATGTGCTAATCTTATTCAGCAGAGTTTAGAAGTGGTGAGGGGTGAAATATAATTATTACATTTGTAAGGCCACCTGCTGTAAAACTGAAATGTATTCCTAGTAATAGGGAAATATATCTACAACAATAATAATTACAAGCATGGGCCATACATCTTTCTTCTTCTTTTCTGACAGTGTGAATATTAAATTCAGCCTCACTGTGTTATTCACTTTTCAAGCTCTTAAACCATTTTCAGAATTATCTGGACTAAATCTAAATTAAAGCAAGACAGTGATTTATCAAGCTAATATCACCATGAGGTGAAAATCAACTTAGTAAGGATTAGGTATATGAATATACACTTCATTCCTTTTTAATTGTCTCACTATGCTGGAAACCGGAACTGGCCGAGATTTCACATGAGGACATAATTATCAGTTAATTAATATAAATATAATAATTAAAAATACCAATGCACGTTTCTAGTAGCAAATAAACATTAATTAAATCATCAAATAGATCATATGTTTGCATACATGTACATACTAGATCATAAACGTGGTTAGTAAGGATAAAGAAATTTATCATGGTTTCTGAGCCATGTGGGCATTAAATTTCAGAATTCAGCAGATAAAATTAATTCAGAGGAATAATATCAATAGCTCAAATTACACTAATTATTATAATCTCACCCCTGGTAGGGAATTCAAACTCAGGCAACAAGACAACAGAACTAACAACTGTGTCAATTGGGGAGAACAAAATCTTGACTCCCCCAATCGAGCCTGGAATGAAAATGGAAGTGGAGAGTCCTACCAAGGGGGAAGTTACTCTTCGTTACCCCTTTCACTACCCAATCGCCTTTTTAACTTTTAACTATTTAATTATAATTTTGCTACAATAAAGCATTAAGAAAAAGGTAAGAAAATTTCTTAATTAATCAAGCGTTACTCTGCTAATTAAAAGCAATAGGAAAATGTTTAGAACTTTGGTAATAATATTATCTAAACAAAGCAATCTTTAAAAAGACAGAAACAGCTGTCCAGACCAGCTCGTCACAATAATAATAATAAAAATAGTAGTAGTTTAAAAAGTTAGTTACGTATCCTTTACAGAGCGCTGCGGCACATATCCTAATAGCTTTTGGCTTTCGGCAGCCCACATGAGCTTTTCGCCTGTCCACACGAACTTTTGCCGGCCCAGGAATTTTTCGGTGGCCCAGGGCTTGAATAATGCTGCCTTATGCTGCATCCCACTAGGCATCACGTTCTTTCGGCGCTACTTTAATAACGCTATGGAGATTATAGGCACCTTTTTAGATCCATTGTAAATTAATCAAGTAACAGAAAGTATTGTGAACGGCACTCATAGAAAGAAGTAGAAAGATAGAAGAACACACTAGACAACATAAAAATCGAAAGCTATAGTTACCGTGCCGTGAATTGAACCTGTCACCTCCAGGCGGCGTCTGCGCCTCGCCATGAATACAAGTGCACTAAGATACATGGTCAACTCGGCACCCCCAAAAAAGGTGTCTCATTGGCCATGTCTATCGTACCGCGTGAAATCCACGACTATGGAATACGGACAGAATTCATTTCAACCCATTGAAATGGCACCATAGGTTACAGAAATTTATAATAACGAAGCAAATGTCGAATAACAATCACAGCAACAATTTACTAACACAGTAGACCTTATTGCCTTGTCTAGAATACACAAACATTTGAGAAAGGTATTTGATTGGTAGGTTCCGGTGTGTATACGTCATTCCTATAAACAAACAGAGAGGGGAACCATTTGAGGCCGTTAAATATTATGAACTAATCAAGTAACAGAAAGTATTGTGAACGGAACGGCACTCATAGAAAGAAGTAGAAAGATAGAAGAACACACTAGACAACATAAAAATCGAAAGCTATAGTTACCGTGCCGGGAATTGAACCTGTCACCTCCAGACGGCGTCAGCGCCTCGCCATGAATACAAGTGCACTAAGATACATGGTCAACTCGGCACCCCCCAAATAAGGTGTCTCATTGGCCATGTCTATCGTACCGCGTGAAATTCACGACTGTGGAATACGGACAGAATTCATTTCAACCCATTGAGATAGATAGATACATTGTAGAACCTATTTTAAGGAAGAAAATAAGTTTATGGGGATGTGGCGGAAAAGGGGGAGGAGAAGAGCAAGAGAGAGAGAGAATGAGAGAGAGAGAGAGAGAGAGAGAGAGAGAGAGAGAGAGAGAGAGAGAGAGAGAGAGAGAGAGAGAGAGAGAGAGAGAGAGAGAGAGAGAGAGAGAGAGATAAAGAATGAGAGAGAGGGGAGCAACAATATTCACACACAAATGGCTAGATCTGAAACAAGAATATGTACGCAACGGTCAAGTCCTGGAATATGATCTGATTACTGATGTGAGAATCGACGAGATAGCACACCGGGAATATCCGCTGATACTCCGTCTCCCACAGCAGATGGCTTAAGGTATAGATGCTAACGTTAACTGTTCCCTTAACACTCTTAATATACACACGTTTCTCTCTTACTCTTATATGTCCATCCTTTGCCGGATCCGATTCTAAATCCTGGTTCGTATACTCTTACACGTTTTACTTCATCGAATATCGAATCTTCTATTAGTGTTCATTCATAAATGGTCTTTAAAACGTCTCCGTAGTACAGTACGAGTGTTTCTGTAGCTATCGCATTTGTAGATCAAAATCCAAACAGATAGAAATGACGATAAATCTGCTGTAGTTCCCAGCAGGCAAACAAAGAAAAAGATAAAGTAATCAAATATTACAATTAGCAATCATTTCATCAAAGTATGTTTTCTTCTCTACAAACCATCTACTAAGAACAGACGCTGCAGGTTTAACTACTATACTAAAAAATAGTTTATTGCGTATCCTTTACAGGACGTTGCAGAACCAACCCTAACAGCCACTAGCTGTTGTGTGGTCTCTCTAGGCAATTTACGTCCAGTAGTTTGCCACAGCTTACTGGACGGTCGGCTTTCTTGATACCACTGTCGAAACCAACGCAAGGCGCATTGCCCGCAGATGGGATCGAACCTGACATCCCGGCATTACGAAGTGAAGCGTTCGCATCGACTTAGCCACAGAGCCGACCATTTAACTACTACATACATAAAATAAATGTACGTACTGTCCCCACAGTGTTCATGTCAGATGGGACCACAAAAACCTGAGCAATTCTGCAGACCTGCCCACTATACTTAAAGCTACGGAAAAAAAAACCTGACCACAAGAGTAAAGCGTGCAAATAAAGCTTTGGGAAACAATGAAGGACATGCAACTCATGTCCGAATTTATAGAGGCACCTCATCTGACCTGAGCATACGAAACAGAAAGGAGACGATACCCATGCACTTTTGTTGTTGTTGAGATAACCTACATACATGGAGCTACGATTTTCTTCCTATTTCATCTATCTGCATGGTATTCGTATGCATGGTATTCGTATGCATGGTATTCGTATATGTTATAGCGATTTTGTAAACATATTCCGGCAAATTATCTTACTCGCGTTTACTTGACAACACAGAATTCGGCTGAAGGCCGAATCCTTGTTTGAGAGTTTAAAAATAATAATACAATAATAGACAGTCCCGCAGTTAAAAAGTGAGATATATTTTATTATTGTTAAAGCAAAAAGCTATCCATGAAGCAAAACACATCATTCAAACAAGCAGTCTTTATCTTTCATCTGGCAAAACTGTAACGCCGACCGGTCTATCTCATTTTTATACAGACTGTTGCTACCTTGCCTCTCAGAGTCAGAACTGTGAACGGCTGTGTAAGCAAAACTTAAGTTTCTGGAACAGGACTAGAGTCCAGAAGTTGACGAACAACCAACTCTTTCCGCTGGAGTTTACAGCTGGTGAACGCGAAGAAGAAGAAAAAGAAGGAAGAAAAAGAAGGAAGGAAGGAAGGAAGGAAGGAAGGAAGGAAGGAAGGAAGGAAGGAAGGAAGGAAGGAAGGAAGGAAGGAAGGAAGGAAGGAAGGAAGGAAGGAAGGGAGGGAGGGAGGGAGGGAGGGAGGGAGGGAGGGAGGGAGGGAGGAAGGAAGGAAGGAAGGAAGGAAGGAAGGAAGGAAGAAAGAAAGAAAGAAAGAAAGAAAGAAAGAAAGAAAGAAAGAAAGAAAGAAAGAAAGAAAGAAAGAAAGAAAGAAAGAAAGAAAGAAAGAAAGAAAGAAAGAAAGAAAGAAAGAGAGAAAGAGAGAGAGGGAGGGAGGGAGGGAGGGAGGGAGGGAGGGAGGGAGGGAGGGAGGAAGGAAGGAAGGAAGGAAGGAAGGAAGGAAGGAAGGAAGGAAGGAAGGAAGGAAGGAAGGAAGGAAGGAAGGAAGGAAGGAAGGAAGGAAGGAAGGAAGGAAGGAAGGAAGGAAGGAAGGAAAGAAGGAAGGAAGGAAGGAAGGAAGGAAGGAAGGAAGGAAGGAAGGAAGGAAGGAAGGAAGGAAGGAAGGAAGGAAGGAAGGAAGGAAGGAAGAAAGGAAGGAAGGAAGGAAGGAATAATAATAATAATAATAATAATAATAATAATAATAATAATAATAAGAAGAAGAAGAAGAAGAAGAAGAAGAAGAAGAAGAAGAAGAAGAAGAAGAAGAAGAAGAAGAAGAAGAAGAAGAAGAAGAAGAAGAAGAAGAAAAAGAAGAAGAAGAAGAATCGATGAGTTTAATGTTACGAATATAAATATTCAATCTTTTCCACATCAGTTAGGAATCGATATACCACCTCATGCACGAAATAATGACAATTCCCCATAAACGCATCTCATCAAATTCACGTAATGAAATTAGAAATTAATACGCAAACATTTTTTTCTGTTCTGCGTATGATATCCATAAGAAAATGTGCCGCAGGGGCTAACATCTTCTTTATTTTCAACTCACTGCACAGAATTCGTAAATGCCAGAATTTTAATTTTTTTTTATTTTTTTAAAACAGCTCAAGAATATGGATATTTGATTTAGAGTCCTCTCAAAAACACAGCATGTTTTCTTAGTTGACTGCGTCATTCGGCTGAGCAATGCAATTTGCAGTGTAGATCCCTACAGGGTCCGTGCTTTTGGAACGTTCTTGGCAGGCGACTAGTTGTGCGAAGAGAACGAACGAACGAACTTTATTTTCAAAGTTTTACAAATTAGGCAAGCAGGCCTGTCTTACATTCGGCCCTTCCAAACTCCCGTCTTTCACAGAGCATTTGTATTTCATAAATAAAGCATGTTAGGTTCATGTAATGATATGCAAATTAAGAATATAAAGTCAAAAACAAAAGCATGGGTGGTAAAATATGTGCGCACGCTCGCGCGCGAACACACACACACACACCCTCATACACACGCACACCCATTCGCTAACTTACACACACACATAGGCACCCAAAACACACATACATCCACATACATACGAACATGCATACACATGCATACATTCTTACATAGAAAGAATGAGTTAGTAAGTTGGTGACGTTCAATCCCTCCAGGACCGCACAAGGAGTGAGAAACACACGGTGACACAAAGTGCCATTATTCCCAGAAACACCGTTTAACCACGGCCTGCTCCTGCTGTCTGGCCGTGCTGCTGGCGTCACAGGTTCGGCCTAACGATGCGTAAACGCGGTGGTTCCCAAACTGGGTGCCGTGAGGGTATGCCAGGAGTGCGGCGGCAATAATCAAGAAAAGTCGGCTAAAAATTGTAAAATTATTAAAGAAGGCGTGTAAATACTTAAAAGTTAAAATTTCAGTTCTCTTTTCTCGCCACTGTCGAAAATAGTTTATTTCTTGTTTGACAACTGCTGCGTTAACGCATCGTTAGCCCGACCCGGTTACGTCAGCAGCATGGCCGATCAGCTGGAGCCGGTGGTGGTTTAAGTAGTAGATTATATTTAGAGCCCGCGACAAGATCTGGGGATGGGGCTTTAGGATAACTGAAAAATAGCTTCCCATACTTGGACGGTTTGTATTTATAAGGAGTAATGTGTGCTTAATAAAACTATCAGGCAAATTGTATGAACGACAAATTGTACTAGATTCATTGAGAAACAGCAGATCAAGTGGTTTGGCCATCTCGTTAGAATGCAACAAGATCAAATACCATCACAAGCACTACATCTCAGAAGATCAACTACAAGAGCAAGAGGACAGTCGCGAAAAACATAGATCGACAACATTTAAGACACTCTACGCCTTCACGGCATGACAATAGCCAGTGGCAGCCAACGTGCACTGGATCGCAAATTATTCCTCCCCACGGCGCTTAACGGTAGAAGTGGTTTATGATGATGACGATGAATGTGTGGTTAAAGAAAAAAAAAACTCGAAGTCGAAACACTTGACTGAAACATTCGTTTACTTCATTTGACGTCCATACAATAAAAGGAGAGAGTTAGAGGCGCCGAAACAAAGAAACCCCTGGAGTAGCGGTAAACCTAAAGTTCTTAAAACTAACCTTTCGACTTCTCCAGATGTTTGATGCCCAAGTTAGCCTTTCCCGGCTTAAAACTGATAATAATATTTTGACTAAGGGAATAATAACAGTAATATTGAAAGTAATATTATAATAATAAAAATATAATAAAAACAACAACAACAAAAATAGTACTAGACCGCTTAGTGGCAAATATATATTACTAGCTGTACCCGGCCAAGCGTTGCTGTGGCATGGTTTGGCTAAAAGGAAATAAAAGAAAATATAAATCGCACGTGTCTAATACAATAATTGCCTGCTCAGATATAGAGATAGACTTTAACCCCCCCCCCCCTCCCCCCCCCCACCACAACTAAATTCACCTACTACTTTCTCCCTCATCAAAGGATTTTGGAAAAGAAAGACAATGGAAATTGCACGTGTCTAACATAGTTAATGTCGCCATCCTTCTCACACTTTAGAACACGCACCATATAATTGTGTCTTTATATTAGAGGTCGTTTAAATGGTGTTATTAGCACAGTAACAAAAATGGTTATTTGGTTATCACATGCTAAAGCTGTGTGTATTTTTATAGGAGACGGAAGTAAAGCTCTTTAACGATGACAGGTTGAATTTCACACCATGATGGGTGAACATCCGGTATCAAAACAAATATATCCTGAAATTTTCAGCTAAATCGGTTCAGTAGTTTCCGAGTCTATAGCTCATAAACAAACACACAGACATTGATTTGTATATATATAGATAAATTTGAAATCAAAAACGCGGGCGCACACACACACATATGAACTAAAAGGAGAATTTGGATCCTTAGTTGGAAACATGGGAAAAAGAAGGGGGAGTGGGTAGTTTAGTCCTCTACACAGAAAACGTTTTTATTTCTCTGAAGAAAGGGGGGAGGAGGAAGGGGGGGGATAGTGTTACTAGGTAATTGAGGGTTTGGTGGGGTGGAGGCTCACGTTGTCTGAGCACCAAGCACCCCTGAAGACTAGTCCTTTGATAATGGTTAGTGCACTTGCACTGTTGTGGGTGCGTGTGCGTGCGCGTGTGTGTGTATGTGTGTGTGTGTGTGGGGGGGGGGTGGTTTACATAGTTTGAATCGCCATAGAAGTGGATTGCTCCTGCTGCGTTTTCTTCCTTCTCTTTTTTTGCTATCACTCACAATCAACTCTTTAGTCGACGTCTGCTTACTCGTCGACGCTTGCGACGTCAGCAACACGTTCTTTTCCTGTCTTACCCTTGCTCTTCCTTCTCTCCCCACCTTTCGTCTTCTCCTTTTTTCTCCTCTTTACTGCACTTTCCTTTGCCCCGCTCCTCCTTGACGTTTTTGTCTGTTGTTTTTACTTCTCCTCCTGCTCCTGTCCCTTATCCCTGTTTTGTCCGACTGTTTCTTGTCACGACTTCACATAAAAAGAGGAAGAATTTAGGGTTTTAAGACCCCTTTAAATTTTACCGCACCAATATAAAACAAATAAACATAGACTGCAGACCAACAGGATAGATCTCGGATACCAGTTCAACCTAAAAAAAAAAAAAAGGCACTGATAACAGCTACTTCAAGTGTAACCTCCATTCCTGTTTAGCAAGGGAGATGATTCAAACTACCATATACTAATTACTTAAAAGCATGTATTACTATACAACTGTATGAAATTTTGATTAAACAAATTTTACTAAATTTTTGCAAGTCGCATTGTCACCAGAAAAGCAACTGTCTGCAAAGTTGAGCTCTATTTGTTATTAGGAAATAATTTGAAAATCAAACGCAATGTTCTGCTACAGAAAAACTTACATACAGAGCGAACCCTATAAAAGCTTTAAACGAAGTGAGAGACCATTTCATAATAGTGAGGTACCGTGCATACATTTCTAGACTTATATCTTTCAGACAGTGACGTACCGTGCATACAATTCCAGACTTATATCTTACAGGCAGTGACGTACGGTGCATACAATTCTAGACTTATATCTTACAGACAGTGACGTACCGTGCATTTGATTCTAGACTCATATCTTACAGACAGTGACGTACGGTGCATACGATTCTAGACTTACATCTTACAGACAGTTACATACCGTGCATACAATTCTAGACTTACATCTTACAGACAGTTACATACCGTGCATACAATTCTAGAATTACATCTTACAGACAGTTACATACCGTGCATACAATTCTAGACTTATATCTTACAGACAGTTACATACCGTGCATACGATTCTAGACTTACATCTTACAGACAGTGACGTACCGTGCATACGATTCTAGACTTACATCTTACAGACAGTTACATACCGTGCATACAATTCTAGACTTACATCTTACAGACAGTTACATACCATGCATACAATTCTAGACTTACATCTTACAGACAGTTACATACCGTGCATACAATTCTAGACTTACATCTTACAGACAGTTACATACCGTGCATACAATTCTAGACTTACATCTTACAGACAGTTATATACCGTGCATACAATTCTAGACTTATATCTTACAGACAGTTACATACCGTGCATACGATTCTAGACTTACATCTTACAGACAGTTACATACCGTGCATACGATTCTAGACTTACATCTTACAGACAGTTACATACCGTGCATACAATTCTAGACTTATATCTTACAGACAGTTAAATACCGTGCATACAATTCTAGACTTACATCTTACAGACAGTTACATTGGCATACTTAAATTCGTACAGACAGTGACATACGATTCTAGACTACAGACAGTGACGTACGGTGTGCATTTGATTCTTACAGACAGTGACGTACGGTGCATACGATTCTAGACTTACATCTTACAGACAGTACGTACCGTGCATACGATTCTAGACTTACATCTTACAGACAGTGACGTACCGTGCATACGATTCTAGACTTACATCTTACAGACAGTTACATACCGTGCATACAATTCTAGACTCACATCTTACAGACAGTTACATACCGTGCATACTATTCTAGACTTACATCTTACAGACAGTTACATACCGTGCATACAATTCTAGACTCACATCTTACAGACAGTTACATACCGTGCATACAATTCTAGACTTATATCTTACAGACAGTTACATACCGTGCATACATTCCTCTCAGACCCAAAACCTGGTATCCCAAAAAAAAAGGGCCCTATTTGGGTCGTTTAAAATAATTAACATTTGCGAAATTGGTTTCCCACAAGAGAAGGCAAAAAATTTAGATTTCTATCATACTTAATGAATTATTGACAGGGCAAGTGATTTCCCCCCGTCATTACCTTCCCGGGGGGTTTTTTTAATAATTAAAAATTAAATTTTAAATTTTTTTGAGCCCCCCCCAAATGTTATTCTATTTTAAAAAGTTTAAAATTAAAAATGTAAGAAAAAGACATTTGGGGGAATTTTTAAAAAACCCAGTAGTTTTAAAAATTTCATACAGCTTTATTTTTTCTACAAAGAAATTCCCAGTTTGTTGATTTCCCCAAACAGTGAATGGTTAATAAAAAATACGCTTTAGCGAGACAAAAAGCTGGGGGTTTTGAGTGGTTTTGATAATGATGATAAAAGGTTAACATAAAGGGGTTAACTCACCTTTTAAGCCTTTGACAGCCGTGGGGGAACTGTCAAGCTTGTAAAAATCTTCCCTTTCCGTTTTCGGGCCGTTTCAGCTTTTCTCCACTTCCTCCCCACCTGTTCTCCAAAATCGTTTTCCACCTCGTTCCCGCTGGCCCAGTCCAACACAATTAGGTACTTTTAGGACCCGATCGTCACAGGGGGGGGTAATAAAGGAAACAAAAAAAATTTGTGTAGTATCTTTACTTACACTAAGGGAAACCCTGTAAACAAATTTTAAAACAAAATATAAAAAATAAGATA
Organism: Candidula unifasciata; assembly: GCA_905116865.2. Classification (NCBI taxonomy): domain Eukaryota; kingdom Metazoa; phylum Mollusca; class Gastropoda; order Stylommatophora; family Geomitridae; genus Candidula; species Candidula unifasciata. The sequence continues at coordinate 1,055 of CAJHNH020000076.1, read as the reverse complement.
TAGCCCCCCATCCTCCTATATTTAATTTCCCCCCAGTCTAGGGCTGAAGGTCTTTTGCCCTTTCATGGGGTCACATATCCCGCCTTCCCTTTAAATGCTTGTCTTTTAAAAGTTGGGCTTTTAAGTCTGTTGTCCGCTTCACTCAGATTCCAAAAAATTTTTTTTACTCAAAAAACTTGGGGGAGGAGTTATGTGCTGAAACTCCCCAACCCTTTTTTTTTTGTGGGTTCTGTCCTGAAAAATTTTCTTCCCGGGGCAGTAAAAAACTGGGAAACCCATCATTCTTCCCATGGGGGGATAAATCCCCGTTTAGGTGAACCCCCTTAAGTGAGCACATTGGGGGCACCAAAAGTAAACAGCATCCCCCGCAAATTTGGGGGATCCAAAGAAAACAATATAAAATTTAAAATTTTATTTAGCAAAGTCATTGTTCAAATCTTTTTTTATACACAGGGAAAAAAACACTGGGAAAAAAGTGACACAAAAAAAAACAAGAAAAAAGGAATAGTTTAGCCGGTCCCTAAATGAGATATGAATTTTCACAAAGAAAAATATTTTTAAGCAGAATTTTGCAGGGCAAATTAGGGAAAAAGGTAGTTTTAAAAATAAGCTTAACTTCCCCCAACCTAGTATTTAAAAATTTAAAATTTAAAATTTTCCCTTTCCCGGGAACTTACCAAAATTTTTAACGCCAAAACAGGGGGTGCGACCGTTTAAAAATTTCCTTCACGTCGGGGTCTGTGTTGTTTTTTTGCCGGGGAGGTGGATAATGCGGGAATTCCCCAGGTCAAATATAAGTATAATTATTGTCCCAAATTTAAAAATCCTCCCCTTTTCTGGGTCTTCCAAAACCCCCAAGACGATGACTTAAGCCACGCCTCCCGGGGGGGACCCCAAAAGATAAAATTTTTCTAAAAAAGTGGCCTGTCAGGGCAATTCTTTGGGTGAAAACCCCCCAGAGCAAAAAATTTTAAGGGCCCCAATTAGTTTACAACCCAATCTAACTGGGGCCGGGTTGGAAAAAACGGTCAGTGGAAAACCATCGTGTTTTCCCA